>VWZT01005468.1:1590667-1662026 GCA_013397055.1 Pachycephala philippinensis
CTCTCCTCTCCTCTCCTCTCCTCTCCTCTCCGTCTTCCTCTAGTTAATTTTTGGTGAAAATTATCCAACTGAAATTTAGTAAAAGAGAATATTTTAATTGGGAAAAAAACACTTGAATGAATGGAAAATCCCCAACTAATTACACTGCTTTGTCTTTTTAAATGACTTCACATTTCTCATGCTCTACTCTTTGTTCTGTATCCTCTATTCTTCTGTCGCCTCATAAACTCCTATTCCATGGTTGGGCCCACACGTCACAGCTAAGTGCATTCTCCGTTGGCTGTGTCTGACATCACTGAACATTGCTTAAGAGAGTTATTAAGAGATTCCTGTGCTCTCCATTGCAAGGTTTGGTCCATGTATGTCATCCTTAACCAGGCAAAGACTGCACCTTTCCCATCTGTCTGTCTGATGTTGAGTCTGCTTGAGGCAATTCAGGGAACCTGTGAGTATTTTACTTACCAAAGCTTCTGATCTCTCAGGTTAGCATCCTATGCAAATGCTGTACACAAAATAAAGGTGCTTGAACTTGCACTTGCTTGAACTTGTTTCAAAAAACAAAATCTTTTCTGGAGTGGAATTTGTCATGTAGGAAAAAGGGCTTATCAACTTACATAACAGTTGAGAAAAATACAAAACATGCCCATGATGATCCTTCATTTAGTGTGAACCTACAGAGCTGAGACTAGTAATTTTTCCTCCTCTGTGTTACTTAGACCTGTGCTTCTGTTTTCCAGTGGATTCTAGTGAGTTGTTGCTAAAAAAGGGTGACTGTTTTAATTTTTGATACTTTTGAAACTTTTTCACGAGTCTCTTAATTAATCTTAGCAATAGATTGGCTCATCTCATTAACTTGCTGAGAAAAGATAATGAAGTGTATTTTGCTTTAGCAAGGCAATAGAAAATTGCAAAGAAAATGGAAGATGTTTCTGCTGCGGAAATTCTTTTAGTGTGAGGGACAGGTTCTGAGGTCTCTGTGATTAATAGACATAATTAGTTTACAAAGGCTGGAAAACAAGGTTATCTGATTTTGTGATTTACTCTACACCATCGCTGGCCAGAATCAATAGGATAATGATCAGCTTTTGCCTCAGCGTGGGGCTGGAGAAGAGGGGCAGAGAAGAAATTTATAGCTTTTCGTTTCGGTCACCATCCATGTGATAACTGAGAATTGTTAATGTTGGCTTCAGATGTGGAGTGTCTTACTCACAATACCTAGGACTCATTGATTTTTGAAAAGTAGCTGAAAGTCCATCTTCCAAGGCAAACTTTATCACCTGCAGTAAGATGATGTATCACTATCAGCCTTCAGGGTCACTTTGTGATATGTAAGGTAGATATTCAAGCACAAGCAAAGACTGTGTGGCTCTGTTTCTTCAGTAGCCTTTGCAGAGTAGCTGTATAGTTTAAAATAAGTGTTGAAGTAGGAGTCCACACTGTCTGTGACAGCACAGTCCTCCTGGAATATCTACTCTGAGCTTCTGAGCAGGTATTAGTGAAGGAAATCAAAGTCAAACATAAAGCCCAGGTTGATCGTGCTAAGCACTGGATGTAGTAAAAAAACTTAATGTATGTCAAGTTCAAGCCAATGCTTGAAACAGGACTGTCTCAGGAAATGCAGACTAGAATGGATCTTCTGGATCATTTAATCAATCCTTTCACGTTCTGGGAACACGATCATGTTTAATTCTTGATGGAGCTGACCTGAGCTGTATTTGTTTTTACTAAGTTTTTACTAAGTTTCCTATTTGATTTGAGGGAAACAGCAGCAGTAATTACAGATCCTGAATGTTGGCCTGTTTGATGCAGAAGTGGTATCTGACATGGCTAGGTAGAAGACAAATTTTTTTCTATCAAAAAGGAGGCCCCAACGTTTTAGGAGAGAATTCTCAAACAAAATAAAACCTCTGCAACTTGGTGAATGTAAAGATCTGAGGATTGTCATTGGGTCAGTCGGCAAAAAGAAAGAGAAAACTTGTCACATTTTCCTCTCACACCAAATTGCAAGCATTCAAAAACTGTGTGTGCTACATGGCATCTGTAACTCATTCCCACTCAAACAGAAAGCATCACGTGCCTCTGCTACATCAGGAGAATTTGGGTGCCTCGGGTTTGAATATCTCTGAGGTATTTCAGTTATTAAAAGTTCTTTTCTAAACCATGTGATGTGTATGTGAGACATATCATACAGGTCTACTGCACACAATACTGCTGCATAACCATGGTCTAAGCTCTGGACAAGTTCAAAGGGTACTGGAAACCCTTTTAGCTACTGAACCCTGACAGCTGATTCCCTGTGATTAGACAGATTGGTCAGCTGTAATACCTGATTTAGAGAACTCTCTTTAATTACATTAATTTACATTGCATCATGGTATGTGGTGCTGGATGGTATGTTTTGAAAATCTCATTGAGAGTCAAAAAAGTGTCAAAGATCCTTTGGAAACAAGGCTTTAAAAACCTAAGTCCTCAAGGGCAGGATCTTCGTCAGCAGTGGTAAGTATGTCTGCAATAAATTGCTTGCTCAAAGTAAAGCAAAGGTTAAGCACACATCGCAAAGAGCTGTATTGTCCACTAATAAAGCACTCTGTGCATGCAGCTGTCATGTGAAGCCTTTTCTGACAAGCTTGAAGACTGTTTAAAGTATTTTGTAGAACAATTCTTGCAATGGTGAGAAATTTCCCCTGAATTATTCACTTGACAGCTGGAGATGCAGCTGTTAAAAACAGCTCTTTAGGAAGAAAAGAAATTAAAATGGGTAGGGAGAAAAATAATAATAAACCAAGGAAATGGGGAAAATGAAAAGAGTTTGAGTGAAAGAAGCGTGTACAGCGGAAATGTGCTAAGGAATGTGCCCAGGAAAAGCAACATTTTTCAGCATTTTCTCTTCAATTTCTTTCCTTCTGTAAATTGTACACATTCAGGGGAGGGGAAGCAAAAAGCAATTTATGCAGCTCAATATCAGATTGCACTTTCCTGACGAGGTCCATCACCCTCAGAATCTGTGAGTGTTTGGGAAGGTGGTGATGCTTGCAAATCAGCCTGCAACAGAAAGAGCACTGAGCAATCTGACTTCTTTTTAATCAGAAAGGAAACAAAATACCAGACTCCATTTAGAATGTTTTCATGTTGTGGTTTTTAAAGTAAGGAATTACATTAACAGAATGCTACCTGGTTATTATTTATATTTCAGATTATGCCATTCATTTATAGGCTGCATTATTAACATGGTAATACTTCAGAAATCAGTCAAGCGTTGGCACCCTGTTATGTCAGGACTTTTACTGTTAGGTAACAAATTCTCTATTCCAGAAAACTGGCTATGAGGCAAAATGTGGTAGGTGTATCAAATGGGCCAATGGATAAAAAAGAGTATTGGGGGAAAAAAAAGCCAGTGCAAAAGACCCATAATTTATTAGGACAGCAAAGCTCCATCTTCATAGACCAACAAACCTCATGTTTCATATTCATAGGGAGCTGCAGCAAGGAAGTGAAGGGCATTACTTGGAACATGTCTTACATATCAAAATATAAAGCTTGGATCTCAGTTAGAAACTGAGAAGCCACACATTGCTAATTTTTAAGTAAAAACACCACACATAGGTGTTTGTAAAGAATTGTGGTGAAAACATATTGCTGCTAGGATAGGTATGGAGGGTGAGGGGGCTTTAGATCAGAGATCTGCTGTTGCCTTCTGATTCTGCTGCGTTCAGACACTTTAAAATGATTTCTAAGCTTTTAGCAAAGATTAGAGGGAGGGATGTGGTTATATCCTAGTAATTTAAAACATTCTAGAGGCATTTTAGTTGGAGTTTGGCTTCAGCTTTCCACTTAATTGCAAAAATGACTCTTCTACAATAACAGAGGTGCACTAGCATGCACCTGGTATAAAAAAGGGAGGACAGAACTTGACAGTATGCAGATATGAAGCCTGTATGCACTCTAGCTTTTTATATGAGCTGTTTCTATGGCACTGGTGAAAAGGTTTCTTTTCTCAGCATGTAGATGTGTTGTATTTTCTGTAAAACAATACTTATTTGAAAATTGAGCAATTCCCACAAACCCTTAATTACCTACCCTGGATCTGTGGGCAGCATCACCACTCTTGTAGAGAAGAGCAGTGACATGTGCATGCAGCAGCAGCTGACAAGGCAGTGAGCCTATGATTTAGGGAAGCCTTCCACTAATCACTGGGTGGAATTGGGGCTGGCTTAAAAGAGGAAATGAGGAGATAGCCAAAAGCCTGGCTGCTGAGCCAGGGAAACCAAGTAAGATCCCTGCATATCAATATAATGCCCTGGATATTTTCACTGAACATCATTATATTGCTCAGTGAAAAGGTGCCCATTGGCACTCACCAACTTTTCACAGCAGACAAAAGAGCTTCCTCTCACTCCAGGCTCACAATGATATTGCTATCTGCCGTCTGTCTGTCAGCCTTTGTGAAAAGCCTGAAGTGCAGAGAGACGACACTATTTCTTCAGCCAAAGGATTGTTTGTAGTAGCTACTCTTAGTGGGAAAAATTTGATACCCAGGCTCCACTGGTGAAACCTAGTCCTTTGATCCTATAGCTTTCATTGATCCCATAGTTTCCATTGCTACAGCCAAGAAATCACACTGTTCAGGAGACTGAGAAGACTGTCAGAAAGAGTTGAATGTGAGACTTCTAACTTCCCTAATAAGACGTAAAAACAAGGGCCTGCTTAATGTGAGGTTTCTCTTGCAGTGAATGTCCCAAAGGGGATCTTCAGTGAAGGACTGTGCACTCCATTCACTGAGGCTTTGGGTAGGGTCCAGCTTTCCCTCTCCTAGACTATCTGTGTCTGTGAATTTTGATTGCCTTTTCCTATTAAAGTGCAATGTCTAATTGTTACTTGCAGGAATAACGAGTCATTATTGTATGGCTCATTTAGTCAATATGTCTGTAGTCATAAATCTGCTGTCTCTGCCTTTACTTCTTTAATCCTAACTTACTGCTGCATTTTAATATTACCTTCCCTCAAACCAGACTGATTATTCCTTAAAAGAGATGACCTCGTGACCTCATTTCTGGTGTTGTAATGGCCACAGTGATCATATGGCATTTATATACCCAGCTTTGCATGGAGGAACCCATGGTGCTCCTTTAACATATGGTTCTGTTCCACTGAAGAAATCAACCAAGCTCTCATTATCTTTGGTGGTGCAGCACGGTATGCCAAAGTCATAGTTAAAATTTTCAGACCAACAGAGAATGATCATCAACCCAAACAAACTAGATCTGATCAGTCTCAAAGTGTGGCGTAGAACTGCTTTGGAAAGAGAAGAAAATTAAACACCTGTGCTTCAGGACTAAGGCTTCTCTAAATCTGTTACATTAATTTTTAAAACCTAACATTGGTACTAGTCTTCTGGAAAGGCAGCCTAGGATTCAGTATAGAACTTCTCTGAGAAATGAAAGCAGTTTTGTTTAAGAGATTTTTTTTCTCTCTTTCTTTTTAAGTCTTTTTCCTCTGAGTTAAATAAATCTTTATTGAAGTTTCAGCATGGGCTTTGAGAGAATAAAATATCTCTTCTTGAACTTCAGATATCTTTGAAATACAATCAGAGTTTAATTCTAAATGTGAATGTATAGAAGGGAATTTCTAAAACACCCAACTGGCTAGGAATAATAGCTTCTACTTCTGACAAATATTTACTCGAGAGACTCCTGTGACCCTTGAAACTGGAGGATACCTTCTAGTTTTCCAAGTTTTAATTTCATTACAAAGCTTTTTACAAGAAATAGAGACAAATAGAAGCAGTGCCTTGGGAAATACATGGAGACTGTTGTTTGTGATCCAGTGATGTCAGTGACAGTCAAAGCAATGCTACAGTCAAACTGGGGCCAAAAGCTCAGACGAGGAGCAGATGGGGGCTATTCTGGAAAACCAGAGCAGAGGGCTCTGGGAAACAAAGCAGTGGAAGTCCCTATCATCTCACACCCTGCCGTTTTTCAAAGGAGGTGTAAGGTGAATCTATCCCAGGTGTACAGAGCAGACTAAGTAGTCTACCAGAATACCGAAGTAGGTGTCTATCAGACAAAGGAACAAACAGTTCCCACATGTTTCTCACCCTCTCTCTCAGCTTATCCCAGACCAGCTCTTCATTCTGAACAGATTAGCACCCAAGCCTCTTTTTCCTGTCTGGCAATTTGATGCTTGTTAAGACCGTTCCCTCTGTCTCACTTGCAGTTGGGCCAGCTGCAGACTGTGACCTTCTGGTTCTGCACAGGTTGCTGCATTTGGAAACGGCTCATGCTTTGGCATCAGTTCATCTTCCTCCCTTCTGGTTTGCTCAGAGGCTGAGGAGTCTGGCAAATCTCCTGCGTAGCTCACACCTCCAACTGCAGCAACAGTGACAGATGCAAGTTTTGCTTTCTCTGCCTCTATCAGCTGCTGAATGGAGTTTAATTGGGGTTCTGCGGAAGTTGGAAGACATAATATTCTTGTGTTTTGTGTGCATCTTGATTTGCTGCTGAGACACACAAGGCAGCAGGTATCAGTAACAGAAGGCAAAAGGCGTAGCCTGTCCCTTTCCTGGGACAACAGCAGAGCTCTGAACCCAAATTTGTTTCCAGGCATAGATGAATGCATGCCCAACCTTGGGATCAGCTGAATCAACCTGGAATTGTTCTGCTTGTTTGACTAGATACTTTCATTAGGTTCATCTTTATAGCAACATTCCAAATAATGGGAAATGCAGAATACTTTTGCTTTTTTTTTCCGGTAATTGTCTAGAAATTGTATGATTATCATTGCATTTGAATTTTATATGCTTTCTAATTATGTATGCCTGGCATATCTTTGTATGCACTGACATCAGATGATATGCTGGGTAGTTATCGCAAGAGAAGGTCTGTTGATTTTTTTCCTACAACAGAAATGTTAGATCTAATGTCCTGGATCTGTTTCAACTTGGATAGCTGATCTTTATCCGATAAAATTGTCCTAATTCAAGATGTTCATAACATAATTTATCTTCCTGTCTTAATCTGTAGTTACACTGTCTGTTGTTAAAAGAGTCACCCCTGCAACCACTCAGATATGATTACATTTCAGCAAAAGATAAAGCAATCCTTAGCTAAAGTCTGTAAATTTGATTGCTGTTATCGTGCAAGTAAATGAATATGAGGTGCTGTTATCCTTCACCCTCGTCTGAACCCACGTGGCAGCAGGAGCACAGGCAGTGATTGAAGGGCACAGCAGGTGCTGGTACAGAGCATCTGGTGAGCTGTGTTGAGACCGGCTTCCAAGTGGTGCTTTCTGGTGGAACTGTTGGAGATACTTGCTCTGTATAAGTTACTGTTAGAGTTTATTTCCATATGCATAAATAATGAAGAAAAATTATCTTAGCAGGAAGGCAATGCTTTCACAAAGGCAAATACAATGAGCACGAATGCTGAGCCCCATCTTAAGATCCCTTTCTAGGACTACTGTCTCCTTTTCATGATCTAACCTGAAAACTGAATTACTTTTTATGCTGGGTGCATGTTCAGCAGGACTGGTGAATGTAACTGCCCAAAGAGGAAGATGGATATTGATCGTCTCAGAAACTGAGGGAAAGATAGAAGCTGGGAAATTCAGAAACAGGACAAGAAAAGGAAAAGAGAGAAAAGAGAAGAATAAACATAGGAAAGGAATAATTTTGGTTTCTGATCTCAAAAATACAAATGCATGCACTGAATCTGTTACTTTTAATCATGTTATTGACTGTAGGATTAGTATCCATGTAAGGATGCAGTTTTGAACCCAAAAATATTATTAGATGTGCCATGGGAAACGTTGACATCCCAATACAAAAGGCTTTGTATGGAAGAATCTTATTCAAATCTAATCACATACATAAACTACATAAATGGTCAGCTTGAAGAAGACTTGAAAAAAATTTTTGCTCCTGAAAGCTTTCATGCCTCCCTTTTTCCAGTTTCCCCCCAGTTTTATTGTACGGATTGACAGGAGCTATTGCCTCTGCCTACAGATTTTGCCTTCTTCAATTCAATCAAAAATAGGCAAGGTGATTAATCTGCATGGTGGTGAGTGCTGTGCAGTCCTGAGCTCTGCCCCATTTTCAAGCAGTTGCATCACAGTTCCAGTTGCAGGGAATGCCACAACTGACAGTACACTCCTGGGTGGCAAGCACTGGAAGATTGTCCTTGATCATTTCCCAAGTGGTCAAAATCAGTATAGGGCAAGTTAAAAAAACAGAACTGTATTGATTTGCATTGGCTACTATTTTAAATAGCTTGGGAAGTTCTTTGAGAGGAAAGGATTTGGGAAAAAGAATTAAAAAGTTAAGTTATCAAATAGGAGCATCAAGTCTTAAAATTCCCAGTAGAAAAGCTATATGGGAGGCTTTAGGCAAAAAAAAGAAACAAACAATAGACAGCTTTTTCTGTGGACAATGTTATGTCTGTTGGAAAAACTTAATTAAGTGTTTCGAGCCACAAGTGTGTAATGAAAAGTACTCCATGGGATGTTCCAGACTTGGATCAGAATTCCAAGAATCTAATACGGCTCCTGTCTGTGCTGCAAAATGCAATTTATTTAAGTAATTAGTGGTAAAGGGTGCTACTAATTAGATCAATCTGACAGTAAGAGGAAATTAATGCTTCTTGTCTGTCGCCTCTTCCAACTTGTATCTTCAGAATAGACTTTGAAAGAAAGCATGCATGCAATAAAAATGTCACACGAGCATGAATTTGGCTGTTGTACCTCAAAGCTGTTTGTGGTAACTGTTTCTGGATTGTCATAAAGAACAAAACAACTTCCAAGATTTTTTTTGAGCCTTATATCCTGTTGAGTTTAACTTAACTATAGATTTGTTTGTTTGGGTTTTTTTAATAGGAGCTGACAGGTAATGCTGTTAGGAAAACACAAATTTTATAACAGAAATAAAAAGAACCAGAAGGAAAATCTCTGCAAGCTGTCTTTGGTCTTACAATGGTATTTGAACCCTTATCTATATTTAGGGTGCCTACAAGCCCTTTTCTCCTCTAAGTGACTCTCTGCTGTAGTTTAATCTGAATACCTTCTTGAGGTTTTTAGATGCCTCTTGAACTACCAAATACTGCAGTTCCATAAGCAGGTTAAGCTGATAAATCCTGATATTGGTGTCCCAACTTTTACTTTAATCTGATAGCTTTACTTCCGCACTGTTGCCCCTACTCGAGATCCTTGTTTTGGCAGTAGCACTTGTTGCCATGCAAGGAACTACAGCAAGTTAGGATTAACTTTTTTCCTGAGGATCATTTCCTCAGTTCAGCTCACTCACGACTGTCTATATATTGCTGTGCTGGCACAAGGCAGGGAGGAGATATGGGAAATGAGCTTTTGGCAAAAGGCAGCCAAAAAGACCCTCTGCTTGCCGCAGCAGTGAGGGCTTACATCAGCTCAAGCTACTCTTGAAATGACAGTCTGAATTCATCTCAATAATTCACATGAGGCACAGCCTAATGCATCATTGACACTTGGGCAGAGATCCTACCTCACCCCAGTATTTTACTCTTCTCCCCTTTCCAGACATAGCCGTGCATTCCTTGAGCTGGTGTTTGCCCGACTGAGCAATGACCCAATTCAAATTTCTAAACCAGCAGTCACTTGCACTAGCAAGAGGAAACAAATGGATTTCTCCAGGTTACAGAGTTGAAGCGTTCCAGAAAAGTGCCTGACAAGCACCAGAACTGATATGATGGAGAATATAAGATGTAGTCAAGAGAAGGAGCAAATCCTCCCCTTTTGATAATGGTGAGCTGCTACATTGGCTCAAAAATATTGGGCACAAATAAAATGTTATATTAAACATTCCCAGAAACATTCCCAGACAATTAGGCCAACTGGCACACAATGGCCCATTGACCGTGCTAACAAATTCTCATAAACTCCAAAACACGCTGGCTGCATGCAAACTGCCTTTTGGGAAATGTCTCTGGAATGAGCTGTCCTTGGGAGAAAGTTAGTTATGACCTGCCAAAATTGTAACAGGCAATGTTTTAATAGTTTTCTACTATGGATGGTTGAGTTCCAGTGCCTGGGAATGTTCCCAGATGCTTTTCATGTAGCCAGTATGTCTAACTCCGTAGAAACTCAGGTCACTAAATACTAGAGATCTGCCCAATATCTTTCTGCCTCTAAATTTTGGTTTTTAGTGTACTGTCTTGGGGTTCTGGAGTTGCTTGGATTTGAACCCATTGTGAAAGGAACACTTCAGGCACTTGTATCCTTACAATTTTGGTGACTCCAATTCTGTTTTTCCTATGGATTCTGTTTATATTAGTTATTGACATGCTAAAGCTTGTCTGTCTATTCCAAATATATTTTAAATGCTGAAATAAACCTTCTGACCAGTTGAGTGTCCATATTTTCTTTTGAATTATTTTTCTATATAGTGTAGGCAATTTTCTGATTTCTAAGCATCCTTTTCCTTAACTGGTTAAATATTTTAATAGGTTAAATGTATGGCTCTGGAGTCCCAGTAGGCAACAATATCAGCTACCACAAGTGATCTGGAGTCTTCCAAAGTTTTGAAGTGGCATTTAGCCACATGTAACTTGGCCTCGTGTGTGTGCACTAAGCATGCCTTCAGCTGTTTTCCCACTGGTGTTCCTGAATGATGTAGCTCTCTGGCTCCCTATCCTACTGCTCGGAAAGCAATATTGTAGGCAGATCTCGTCAAGAAGGTGGTAACCTTCTATGTGTCTTTGCAATTAACTCTCCACTCTGCTTTCAAGACCCAAAATCTCATCAGCCTCATGTGTAGATGTTTTCAGGTGTTTTCAAATGAGAGAGAAATTGATTGATTAGAAAATAAGAAAATGAAAGGTTGTCCTTTGCTATAACTTGTCGTCCTTCATCTGGTACCTTTATATATTTATCTAAATAAATAAAACTTGAAAAGCAGAAAAGATGCATTTTACCAAGCCCTGATTGAACACCTTTTCTTCATCACCCATATTTTCCCTCTGTAAGTTGCAAATTTACATGGGATGAACTAGTGTGAACAGGACAACATGGTAACTTCCAACAATTTGTGTCAATATTCACACAATTTGGATGCTGCTAGAATTGAAAAGCTCAGCTCTGGGGAAAAAAAAAAAAGCAGGAACAAGAGAACAACAAATGAGATGGCTTTGTTCACTGAATGTGCCTATTTCTGCTGCATCTGCCTCATGTGAGAAGGACAAAGGATAACTGTCTGTTACAACTTCCTCTGACTGGAAGTCACAGAGCTGCCAATTCCTCTCATTCCAGCACTGGTCTCACAAAGGAGTCTTCCCAGGAGCCAAAGGGAGAGTACAAGAGATCAGCATGTGCATAGTCCTTATTCAGTTGTGGATGTTAAGTTATCCCTCAGGAATCTGGCAAAGACCACCACAACCCACCTGCAGGCTCTGGGGGGCTCAGAGCCCCACTGCACACTGTGAGCTCTGTCTGAGGGTGCCTCTACCCTCTGCTCTGTCAACTTTAAAGGGTTCAGATTCTTTTTCCTGATGAATTCTGCTATTAGGAACAGGAACAGGAGTGGTCATTCTTCTGATTTCAGTGACTAATATGGATGCCAAAATCCACTATGGACTGCGACCTACTTTGATTTGGACTGTTGTATATTTTCAGGGTCTAACGAAGAGCTGTTGTGTTCTACTGCTAAAGATAGGAGCAATTTCATGTTTAATCATGGCTTAAACCCAATGATGATATGTGTTGGAAAAACTGTGATCTTGGTTTGCTGCAGTGAATGATCTTGCTATTTTGCTCTTCACATCTTTAAAAAAAAAAAAAAAAAAGTGATGTTAACTTCTGATAATTAAAAGATCCTACCAGCCCCTCTCTCCTGGTACTCCATTGATTTTTCATTGACATTCTAGACTAATAAAACAAATACAGCCACCTCCGTCTTTTTATCACTGTGTAGGTTTTTCACATGTCTCTGTTCATGAGGAGCTTTCTGCAGAAATTAAATCTAAGAAAATTTTGTTTTTTAAGATATGATTAATAGGGAAAGCATGTAGGTGGGAAGAGCGGGATCCTTGGTACAAAAGCTTATTTCCTAAAAAAGAAAAACCCAACACAGGTTACACACTGAAATGTTCATATTACACAAGGCCACAAGTGTATTAATCTTTATTTCTATTGTAGTTTCAAATGAATTTTTGATATATTTTTCATTTGACTCAGGACATCAGCTAAGACATGCTGATGTCAACAGCAGTTCCTTCTTTCCCCTCAAAAGATGGGTCATGAGGAAATAATGCTACCATTTCATTTTTCACTGAACACCTGCATTTTCATGACAGTTTCATTTCCCTTTTTAAAAGTCCCTTTTGCTGAATTCCATTCTCAGTATAAATGATTACTCTTGTACCTTGTGTAATATCCAGTCTCAGTGCATTGCTGTAATGGGGCCATCTGATTTATGATAATCCAGAATAATAGTCAGCACCAAGATCCCGCGATAAAAACACTTGGTGAAAGAAAGATAGTTTATACATTTCATGATGTTGCAAAAACGTGGGACATGCAGAGCAGAGATAATAGCTTGCATGCTTCCAATATAAGGCCAATTGACAGCCATAGGAAAACAGAGAAATGACAAGGCTCCAGACGGCACATGCCACTTTTTTGTGGGGATGTTCAGAAGAATTCAAAGTGCAGTGCAGCCAGTTAGTCACCAGAATCAATGTAATGTGATCACAAAATCTTCTGCATAGTGCAATCAGCTGTCTGTGAGACAGAAATGGTTTCAGGAAATGTGATAGGCCAGACAATGTCTCTCTACCCCTCAGATTCCTTCTCAGTTCCTTCAGTATGTACAATACTGTATCCATTAGATGAAAAATGTAATCAGGCAGCCGTAAGAGAGCCTAGAGAGTATCTTAACCATCCAGAAAGCATACAACAGTCATTCCTCAGTCATAATGCCATGCTTGTCTCCAGGAATGGATGAATCTAGATCATTATTTTTTAGATATTTAGTTTTGGCTCTGATTTTCTAAGATCATTTGACCTCATGTGCCAGGCTAAATTCCTGCTAGGATTGCCAAAAGCCTGTCTTTCAGATTCCTTGTGCATCTGGTGAGACGTATGGCTTTTTTTTCTTCTTCTTTTTTTTTTTTTTTTTTTTTCTTTTTCTTCTCATTTTTATGTGGTGCTCCAGGGAGCTGACAGAGCTGCTGTGTATATGTGACTAAATGGCTGGATTCCAAGCTTGGCAAAAGCAGTCAACATAAACTGATCCATCAGTTACCCACAGTTTTCTGGTTTCATTTGGTTGTTTAATAGGAATAGATGGAACCCTTATATAGCTATTAAACTATGATTTTTATAATATACCTTCCTAGAACATGCCATTACAGGTCATTATTTAAAAAAACATCCTCCAAATTCATCTAGAAATCTTTCATGTCACTTAAAACACAGTAGTACTACCACCCCCCCTCCCCCCCCAAAACAGCCCTGCTGTGACTGTTTCATACTCTGTGGGCTGGATCATACAGTCCCCACTTTCACCTACTGTCATGCAGGTTCTCAGATACCAGTTCACACGCTGGCTCTAAGGTATCTCACAGCTCTGCCTTTTTCTTCAGGTGGTGAGGGGCAGAGGATGCAGCCTCCTGTGGATTAGCCTGTATGACTCCTACAGTGTATTCTCCTTCCAGATGACCCTTGCCAAAGCTAGCAGAGTTCTCCTCACACCTTTCCAAAACGTATTTGAAGTAGATTAAAAACACAGTACTGAGCAGTTCTACGAATACAAAGTTAACTTTGTGGCCAGAATAGAAACTCTTGGATACAGTGGAGAAACACTTTGAAATACTTTTAATGTGTCCATAAATCAAATGAGCATCTCATAGAAATTCTCTGTATTCTCTGGGAATGACTGTCTGCCTTGGTAAGGCATCACCTTCATTTGAGCTGTCAAACACTCTTAGTCATGCTAGGCTTTACCTGACTGACTGAATGGCAGGGAGCAAGTCAGTCTCCTCAGAGCCTTCTCTTCTCCCAGCTGAACAGTTACAGCTCTCTACTTTCCTCATATGAGAGATGCTCCAGCTTTTCTATCATCTTCAAGGCCCTTGCTGAACTGTCTCTGGTATGAGAGGCTGAGGGAACTGGGGTTGTTCAGCATGGAGAGGAATTGACTGATGGGAAACCTTATCGCTCTCTGCAACTGCCTCAAAGGAGGTTGCAGTGAGGTAGGGCTTGGCCTCTTCTCCCAAGTAGGAAGCAACAGGATGAGATGACATGGTTTCACATTGCACCAGGGTAGGTTTAGATTGGATATTAGGAAAAATATCTTCAGGGAAAGGCTGTTCAAACACTGAAGCAAGCTTCCCACGGAAGTGGTGGAGTCACCATCCCTGAAGGGTGTGTAGATGTGCTGGTTGGGTACATAGTTTAGTGGTGAACATGGCAGTGTTAGGTTAACAGTTGGACTCAATGTCCTAAAATATGTTTTCCAAACTAAATGATCCTATGGTTTTATGGTTCTATGATTCTTTGTATTTCCATATTTCTCTTTTATTGGAGATCCCAGAACTGGACAGAAAACTCCAGGTGTGATCTCATCCGTCCTAAGCACAACTGTACAAGAATCAGCTCCCCTGACCTGCAGGCAGTGTTTTACCTAATACAGCCCAGGATACTATTATCCATCATGGTGGAAAAGATATACTGCTGGCTCAGCTTCAACTCGGTGTCCACCAGAACCTCCAGTCATATTCTACAAAGCTTAGTAATTTACTAAGTGATATTATTTTATCAAACATTCCTCAGAAACAGGTGTCTGTATCAACAAATATATGTAGCCAGCAACTCAGAGAATAAATAAGACTGACTACATGTAGGCACACGTTTTCCTGGTGAAGGGAGCATTAGGTATGAGTGGTCTTGGTCTTCCTCCTAGCCTCCATGCAGCAGCCTCACAAGCTTTTCTGCCTTGCAAAGAGTCTGTTAGGTCTGAGCTGTGGAAGCAGGTTTCACTTCCCTCACAAAAAAGAAGCGTCCCTGAGAATAGGTTTATTGTTTGTACTTGCTTAGGACCACAAAGTCAGGAATATTGAATTTGTTTGTCTGCTACTCACATCAATTTTAATATGATTATTTTAATAGGAAAACAAAAAGAACATATGATAAATAACAGCAGCCTGGGTGAAATTCATGTTATAAGAGAGGGTTATTGTAGACATAACCTCTGCTAGCTGACTTCTGAAGTAGTGGTCATTGAAAATATAGGTGACAAAGTGCTAATAGTGGTGCAAGACCACTACTAAACTGGTCAATTGTGATTAACCTTACATTATGTTTTCTTGTTCTTGGTTCATCAGCAAAGCTAGATTAAGAATTTACATCCTATCCCTTCTTCCAGCTGCCCTGTTCTCAGTTCACTGCCCTGTCAGCCAGACTGATCCCAATGTTTGCAAAGTGTGCTATTAAGTGGTTCAGTGAAATGTTCCTAGTAAATGCCTCCTTTTATGTAGACATTTTCAGTGTTCTCATTCAGCTGCTAAGAATGTTGTTGCATTTTGTATGAAAGCAAGAAAAAGAACAATATAAAATGTCTGACTTGCATTGCTTAATTGTGTTTGTATCTCACCCTCTTGCTCCTATTTTAACAGTTTCCATTTATTTGTGAAGTCACATGCCTCAACACAGCCTTTCAGTCTTCTCAAGAAGAGCTGTCACTGATATCCACTTATCTTATGAAGGGAGTCATTGCTTTGTGCATAGCTTATTCTCTTTTTAGTGCCAGAGATAACATTTATCAGCAATTTAATTCATAATAAGTTTCCTTAGTGGCTCTTGCCTGTAGTTCTCACTCTTGCCTTTTTGTCACAAGAACCACTGATTGGCATATTTCTGCTTTTACCTTATGGATTTATTGATGATACTATCAATCTTACTCAGGCAGGATGACAGCTCAGTATTAGATTCACTTTCTTGGCAGGTTCTGCAGCTAGCCTTCAACAAAATGATAGCTCCAGACCTTTGTCAAATGCCCAGCAATCTGGATCCCAAAAGACATCTATCAGGTTTTAGACCTGAAAGTCTTAATCATCAAGCTATTAGATAACTTTGTGTGTGGATAATATGTTGGGAAGCCTTTTCCTAGCAAGGGAACTGCTATTTAAAGTCAAACATAGTTGTTAGACTAAACAGCACTGCCCCCCTTTAACAAAAGTGTCAGCTGACATTAGGTTTTTCATCCCTTAATTTTTATTAATAGTGTTGATTATCCCTATTTCCAAGAGTTAGAAACAAACATTTAGGTAATGAGATATGTCTATCTGCCAATAGTAAAACCAGAAAAAAACAAATAATACTTTTAAGTATCATTGAATTTTTAGGATTCTGATGATGCTAGGCAATTAGTGAGATATTTAATGTTTGTTTTCTTTCTATTACAGTAATTAGATCACTAAAAATCCTGCGGTGAATGTACCACAGTAGAACCATGGAATCACAGCATAATTTGGTTTGGATGGAGCTTTTAAAGGTGATCTAGTCCAAACCCTCTGCAATGAGCAGGGACCTCTTCCACTAGACCAAGTTGCTCAGAGCACTGTCCAAACTGACCTTAATTATTGCCAGTGATGGGGCATCCACGCCCTCTCTGGGAAACCTTTGCCGGTGTTTCACCACCCTCAAAAAAATCTTCCTTATGTCTGGTCTAAATCTGTCCTATTGCTACAGGCCTTGATGAAAATCTGTGCTCATCTTTTTCATAAGCCACCTTTAAGTATTGAAAGGCTGCAGTAAGGTCTTCCTGGAGCCTTCATTTCTCCAGAGTAAGTAACCCTGAATTTCTTATGCTACTGTAATATGTAATACTGTAATATGTTCTACTTACCATGGGGAAAGTGCTATGATGAATTAGCTATGTTTGCATGATTACAGCTGTACCCACATTGGGATAAAAGATATTGTCTTTTACCTCACTAGTATAGTTAAAACAACATGTGCATAAACTTGAAGATTACTTTTGTACTGCCCATGTTATGTAGAGGGTCTATAGTAAAAGTTGGCCTAAGGGAAGATTATATTTTCCCAATTCAGGGCACAGCTGAAAAGAAACATGGTTTCTAAACCACAGGGAGAATGAAACTAATTCCACTTTTCAAGCAGCTCATCCAATGTTTTGTAGGTGTTATATTTTAACTTAGCAGTGAAAATAGAAGCTATTAGTTGCACAGTTTTTAATAACTGTTGCTCAAAACCATTCTTCTGTTCATAGATTATTTTGCAAAAAATCTACAAAAACTTTCTTTAAATGATAGATAAGGGGCTGAGGATAAAGTCTTCCAGCAGACTTAACCTTAACGATGGAAAAAACATGCTCTATTTAAAAACAAAGATATACAATCATTGGAAAGAAAAGGAAAATAATACAGCTGCAAAAGATTTCAGTGTAGAATTTGCCTTGAGAACAGTCTTATTAGCAGATAAATTTTAAAATAAAATTGTTTTGGCAAATGCATTTGATTCCAAATGGAAGCTGATATTGAATTACCAGAAGGAAGTATCTGCCTTGGCTACATCTGAATTCTCACATGCTTAAACTGTGAACAGCAAACCAAAAGTCAGATGCTTTTGTTTTAACACAGAAAGCGAATATCACATTACCAATCCTTCCTGTTGAATGTTCATCCAAAATTCCTGCTGTATAGGCCAAAACCATATTGTTCCTTACTTTGTGGTATTCACATGTAACACGGTGTTTCCAAAATATGGCTGAAGCTAAACTCGTACTGTACTTAGTTAAGAACACAAGAACTAGCGCCTACAAGCTTTACTACTTGGAGCCAACCTGTGATGCTTGGAGGAAGAGATGGCACTGTGTGATGCCTGAGTCCATGTTTATTTTACCAGAGTATTCTGCAGCTAACCTGCGATGAAAAATCACCATTGACCGCAGTCAATTCACAGGATCAAGTCTATGGAAGTCTGTACATCAAAAAGAAAATCTAAAATTTTGTGTTCTGTACTAGATACAGAAAATATTTCAGTTTATTCTTGCTTAGGAAAAAGTATTGTGGCGTATAGGATCCATCCTCCCTGAGCAGATGGTGAAAACTGTTGATTTAACATCTTCTTTCACAAATCTAGCAGTAAGATGAGTTGAAGATGTAACAGAGAAAAGAAGAGCTCTCATAATGCAAGATATTGTGGTTAGTTTAGGCTGATAAGGAAGCTTTATGGAGCATTTTTTGGAAACTCAGATGGTAGGCTAAATAGTCTGGAATTGCTATTCTATCCCCATTGATTATAGAGTACCTAGGCTCTCTAGTGGGTATTTTTGCTAGGAAATGGAAATTAAAGCGGCTGAAACCAAGCCATTATGTTCAGCCAGGTACGATTCAATGTGGCACAACTTGTTCTTAAATTATTTTTCTAATGATCATCGTTTGTTGTGGTTCTTAAATACTATAGTAATGGGTTTAGAATGAAAAAGCCTTATGCAGATAGATTATTTAGTTACTGGTGGAAATGAGATGTGGGAGAATAATTTCAAGTGAATAATTTATTGGAGGTTTTTTGTCTTTTTCTCTTTTCTGAATTATCCATGAAAGTAAGTGTTCTGGATGTTATTAATGACTATCATAGGGTGGGCCTTTGATTTATTCACAGTTACAGACCTGGTTAGAGCTGAAAAATGTGCAATGCAGCTTTCTTTCAGGATCTTTGGAGGAGAAATTAAGCTATTTAAGCAATAAAATAGAGGAAGGCTCTTTAAAGCACCGCTACAGTAAGAAGCAAATCCAGACTTTGGTGTTAAATAAAGTTTGGCAAGTACTATGGCAAAGGGACATGCCAGTAAGTCATGAATGTACCAGAAATTAAAGACAACTTAAAATATGTCCCTGTGAAGGAATAGAAGTAATTTTTACTACAACCTGTTAGAGAGCAGACTTAGCAGTTGTGAGAAACTAAACTGTGAGGTCTTTCTCTTTAAGTTTTGAAGCATAGGAGTATAGTAAAAAACCAGGTCTGTACTGAACAATATATTGGTTTTTTGCTGTTTTTTTTTTCTTTTTTTTTTTCATGTGAATAGGAAAGACCTATCAGAACTCCAAAATACATTGTTTGGAACAAATAGGACAATATTTTCTCAGACATGATTTTCCAATAATTATTGTTTTAGGTTGGTTGAGGAAAATTAACTGCTCAAATATTTAATTTCTTCCATTTAAGGTATTTGTTAAATTAGATGAAAAGCTGTTTTCAGAGGTCAGGCTATTTTTATTTTGGACTGGATTAGCAGTGATTCTAGAACCTCTTTCTTGGTGCAAATACCCAGGTTTTTTTATTGATTTGTGTTCTGTAAGCATTTATCTTCATTTAAAAATCTTTATTTGAATGAAGATTTCTTCCAGTAAACTAATTTCCTAGAATATTTGTAGGAGGAAAATGCAACAGGGTCATGAAAAAGTCTAAATAAGTTAACTTAAAAAGAAAACAAATGCAGCAAATTCCTGGCTTTCTTTTCCCTGTGCTGATGAAGTTGCTAAATGAGAATATTAGTGATCAATACAGTAATTGCTAGACCCATCCAGCTCATTGTGATGAACTGCTGTTTATCTGCTTTTTCACTGACCTTTGTTTATGGCCATTCTGCTACTTTCCAATTTTTATGGAAGTGCTTCAAATCCAGTGCAATTGAAATTAATCTTTCCTGTGATATTCCATGAGCCACCGTAAGGTATGCCAGCCTCTTATGATCGTGGAGTATATGGCAATACATCTATTGCGTTCCCCTCATCTATCAATTTCAGCTAATTTTGATAACTGTCTGTTTCTTTTATAGTTATTTGAAAAATGTAGAGGTCTACACAGAGTACTCTTTATTAGGTTGGACCCATTACATGTTTGTAGGGGCATAACACATTAAAAGAAATTTGCTTAAGAACAATTATAATAATTTTTTTCAGTGATTCTCAAAACCATCCATTGTATAAAAGGCTTTTTTGAGGGTTTATTTTCTTTTAAAGAACAAGCTGTAGTACTGACTGTAATGTACTTTTACCAATGCAGAAGATCCTCTTGTACCTTTCTTCGTCTGTAAAAAACAAAGCCGTTTTTGAGAATCCCTGTGAGGTGGTGGGTCCACTTTCATTTACTATTTCCCTTTCTCAAACATTTCTCAGCAAAATCTGTAAGCACCTTCACAAGGTTTTATTGGTGTGATTTTCTTATTTTTTGTTCTTTTTAGAAAGCAGGTTATGGGCATAAAGGTAGTCTCCAGATAGCTCTGTTTGCAGGTTTCTGGCTCTGTCTGTGCCTGGTCAGTTCCTAAATGTCTCTCCCCACAGCTTATGATGAGATGGCTGGTTTCAAAATGTCCAATGTCCTGTATGTATTCAAAGTGCATTAAATATCTTGTCTCCATGAAGAACAGCTGTTCTTTAAAAGCTCTTCTGTATGCAAATGCTATTTCCCATTTCACAACCTGGCTCATGCACTGGTTGAAAAAAATTGTGATTTACTTTTAGTACTGAATCTCATAGAGTTTGAATCATTCGACCTGTGGGTTGTAGCCTTTCAATTTCCACTAAGAGCCAATTCCCCATTGCCCAGTTTCCCTGACCTGTGCCCTATGAAGAAAGGTGTCCTGTCCTGTGTCTTTCTCACTCATTTAATGTCTGGAGCAGACTTCCTTTAGATAGACAAATGATTGTAATATCTATTTTTACACTAGACTGAACAAAAGAACCAGATATAATTATCAACCAAGTTTGGCTGAGAACATAAATTTGACACCAATCCTGCAGCATATTATTTCCTATTTCTCTGGTGCCTGTTAATTCTTGAACATTAGTTATTTTTTTATAACTGTGGGAACCTAGACCACCTAGACCATCCTGATCCAGTAAATGCCACAGAACAGCTTTACCCAGAGAGGTAAACAGCAGTTTTTGACGTTTTCTCTTTGAGATGAAATCCTGCAGGCTAAAAGTTGTTTTACATATTTTGTTCTCATTTTAAATGTTTTGGCAGAGGATTTCGCATAAGTGTTTTTCCAAAGAAGAGTTAAAAAAACATGAAAAGAAGAAAACAAATATTTCAAAATGAACAAAACCAGTAGTGCATTAAGAAATCTGCCTGATTTTTTGTTTTTAAGGCAACGTAACAAAAATTTTTTAGGTAGCCCTGTGCTGCTCCCTACACAGTAAGCCAAATTTACTTAGAATCAAGGAAAGAATGAGATAGCTTCCACTTTATTGATAGATTCCACTTTACTGAACAGGACATTTCAATCAGTCTTTGAAGTAAGTCCTATCTGTTCCTGTTTGACTCCTTTCCAAGCCTTCAGGACTTACAACAGCAGGGTTTAATTTCCAGCCTACATCTCACACTGAAAGGACTCATGTTTATTCTCTGATTTGATGGGAGAGAAAACATCAGTAGTCACATGTCTTCTGAGCTGGAAAAAAAATGGAAGAAGGAAGTGTGAAGTTATTAATTGTAAAGGCAATTAATTTGCTAAGCTTGGTACTTTCATCACTTCCAGGGAATAGGTCTATTTAGGTTGGTTTTGTTTTCCTTACTTCGAAAGTATGGACCATCCATGACTCTTCCTCATCCTGTAGGTAGTAGCACCTGATTTTCTTTATTATCTCTTATATTACAGTGAGTGGTTAATCCAGCCAAGCACGACTAAAATCCTTGCTCACTGACTTCCCGGCTTCGGCATTTTGTGGAACAATAATTAATGTTTGTTGTGGGAAGCAGGCCGGGAGTTCCTCATGTGAGCCTTTATTAGTATCATCACTCACACATTGTAATGAAGCAAAAGCGATTCTTCTTCGAAATTGTTCCCAGTGAGATCACAATTATTAAATACCATCATTGCTTATAATAATTAAACTTTTATTATCTAGGTTCCAACCCTGTCAATTTGGTTTCCCCTGAGAGCCTGTTTGTTAGCCAAAAGTTGTGGGGGAACATGTTATGAATAATGTCATTTTCAAACATACTCTGTGATGTAGAAACAGCAGGGCTTCTAATTGGGAGTGATTAATTTTCTAGTGATGGATAGGCAGTGGAGACACCAATGATTTGAAAGATGCAATGAAAATTGGTCCCTTTGTGATATGGATATCTTTATTCGATCACTGATGAGTGTAATGAGCTGGGCCAGCTGAAATGAAATCCTGCACTAAGTCTACCAAAGAAGAATAATGTGGACCTTAATCAGGGACAGGGTAAGAAAGACCCTGGGGGCTGGAGGTTAAGGTTTCGCAGGAACGAGAGGCAAAGGAGTTGAGCTAGTAACTCGATAAGGATCTATGTTTAGATTTTGCTTGGACTAATAAAAACTAGGTAAAATTTTTATTTGCCATATTCAGGAAATAACCTTTTACAGATCACCAGTATTAGATCAGTAATGGATTCTGCCATCAAAGTGTATATAGACTTATCTGAGGAATCTGGTTTATGAGGAAGCAGAGGTAGTTGAGTCTCTAACCCAGCATTTGTGGCTGGTGGGAATATTTGAACCATGAGGAGCCCTGGGAGATGTGTAGATGGCACATCTGTAGGACATTGAAGTGCACTGTCAAGTCTATGGCAAATGTACAGTGCCTGCTCACAGGAGTGTAAAATCCAGGTTCATGGAAACCAAGAACTGACTGATGCTCACAGATTTCAGTCTTTAACATACACTATTGAGTTCAAACTGTAGAGAAAGTCTTACAGACAGAAGCATCATAATGTTGCTCTTTTGGAAGTAAAATGCAGTTTCTAAAATCCAATATGATGAGGTTGATAACATTAAAATGGACACATTAAAATAATATCGAAAACATGTCAGGATGGATATACAAAGTCTTTTGTTTTTGTTCTGTGTGTTAAAATGTAATGTTAAACTCATAAATATCTAAGAATGAATTTATTGGAGAGAAAAGCAAGCACTGATTTCACCACTTATCACGGCTAAGCTGCAAAATATGAATTCCTAGCCAACATCATTAAAAGAGGATTTTAATGTATGTTCCTTTTCTTAATATTACTCATTATTTGCATTATTGTAAAATGCATGTCCTTCATTCTATTGCATGACCTTTTACATGACTTTATCTCCAAGCAGTTTAAAATACCAGATCTTCTCTTCATTTTATAGAAGTGCAATCATTAATTTCAGTGGAATTCTTTGCAGAGCTCTGTTTGAAGGGGACAAGATGAAGAATCATTATCTGATTAAGACAAAACATGAGGAGTGGATATGAAAAACAATGAGAGGTAAAAGAGTCACTAATGAAAGCAATACAGTTTTAATCTTCTCTATCAAAGCTGTGTTTGCTGTGCACAGCGGAAAAATTTAGGGTCTGCTGGAACATGAAAGATTATTACCACAAAATTCTCAAAGATGATATAATTCATGTTTTATATTTTCCTCTCATACAGTTGTCTCCTACATACGTAGGATGACTGAGAAGTCAAGAACTTCTTTCTAAGGCTTATTGAATTGTTCTGCTGGGAAAAGTCAGGCACCTAAAAAATCATCTGAGTAAGGATGAGAAGAGCAAAATCTCTGTGTTCTGTGGTATATTAAAATTAGACTGCTTTTTATTCAGGATGCTGAATATTTTGAATTTTAACCTCAGGTATTTAGGTCTTCATTTTTACTGTGCAGAATTGAAATAACAATGCATAGGACCTTTATTAAAGGCAGTACAATCTTGCAACTGACTTCCATGACTTATCAATTTCAAACAATCTAAGTCCAACTTCAATGAGTTCTGAAATTACCAAAAAATATGTATAATATATATTAAGTTATATATAATATAATTATTATATATTACATATTAAGATACAACAATTTTATTTATATGTATTAGCTTATCATCTAAAAATGAGATGATGAATAGCAGCAGAAAAGGAAGTTTTTGTAATTCAGGTTACTGTATTAGAGCTGGTCTTAAGAAACATTAAATTCAGCTATTTGTATATTTTGACCAGTCTAAACGTAATGTTGCTTAGAAAGCTCCTCCATCACCAGCCACATTGACTTTAAACTGTTCTTAATTGCGCCCAGATAATCTAAGTTTTGAAATAGTTTCTACAAGAGAAAACATAATCAGAAGACACAAAAGGGCTTTTTTCTCTTTCTTTAAGGCTCTCATGTTTGAGGCATGTTACAAAGGAGCTTGGACTACCCAGGAGTTCTGCTGTCCTCTGTGTATCAGTTAATAACCTCCATGGTACTGTGAGAAGAGCTGTTGTCAACAACAGAAATGTCTGCTTTGAAAGAAAAGTACTTTTAAATGAGAAATGGTGGGAAGATAAGGAGACAATTTTTCTCTGGTTTCTTTCCCAAAAGACAAATAATCCTGTAAAACTATGGGAGTTTCAGCCTGATTCTTGCTACAATAGTAAAGAAAATTCTCCCCAAGACCATTAAATGACTTTTTAAAGTGATTAGAGAGGCATTTAACTTCAGTTTCTGCTCACGGTGAAATTCTCTTCACGGCTGAGTTCATGTAGCAGACCAGACTTATGGTGAAACAGACTGACATAAATGCACCTAATTACTTTGTTATTCAAATTTTACTGTTATAAAGTTAAAAAAAGAAATAAAGAAACACAAAGTAGAATCAAACAGTTAATAGAAATAATCTCAAGTTAACTTCCAGAGGTGCCTTTTCAGAGCTCAGTGTATATTGTTACTTTAAAAAATTCAGGAAGAGACTGAGTTACAAATTGTGGGTGGGTTTATTCCTAGATATAGGAACTTATTGGAAAACACAGAAGCATTTGAAGTTAATTAAAATCATTAATAACGTAATTAATGTTATTTTGAATGTGTCTATCACTAAACATTAATTATCTTGTAGCCACTGGAACAACATAATGATAGCATCATTCTTACTGATTAGTGTAATGCTGTATTCCTTTGCTAGAATTTAAATGCTACCAAATGAAGATAAATGGGGTATCAGCCTACATATTTACTCAACAAAAGCAAGTCTGTGTTGTTTGGTTTGAGAGGTCTTGAGAACGAAACCTCTTGGTGAAGAAGATTACTTGCTGGCTCTGTGCTCATTAATTCAGCCTGGCAAATGGGCCATGTTAAGTGAGGAAGGGAATGAAAACAGTAACAGAAAGAAGTAATGACTTAGGACTGACTTATATAGTTGTAAGATACTCATAAGTCCCTGATAAGGCTAAAGGGATCCTAAAGCCTGGAAATATTGGTATTAGGTTTTTTTCTGTGTGTGGTAGGACTTTCTTTTCTAACCTTCCCTCTGCCTCAGAAAGGCATCAAATGTGTAGGATAAAGCTGAATGTTGCTTACATCTAGGTTCTTCATGGAGGATCCCAGAATTAGAATGTGTCTTGCACTCGTGGTACCTGAGCAGCATGAGTCTATTCCTAAAAATATGACAGCTAAGCTTTTAAATTACTTCTCAGGACCCAGCATGCTTATACAGGAGCATGTGGGATACCAGGAGTGCGTTATCTTTGTTCCTGCCCTTAGTTCACGTTTGAACCCAACTATGATAAATATTTCAGCCCTGTGTAGCCCAAGCTGTCTGTCAGTCAGCCTCATTATCTGTAACCAGCTGATTTCCATAGGAGAAAAGGACTCTTCTGCTACAGATGGGAGACAAAAGCCTGCCTTATCTTTATATGGCCAAAGTAGACCTTTCCTTAAGGAATTCAAAATAGACATGAATTGTTTCCCCTTTAAAATACTAGGCCTATCTCTGTGATCAGAAGTTTAAAAAAAAGCAGTTTTCTTTTTAGCGGTCATTTTACAAGTGAATGAGACAGGTTTGTGTCAAGTCTTGGGTTTGAGAGCTACAGAATAAGACAAATATTGTTTACTTAATTATTCCATCTATCAGGGTCTTTTTGCTGAACCCGAGAACGTGTAGATACTTAAGTTCTCCAGAAATATTTAGCTTCATCTAAAGGTCTAGGTCCTCTAAGCTCCTGTTCAGTTTCTGATACAAGCCTATTTTGTACAGCTGCTGGACCTAGGGAGTGGTGAGTGACTCACACTTACCACTTTTGTGAGGAACTGTGTAAGATCCAGTTCAGATCAGTTATCTTAGAAATGGTGAAACTAGCAGAATTTTCACAAATTGTACTAAAGAGAAACACAAATGTCATTAAAGTAAAAAACCTGAATGCTCTAGCCTTGGAAGAAGACCAAACTTCTGGGACTGAGTGCATTCCTAGGAGCCTGTGACATAGCATTGTCTATAGTATGCAGATGGAGAACTCGAGAGTTTAAAAGTAGATATTTGTAGGTATGTAAATAAGTAAATAAACTAATTGTAGGAGGAACTAGCACGAGTAAAATGTGTTCCTGTAAGAACGGTGGGATTTATTACCCTTTCTGTCCATATAAGTTGATCTAAGAGTTATTTATCAAGTGGTTTGGGAAATATAAATCTCCTTTATACTTTAATTTGTATTATATTAACTCCTAGTGGTGCTTTTTCCTCCCCATTTGCATCCTGGGCTTGTCCCTCATTCCTCTCATTCCCCCATTCATCTGACAGCAGCAGTAGGTAGCAAAGTGACAAAAAGAACTGTTGCTCTCTAGCTTTATCTATGACTTATGAGAAATATATGCATCACTCAGATGTTTTTTTACCTTTTGTGACTTATGTACTCCCTTCCCTCCATGGGATGCATTTAGGATCCCGTTGGAAGCAATTAGATATGAAATATGAACATACATTTATTAAATAGGCGCTGTTTTCATTGTTCCCTTAAGTGTGATTTATCAGCACTACAAACTCAGACTCGATGTAATGTATATCCTCTCATTGTTCAAACAAAAGAAAAATAAACACGCGCAGCAGGTACAGATTATATATGGCTGCTGAACTCCTCAGTCAGTGGCAAGCTAATGAGTGAGGATGTGATAGTCTGAGGGGAGGTACTGCTCTTTGGTGGGACTGGAGTAGTACCTGAAATGGATTCTTGGAGATTTCTTTGTGGCTCCCTTTCCCTTTCCCTTTCCCTTTCCCTTTCCCTTTCCCTTTCCCTTTCCCTTTCCCTTTCCCTTTCCCTTTCCTCTTTCCTATGAAGCTATCTTCCAGGACAACGTGCAGATCTGACCATCTGAGAAACTGCCAAGGAGAGAATTTCCACCCTGTATATCAAGCTGCCTGCTTTTACTCTAACCTCTCTGCGAAACATAAGCCCAGCCTGCCAGTCACAGCTTCTAGGGGTAATGAAGAGCACAGACTGGAACTGATAGTTTGTCTGGAGATGGAAGCAAATTTGATGCTTTCACGTGTGTATGCAAAGTGGCACAATCCTTTGTTCTACACTGTGGGACAGCAAACAGTGGTGAGGCATTTACAAAACTGCCACAGATATAAAAGGAGAAAAAACAACATTGAAACATATTCTAATATAATCAACTTTGACAGATACTGTGTTCTTTTCTTAGTGTGATTGAATAGGGAGTAGCTGGATCTCAGTGAAAATGCATAAATGTGTATATTTATATCTGGTGATCACATTGTTCATATACCCAGTAAAAAGATTATACATGGGTCTGATATGGCCATTACAGTGTTACTAAATATTTAAGTATGTGCATTTTGTTAATTTACATTTGGTAAAAATAAATTATAAAGCACTTTATTTTACCACTTCTATTTGTGCTGATATCTCACCAAACATGAGGCATAGATGATTATCTTGTATATTGGTGAGAACTCAATACTGGAATCCAAAAGAAATCTCTCTGCAGTTTTTAACATACGCATGAATGATACTAAGAAGCTTAGAATGTAAATTATTCAAGAATTAATATTCAGGGTAAGAAAGACACGAGCAGAAGAACCGTAAAGAAAGGCAGATGTATCTCAGCTACTTGGTAAAAAGGACCATATATAGCAAATGTAGGTATATAAATTGATGCAACAGGGAAAAAAAATTCCTTACTTAATGTTTCAAGTATTGGTGTCTGACTTAAACACTCTTACTCAGTGGTTGGGTATTGGGGGGTGCCATCAATAGAAATAAACTTTTTTTAATATAAAAATTGACATAGAAGGATTTTCTATAGTTATGTAGGACATAAAGTGTTGAATGACTTTTTTTCTATAATAATTTTAACCACCTGGACCGATACCCCGGGTGGTCTTAAGTGATACAACACTTATTACAGTTGTTACTACTACAACTTCGACAATTCTCTCCTGAATAAAGAATTCTAATACTGTAAAATACCCTGTCTGTAGGAGCAGAGATAGAATTCAAAATTTCAGCCTCCGTGCAGGAGGTTTGTTTAGGTTTAAAAAGGCCTCTGAGATCATCAAGTCCAGCCATTAACTTAGCACTTTGTGGTCACAACTAAACCATGTCCCCAAATGCCACACACACACATTTTCTTTAAAACTTCCAGGGACAGTGTTTCCACCACTTCTCTGGGAAGCCAGATGCAATCAATGCCTGACCACCGTTTCAGTGAAGAAATTTTTTCTGATATCCAATCCCAACCTTCTCTGGCACAGCTTGAGGCCATTTCCTCTCAACCTGTCACTTGTTACTGGGGAGAGGAGGCTGACTCCCACCTTGCTAAAATCTCTTTTCACAGGCAGTTGTAGATACTCATAAAGTTTCCCTGAGCCTTCGTTTCTTCAGGTTAAGCAATCCAATGTAACTCAAAGATTTCCCACAGGAAAATCATATTTTCCCTGCAGTGTTCAGGCTAAACAAAACTTTGTACATAATCATGGAATTGCAGGGAAACAAACATTGAGGGTTGAAAGGTACTACAGAGTGGTAGGGAGGGGACAATTAATGTTGATGAATTATAAAATTCTGTCAGGGACTGTTATGGTTTTGTGCAAATATCTGCACCATTTAAGCATGCTGAAATCATTGTGACTGACACTACTAAAATAAAGTGCCTCCAACTTCCTAAAATAAAAGAATCAGATGCTAGTGGCACAGCTTTTGCATAGAAAAATGAAGAACAATTTTCTTCCTTTTAGCAGTTTTCAAATGACAGTAGGTATATAAGAAAAAAGAGGAGAGGCATAAAAGCATCTAGATGAGAATCTGAAATTATCTTTGAATAATGCTCTAGGAATCCTTACCTTTCACTTTAAGATCCTAGTCAAAACCTTCAGGCAAGAGAAAACCTTCAAAACCTGTCTATTAACATTTTGTTCCAGCAAACAGCAAGAAGAAGCTTAGAAAGAATATTTTCAGGAATGGTGAGCAGAACTGAGAAAAAATATTCACCACTAATAAGACAAAGTCACCACTGAATTGTTGATTAAGAGGGAAAAACACATCTGGGGTACATAGATGCACACAGCCAATTCCTGTGACTAGCAGGTCTGTTGGGTCATTCATATTGCAAAAACTAAGTAGCTGTGCTTTGTAGGAGTTACAGCTCCCATGACTGTAGTCATGAAACATAATGCATATTTTCATCTATCCAGAATCTACGTCTTGAAATACGTTAAATAGAATAACCTGAACTATTTGCTTGGAATAAACAGCATGACATGCTTAGTACTGTCTTTTTCTTGGTTTTTTTTTAGGACATGGAAAATATTGGTTGATGGGGTTATAGAACATTTTAACTTGTCTAGTCATAACCATGTGACCAGTCACTTTTGGCAGACACTGTATTGTATATGTGTGTGCTGTGTATGTATTGGCAGGATGGAAGGTTTTGAAAGAGAAATGAAGGATGAAGAATGAATAAAGAACAAACATGCTTTCTGGTAGGAACTTTTCCACAAATTATATGTGTTAAAATGTATGAAACTTTCAAGATTTGCAAACACTTTTCATGAATAAGCCATCATAGCACATTAACCTTGAGTGTTACGAATCCATGAATAAGAGTAAAGTGAAACTGCCATTTATTTTTGCATTATATATCCAGTTGCAGAATGTCTCCAGGTTGTGGGTGAAGAGCAAACTGCATATTTGAACCATGCCAATAAGCTTTAAATTCCATTACAGTTCTTGATACAAAAGTAAACTAGAATAAATATTAAAGGACTACTTGAGAGCATGGAAAGAAATTACACAGAAGCATTTGATTTCCCGTTCATAGAAACTTAATACAATATTGTACTGACATGCTTGAAATAATAGTTACAGAGATGTTATCAATTTATTTATTTTTTAAAATGAAGTATCAACACTTCCTTTGAGTTTTTATCTGAAACCTTCTAATTTTGTTCTTTTAAAGTCACAATCATTCCACAAATTAAAATAAAATTAAGAAAAGGTAAAAAAACCCCAACTTTTTTTAAGAAATTACTTTTTGGTAGAAAAAACAGTGAAATTAAATAGTTTTAATGGACCATAGGAGATGTGGACAGATTACTTAAGTGTTTACATAGCTGTTCAGCCTTTAGCAATATTTCAGCTACACAAAATGCCCTCTTCTAAAACTCTGTTTTATTCTAAACTAAATTTGAAATGGCAGGTATTTGTACTGCAAATTTAATTTTAAGAACCACAATCATTCAGCTGCAGTGACAAGGCCAGGTAGAAAGAGTAATTGGGGGACTGATTAAAACAAGGGTATGGTGTAAACAGAAAAGAAACAGATTGTTTTAAATAATTTTATAGTTCTCAAATTTTAGGGCCTCGTCTGCAAAAGTAGGAAGATTATGTGAAATCATTCTTCCCTGAGTAGAAATAATGAATTCAGATCTCTCTTTTAAAACTGACCATTTAAAGATTACATACTACAACTGATTTCCTAACACTTTTGAGGCGTATTCTGTCTTTCTAAAAACTGAATTTTCTACAATCCATTCTCTCAGTGTCCAGCTTACTGTGCGATACAAATAGCTTCTCATTATTTCTTGCTTTGCCTACTCTTGTGTCATCTGAAAATTTAGTCATTGAGTGCTTCATGTTTCTTCTAGATAATCAAGAAAAAGTTTCAAAACATCTGTCTTGGTAACAACATCTGCAGAGGTCCCCTGTGGATAATGGCACTGTGTTCGATTAGAACTCACTGTGAACCAGTCCTGTTTGGATATGTCACTGAGCTAATTGTTAATCTGCTGACTGTGTGTTCTGGTGATATTGGACATCATAAGGTTTTAAGGCAGAATTCCATACTGTACTAAGTCAACTCCCTTACAGAATTGTATAACCTACATCTTCTCTATATTTACATTTATTAGTTGTAGAAGTCACACATTTATTGCTCAAATCCTTCTTTTTCACCAGTTTTCAATGAAACATATTGATAAATATTAAACATTTCTGCCACTCTTTAATTCTTCGAAGATTAAGACCCAATTTTTTGCAAACTTGTGTTCATGAACAAAAGTAGAATAGCTAAAATGAAGTGACCTAGATCACACACCCCTTCAGTGCCACTGGCACAGAATTAATACTTTCTCTTTTCAAAAATTCTACACTAGCATCAGTCTCTCCATGAAGAGATTGCCAAATTTATTTTCCAAAGACACTTGAATGCTAAGTTGCTCACAGTTCTTTTCAAAATAGAAGAGGAGGTGAAGTACTTTGAATAAATTATTGCTGAGCTCTGCATATAAAGTACACAGATGTTTCACACTGCTGAGGAGTGATTGTATAAAAAGAAGGGCACAGGATGGGATTTAGCTTCTGTCTTTCATCAGCACTGCAGAATCTCAGGCTACAAGAAATACTTAACACTCAAAGTAAAAGTCATTAACAGTTAAAAATAACTCTAGACTTTCTTTGAGAAGTCGAGAAAATCCCACTATCCCTTGGACCTATGTTTTCTGACTCTCAGAGGGGCACAAATTTGGATCAAGAGGCAGGGAAAATATCAGGTAAGTCATCTTCCACACACACGACCCCCGTCACAGTCAGTCAGAACCCCCAGACTGCATGGAATAAACTTCCTCCTGCAGCTGCTTTGTTCTGCTTCCAGATGAGAACAACGCATGGATTCAAGCAATGAAGGCACAGAAATACAGATGCAAATGCAGGCTCACACAATACTGTGTGAATTTTGGTGGAACGAATGGAGCTAGAAAGTGAAAAGCGGTTTCATAACCCTGTTATCGTACTGTTGTAGGCTTGGGTTTTTAGATGATACCTCAGTGTGCTTAATCTTTTAACAAAAACAGCCCTTGTGACAAGACTGAAAATGTATTAAGCTGCAGAAGAGGAGCCAAAATAACGACAGAATTTAACTAGGAATTTAAATGAAGGATTTGGTTTTTTTTCAAAACAAATATATTATATGCTTTTAGAGATCTTTTCATTGGAGAAAGATAGCTGTTAAAATCTCTTATTTTGTTGAGCAATTCTAAGCAGTAAAAAGTCATTCTTATTTTTTGTTCTGCACTGGGAATGTGATGATTTTTCCTACTTTTGAAAAATTAAATGACACCAAAGTAAGAGATGCAAGTGTTGGGAGAATTTCAGTTTAGAGTAGGTGTTTTCAGGACAAAATTATCTGTCAAAAATATTTGCTTCAGCAAATCCTGCTCTTTCCTCCAGATGAGAATAATGTGGCTGGCCTAGTCAGGACCCTGCTATGTCACTGCTCTTCCACAGCAGTAACTGAAGTGGGTGAACTACCACATTTTATTGTGTTGGTTTAAGGTGATACACTGGATCTCACTACTGTGCAAAAGAGGGGAAATTCAGCGTGAGGTACATGCTGCTATGCTTTGGTTTAGCATTTAGCATAATCCCATAAATCCAGGAAGTGGAATTTTCCCTTACACTTGTAAAAAATGCAGGAATGAATTTAAGGGTTAGTTCTAAAGCCTACATAATGGAGAAAAAAAAATGTTCTTGTACTTTTACTGAGGTTTTGTGCATGAACAGGCAGTGTCTTGACTAACAGGCACATAACTTCTCTGAACATGAAAATGCATAAAAATCTTGCTTTTGAGGAGCAGTCACCACTCCCTTTTTACTAAATTGGAAAAGTTGAAGAAGATGGATTCTGCAGAATTTATTTTTATTTTTGTTAAATCCCTGAGTATTTTTGGCTCCCAGTAAATATTTCTCAAGGGACCTGTAATAGCAAGTAGACATACACACACACACAAGTCCACTTAAACTCCCAGTTTTATACTGAGCAGCAGATTTAACTGATAGTTTTCAACTGTCACTGCTACTTTTTCCATTAGAAGGATGTCACCCAGGGTGACACTGCCACCCTTGCACCATGGCTTTAGGACTGATTCAAAGGGTGCCATCTGCTTCTTCAGGACTATTACTCTGTGCAGTAACTCCAATTTCCCTTGGAGGCTGCTCTGTCTAAGGCTGCCTTGTGTATCTTACATAATCAGATGTTTTTGAAGACAGGATGGATATGGCTACAGATGGCAAGAACTGCACGTCTAAGAGAGGAATTCCCTGTGCTTTTCCAGACCTAGTAGTTAAATGCGTGCTATAGTATACAAGTTACCATGCTACTGTAAATATAAATATACAGCAGATGGGAAAAGAGGGAGAACCATTTTGGGTAATAAGTTTATACACTTTGGAAATGTAAAGAGCACATCTGGTACAGATGAACAGCAATCAGGAAGTTATGACAGGGGAAAAAGGGAGAGAATGCTACAATAAATTGTGTTAAATGAGTTTTTCAAACAACCAAAGTTATGGCCCTCTGAGCCTGGGGAAGTGGTTTGTTCAAAGCACAAGGGAGGGTGGAATGAGCCCAAGCCAAAGAATCTACTTGGATCAAGATCCTGCTTGGTGAATGTAATGAAAAGGTCATTCACAAACCACTACATTCCAAATGCAGATGGATTTGTGGGTTACATTATCTGGAAACCTCCAAAACAACCTAAATGAAATACAGGTTATTTTTGGAGAAAGGAACTGGCAAAGGAGGAGGTGGGTATGTATATATATGTTGTGAGAATGTTGTGTAAAATCTTTCCCACCATCAGGTCACATATTTCCATTTATTTTGATACGTTTGTTTGAAATACTCTGGTTTATTGTTATTTGAAAAGTCTGTTTGCTTCTCTTGGATATGGATTTTATGGATTTCTTATTGGATATTCATGCTTTTGGAGTATAAAAGGAAGGTGAAGTTTCCTGACATTAGTGGCCAAGCAAAGCAAAAAATTCAAAGCAAAACTGTTGTAATGCTGACTGCAACTACCAAAGCTAAGGCTTAGCTTAGATGACTGCCCCAAAGTTTTGCAGAACAATAACAACAAAACTTTGTGGCCACCTTCTTTTGCAGAAAAAAATCCAGCCTCTCCTATTACAGTTACTTTTTTACAGCTAAAACTTGTTTGCCTTTACGTTTAATTGAACAAGATGAACATAAGCAGCTGAATTAGTGTCTGTAATTCAAATATCAGAGCTCAAAGGTAAATTTGATGACAACCACAAACATATAAGAAAATATTCTTTCAGAAAACCTTCGATTTTAGAGTATTAAAACCAGCAAAATTCAAATAGCCATCTTTCGAAGGACAGAAAACTGAAATGGGACCTTAGGGCATCAGTTCAGACAAAGTGTCAAGGCAAACATTTTAAATGATAGTGATAACACACAATAAGAAAAAAATATTCACTCAAAAATCACCTATTTATGTGGTATGAGGCTCTGGGGAAAGAAGCAGGTGATCATAAAAAGAAGAAGTGCATTGTAGTGTGTAAGCCAAAGATGGCTGAGTTAAGGCTGAAAGACATTCAAATTCTGCCATTTCATGTATTATGGGCCCCTGATTTTATGACCATAACATTTAATAGAGGGATTTTTATAGTAAAAAAGCAAATGAAGCCCTTCTATTCCATCCTTCCCTATTTCCCATTGAAATGCTACCCAGTGCCTATAGATCTGAAGCAGAGAAATGCGAAAGAGCAAAGCCACAGCTGGAAGAAGAGGGAAACAGATGGTTTTTTCCCACTTAGGAAAATTGTCCCGATTAAAAGAAAGTATTCACCACAAATAGGGCTTAGAAGTTGAAATGTCACATTTTTCATAGACTGAAAGTTAAATGCATGATTCCTATTCAATTGAAGCAGGCTTCTATATAATTTTGAAGTGTTTCATTTTATTTCAGATCATTTTAGTCTCTCAATCACAGTAGCCTGGATTTTCATGAGAGCTTGTTATATACTATAAACCCAAGATTTTCAATTTTGAAAAGGTCAGTGTGGGCATCTACCATTTTGAAGCTTTTTTCCCCAAACTTGTTGCTTTATGAGAACGCTCTGAAAGCAAGTCCTGTTGCCCTGAAAGAGATTTAATTTCACAAATTTGCCTTTGTCAAGAAAACAAAACAGTAATGTCCAACTAGGTCCTCCACATTCATGACATAGACCTCTTCTGTATCTGCTATGCCCTATTATCTGCTTTGTGGTTTTCTCTTCTCCAAGACCCATTCTTGTCTGGATTTCAAAGTTACTGCTGAGAGCACAGCACTGCTGAGGGGCTGAACAGTCACAAAGGCTCTGCTTTTCCCTTTCTAAGCCTGAGCTCTTCAATCCCCAATTCCTCCAGCAACCTCCCTCTCTTTGTCTTTTCGTCACCTTCCAGTCCATGTAAAATATCACAGCTCTCATAATCTAATTGCATTACTGCTTTTTTCCTTCTCTCTTCATGGCATTCAGGGGTAGAAAGATGTAGTAGGGAGAAAAAGTGTTTTCACTTTCAAATCCAGCACCTTACATTGTAATAGCATCTGACGACATGGAAGTGTAATTCCAGGGGAAGTGCTGTTCGCCCCTGGAAAAGGCTCATTTCCTCTCTGATCGAGGGCAGTTCTCCCTGCTGTCTACAGTGATACAAGGCACTTGTGAGCTGACTGAACATGCTTACAGCACGCGAAAACTTGAAAGATTCTGCCACCAAATTCTTAACAAGTGCATATTGAACTAGGGACTTCTCTGTTGTACCTTTATAGTAGGTTTCCTCGCAAAATCTCTACTGCAATCGTGTTAGCACCTCTGTCCACATCTCAATGTCAAGTTTCAAGCCCTTTCAAAAAGGCAGAGTTCCTTTTGTAATTTTTTTGTCATACTGTAGGGACCAATAATTTATAGGTAGCATGTAGCCAAAGACCTAAAGTGTTATGCAGTGGATTTTTGAAAAACTGATATATTAATCTGTAAATTTTTTTGAATGAATAAATTTAAGTCAACTCACATAACACATGCAGGACATCTGACCTTTCAGTGCAATTATTAACTTCAATGTAGCACTGATGTTAACACCAATTTACTGACTGAGAAAGGAGAGATTTACCTTACTACATATATCACATATATACCTTCCAAACGAGATTTTGAAATAACTTTTCATTCATGATCCTTCTATAAACTGGATTACATCACATGATCACTGTGCTACAAATATCCACACACCGTTTCCCACAGAGCCGCTTTAATGATTGGAACATTTTCAAATGTAACTGCCATATTTTGTTATCTAGCAAATTGACAAAAGGTGTTTCCTCTGTAAGAGGTGCAGGTGTGGGCTGGAGACAGCTTCAGAGACACTATCTCTGACCAGGTGTTTTGGTCCTGTTTAATACCCTATGACACAGAGCTTGACTGCACTCAGCAATGTTCTTTCAGTCTCCATCACTCTGTACATTCATGTGGGTAACCCAGACCAGGAGGCATCTGAGTAAGCTGAGAGAGATGAGTTGAGAGAGATGCTGTTATATCTGCCTAAGTTCTCTTCTTTTGGCTGTTTTATTATTATAACTTGGTATTATTTTATCTCTCCTTTTATCCCCCTCTTTTAATGAATGTCTTATCACTCATTTCTATTTAGGCTGTGAGAGAAGGTGAAAGAGGTGCTTTCTACCTGTCAGTCCACATAAAATACAGCTAGAGAGCGGAGGGTAGAACCCCACTGGTGGTTCTAAGAGCTCTGCTGTTGACAGAACATGCCATTTGGGGCTCCCTGCTGCTGCTGTTAACAGCATCCTAAAGGTCTGCCACATAAACCCACACATTCTCCAGAGCCAGCTTTTCATGGGCTGCCAGAAGAGTGGCACCAGCTCATATTACTTTATTATTAAAGCACTGAGGCATTTGGGTGCTATGTGGAAAAGCAGGTCGCTTGTTTTGACAGGACGGAGAACAATACGAAGATAGACTGTGAAGAATGACATAAAAATCATTACTCACCTTTATCATAACTGAAAGCTTGGTAACTATTCCATCAGTCACCAGTATCTTAAATGCCTGCCTCCCTGAGATGAAGGGGCTGATTCAGATTTTGCTTTTATGAAATATCCAGTCATCCAGAGACTTACTCTTGTTTTATATTGGAGTAAGAAAATCCCAGCTGATGCTTCCTGCATATACTTCTCTTTGCATACCTCTTGATGCTGCTGAACTCCTGCTCTGTTTGTTCATCTTTGCAAAAGTGTCCTTAACTGCAATTGGTTTCCCATTTGTTACTGAATTTGGTTTGCTAAGCCAGCAGCAAGCAAAGTTGAAACAAGTTGTCAGGTACTGAGTCAGCATTACCATCCCTAACACAGAAGTAACAAGTAAGATATAAGATGCTCGAAATCAGTGATCTAAAGAAATGAAAAGTGCTAAAATCAACCTTATCTATTACTTGCACTTCACAGACTGCATTTTGTCAATAACAGGAGCGTTCACAATATGCTGTAAATGTGCAAAGTACTTTATAAAGACATCTTCCTTTAGAGACTCATGCTCCAAATAATTTGATATTCAAGAATAAAATCGTTGCTGGAAATTATAGCATAGAGATGGTGTGAACAACTGAGGGATTGGTCCCAAGATTTTAAGAGGTTTGCAACTGCTTGCTTCATATATGTGTGCCTGAAGTTAACTTATAGCTTTGGTATTTTAATTTGTTCATCACATGTGTAATTAAAAAGACAAAATGAAGAAAAGAGGCATACACCCACTCAGGAGCCTAAGTCTTCATGGTGTTCCTGCCTTCATCCAAGTAAACAAAGTGCAGCAGTGTCTTAATACAAAGCAGCAGGTGCCATCGGTGCAGCTCAGATTTAGTATAAGTAACAGAGTAAGGTCAGACCTGTTATTAAAAAAACCCCATTAACTCCTATTATTATGCACAGATCATTTTTTCTAAGAAAAACATGCTTTTGCAGAGGAATAAACAACCTATATTTTCACAATGAGTTCTCAGAATTTCTCTGTCTCAGGGAGTGATTTATACAACCACCCTGGGCATTTCCACCTCTCCATTCAAAGTAGTTTTCAATTTGATGGTTTGCCATTTGCCTATGTCTCCATGAAACATAGGTACCTATTAAAGCAATTCCTCAGAACAAGGTTTATACGTAACAATATCTGTATTTTCTCCTAGAACCCTGTCTTGGGTCTTTCCACAGCTCCTTATCAAATACCTATAGTTTAGTAACTATTCTTTACAATAAAAGTGAGATCTTTTCTTCTAGCAGAAGTATTATGACATATTCCCTTGTGGGTATAAGATTAGAGGAGCCCTCATTCTTGATCCCAAGTGAATTCCAGCTATTCCTACTTAGTTCCTGACTACTGGGTGATGCCGTTCCTGATTCACAATGAACTTACCCCAGTATTTCCTTCTACTGATAAGACACACTGACCTTTTCTCCCTTGACCTATCTCAGGACAGTGACAGTGACACTGCCTAAATTAATCCAAATGTGATTTGTACACCATACTTCACCTTTCATGTGCACATAAATCACACTTCCTTTTTAATCAGGTAGCAATTCTGTACAGTTTATGCCCAATCTAAATGTAGCATGGAAAGCATATATGGAAGGGCTTGCACTGAAGCTGATGAAAGCTTTTGAATAAAATATATTTCCATGGGTTATTTTAATCTCATCATTGAAGGTTTTTTGCTTTCTTCTCTTTCATGTTTCTCTCTCCTCAAAAGCAATACAAAATCATGCTTGTTAAAATGTGAGAAGGAAGCTTTGGTAAATAGATGACCTTTCACTTATTCATCTTTAAAAAAATAAAAATCTGTCAGAGGTAAATTTTCCGACTAAAGCTGAGGAGAAGAGGAAAAAGGAAATAGAAAATCATCCAAGAGAGAAAGAACATTGAATTGATATTTTGGGGAAGTAAGTTATAAGGATATGTAAACCCACAGGTAGAACCCACCCGTCACCCAGACAATTTTTAGGGATATAGAGTCGACTCACCATTTCATAGGACCTGTTTCACCTGTCATATGTTGCATGTAAAAAAAAAATAAAATTCCATCTACTATTTTGCAAACATCTGGGCTGTAAGAGTGGGACAGGCACGGCTGTTTGTTTCAGTGTATTGGTTTCGATGACTTATCTTTTATCTACTGCAATCAGAGTGTTTTCTCTGATATGATAGGTTTGGAGTCAGCCTTTCCTCACCAACCCCACAGCAGTGTGGAAGTGATTCAGTTCCTGCAACGAGCCTCTTAAACTGCACTAAAATCTGTGGTTAAGGGCTTCTGTGCTAACACTGAGCCTATGAAACACCAGTGTGGTTGTAGACTTCAGAAGCACTTGAATTCTGAAGAAAAAATTTAAAAACACCTTATATTCTGATGGATGTTAATTTTTTTTTCTGTTTTTCTTCCCCCTGAATAATCCAGAATAACATTATAGTCAGGAAATTGTATGGAAAAATGTATTCCTCACAACCCTTCATCTGCATTGCCTAACTAGGGTAAAGACAAAGGCTTGCAAACAAACTAAATTTTGCTGGTATGTGGCAGCAGGAACAGTATTTAGTACAGCCTCATTTGATTAATGATCTAATTTAGATTTTAATTACTCTCCAATCAATTATAAAGACATGAGAAATATAAAGGCTGCTGTGAAAAATGTTTGCCTCTTTCCTTGGATTTACTCAAGCAACAGTCTTGTGGGTCAGATTACTTGCCATGAGATTCCTCATCTTTACACTTTGGTCCAGTGAATACTTCCAGTGGTCACTGTTCATCTAGCTCCATCAGAACAAGAAGAGAGTTACAGTAATTTATAACAGCCAAGGACTTGGTCTAATAAAAATCAGAAACCTCCTGAATCAGTAACTGGTTCAATCACTGAAGTTTTTCATAGTTCCGAGCTTAAAAATAACTTGCATTTGACTTCTAACAAAAGTTACTTAGAGAATATTTTTTCCCTTTCAATTCAAAGTGCTGCCCCACCAAAAAACAACCTCCTGGGACACTGGATTTCCAAAAGCTTAACTTTATCTGAGAAGCACACATTTTTTTTTCCAATCTTCTTTCAACATGGAACAGTTCTTTGGGGGGAAAAAAAAAAAATATGTACAAACCTTTTCGAGATGGTTTGTGGATTTTATTTTTTATTTTGTATGATTTTATGCTAGTAAAATATATGTCAAATATATGTTGGTTGGTCTCTTGGGTTGGTCGCTTGAGATGGCAATCCCACTGAGAAAAATTAACCTGAATTATTTCAGGGTAAAAAAATTAGCTTGGATTTTCTCCAAACCTTCTCCTCTTACTCTGATATTTATGCACAGAAGACAAATCACAGTGTTAAATAAATTTGTTAAAAACACCCAAATAAATGACTAGTTTTTATGATAACTACTGGCCTCTGCAGATGACACTGAAGACTGCTGAGTTGTGCTGCACAATTCTTAAATCTGTCATAACTGAAGGCTGATCTATTTTGGATTAATATGTAAGGGTTGCCTCTTTCACACAGTACATTTCCAGTCCATTGCTACTGAAACAACGTCCGTTTTGCCTGATCACAGTGGCTTTCAAGCACACCTTGGAAATGAAGGGGAGGAAGAATGCAGTTCCTTTTTGCCTGTTGGTTGGCCATTCTACATGGGCCATTCTACATATGATACTGATTTGTATGAATTTGCTCACTGCTTAATGATCATTGAAAATGAAAAAAAAAGTCAGGTGGGATATCAATCTTGGCTGCTCATTTACCCATGGTGGGGCATTTACCAGCCCCTCTGAGTCCTCTGCATACATTTCTATACTAGTACTTTGCATTTCCTGTCCTTGCTCATCCTTGCTCATCCTGGGAGATAGGACTGCCCACTGGCTCTGAATATTAGATCAGAGGCATTTATTCCTGAATTGCATACATGTGAAAATACCTGAGAATTTGGTGACGTTTTGTTCTGGGTGCTCTACTACTTTGCCCAGTGTGGGCTGATGTATAAGCAGACTGTCCTGCCCCAAGAGGTTAGCAGATAATATGGTAGAGATGTCTGAGATTATTGACCACTCTCCTAAACACCCTTCTGATTTAGAGAAAGCATATGCTCTTCAGACAGAAAAACTTCTTATCCCAAAGGGCTAAATACTCCTGAGGACTCAGTATTATGAAGCTAAATAAAACGAGTGTTCAGAAATCAATTGGCTTTGTAGAGCACAGAATCTGTGGGATTAAGCAAGCTCTAAAGCTGGAGTAAGGGAAAATTATGGGCCAGTCTCCTACCAGTGGAACCCTATTGTCAAATAAAGTTAGAATAAATTAGCAAAGAGAAAACTCTAAGACGCCTCTAAAATCTGCTCTGGAATTTTTTTCTGTGCTTAGAGGAGAAAGGCCTAGAGCCTGGACTTTTGAGCTCTGAAGAAAGGAGCATGAGGCACCCATAACCAGTTGGAGAGGCTAGAAAACTTCTTTTTCCTTTCATCAAGAAAACATTTTAAAAATTGCCAACATGATTTAATGAAAAACTCCTGGCAGGAAAAAATTCTCACACTCCAGTAATCTCAGCATTCAACAAATGCTTGCAAAATGTAGCTTTTCTGCCTTCAGCAAACACGATGGCTGGTGATATGTGAGTATCTGATGGGATAATTTGCAGAGGCATAATCTTGCCATGTGGTTATGGTTGCATGCACACTACATTTGTTTCGCTCGCACTAAATGCTGAAGGCTGGATGGCTCCAGAAGTAAAGCATGTCTAGTCTCCCAAGAAACTGAAAGCTGAGGAGGCCATTGGTGTTTCATTGGTTATGTGTAATCACCCCCAGCAGATTTCTGAGGCACATTAATAATCAGAAAACTGCTGAGCCTCTAGTTATGTTGACAGAGGTGCAATTTGTTCCAGCCAAATTCCAGCTAGCACAAGCTTTTTGGTGTTGAATGCTTGTCCTTCATTGCAGACAAAAGGCACATCTTCTTCAGCTCTTAAGTCATGGTAGTAGCTATGTGTGGGATCTCCTTTTAAACCCTGTTTCAAAGAGAAGCAAGACAGAGAGCAAATAAACCGTGGGCAGCTTTGTAGCTTGCTTTCACCAAACTACCTCAGGCACCCAGGAGGCTCAAGTATGTACCTAATAATAGAACTGGTCCTGAACTTCGAACTCTAAACTGCAAGATCCTACTTGCTGTGCTAAAAGACAATAACCTTTGGAGAAAAGAAGGAAATGAGGACCAGAGAAACATCTTTATAAGTGGAGAATGTCTCCTATACCCAGTTCTTCACAACTTTCCTCTCGGAATTCTGCAGGTCTGAATTTACACAAGGATTAGTTCTATAGATTCTGTGGAAAAATTTAATTTTACTTACTTGCCTTGCAACAGGTAAGGTAAAACTTGAGGTAGAACTGAGATTCAGCCAAACAATGTGTAAATTAACGAGTGGTGGGATCAGCTGTTGTAAGAACAGTGGTTGGGATGAAAGCAACTTCACCAGGAGGTCATATGGGACTGGAAAATACAAGGGAGAGGCAAACCATCATCTTAAATTAGTACAGCTGTGGTATGCTAGTATATAATGAGAAAAAAATATTAGTAAGAGCAATGAGTTGATAAAAGACCAAATATTTTTGCTTTCTTTGCTCACCTGTAACATACCATAATTAACTATTTTTGTTATAATATGAACCTCAAACATAGCGCTGGCCAACATTTTCTCTCTTTGAAGAAAATCATTGGGATGTTGCATGGCAAATAACCTAGTACAGGTAAGAGTTTCCTCTGTAGGTGACCCTGAGGCATGCTCTCCCTTTAGCAACTGCAATGCAACCTACAGCTTCCAAGCTGGCATCTTCCTTCTAGCTCTGTCCTCAAAACTGCATTTTCTCACAAGGACATGGGTCACTGTTAGAGAAAAATAATTATGATGTCCTTGTTGGCTAATAGCTAAATTAAGCATGCTTGTGCTGTGTCTGAGAAAATGGCTTAGTTATAAGCTGTTGCTCTCTGGGGAGGAGACATACTGTTTCTTAATGTTTTTAAAGCCCTACATGAGTTTATGGTGCAGTGCTAATTATGGCTAATCAGTGTATCCTCTTAGTTTGGAGGCATTCACTGAATGATACTACAGACTCATGATGATAAGCTCTGTGGCAATGAATCATAAATTTAATTGGCTGGCTGGGCCACCTCTGGAATCCATTGATACTTAAAAATCCTTCAAATGTGACAGTAAAACAAATGCTGGGAGGCTCTAAACCTCCCCTAGTCACCCATGGAGTCTCTGAAGCCCTCCCTCATTTTGTATTCTGTTTATGTTAACTTGCTATCCATGTCTCTTATTTCCTTGCTGCCACCACGGCAAAGTCCTAACTTGGCTCACATTCATTCTCGCAGGAAAACTTATGACTGCATGCTCATCTGAAAATGGGAGAGCTTGAGGCCAGCCCTTTCAGCAGTGCTCCCCTCACTTCTCTCAAATGGTTTTAACAAGCGAGAGCATCCCAGGGTGTTCGGGGTCTGCTGCTTGCCCTTTTCATATGTTGTCTCATGTTTATTAGGAAAACAGCCTCCTTTCTGCAACAACTTGGTGTTCAAAGCCTTTACAGCCTGGCTAGGAAACAGATAGACCTTTACTACTAGGATAACTTTCCTAGGCTGGCTAGGATCTCTGGCATTTGATCTCTTCTGTCAGTTCAGTCATCCTGAAGTAGACAGTAAGGAGAGGCAATGAGGTGGTAGACAAGGAACCTTGTGGCTGAACACTCCAGGTCTTATTTACTCAGTTAATGCCTTCACAGGAGAACCTTCTCTGATTTCAGTGGAAAAGGAGCCATAATACAGACTGAATAAGGAGCGATTAATCTCTTCAGAATTTGGCCCAGTTCTCACTTCCTCTTGGCCCCTGATTGTTATTTTCTCAGAAGCTCTAGATCCCATTTCTTTATATGCACAGCTGAGTGTACAGTAAACATGACTTGTTATCTGGTGCTGGATATGTCCTGAAGGCCAGCTATAAGCAATGACTGGTTTGTGCCTTTTTGTGCATCTTTGCATATTATTCACACTGGAGGAATGAGTGTGGAGGGTCTAGCTGAACAAAATGAGGAATGATCTGAGCACCAACTCTTTAGGTCTGGTAGGCAACTAATCTGCTCTCACATGAGCATCCTGAAAGAAAATTAAATTTCTCATCAGCAAGCACAGAAAGTAGGTTTTTTTTCAAGTTCAGAGAAGGAAATGTAGCCCACAGTTATCATTCCTAGGGCTGAAGTGGAGGCAGAATTTAGACCTATTGAGAAATAAAAGTACTGTGCTAATCAATGATAAAACCAGCCTGCTATTTTATACCTGTTACCTCAATCTACAATAAGACAAGCTTTGTTTTCAAAATAATATTTTACTGGAGAAGAGGCACAATACAGAAGCAACTCTCCTGCCTCAATTCTGCAACTGTAGAACAGAAGAGTGGTTTTTTTAGGTGCTAGTTGCACTAATCTATTTTAATTGAAATTGTAATTGTAAATGAAATTTATAGAGAAGCGTAAACTTCAGCTGAAATTGTTTTTCAGAATCTGTGCAGGAGCCACTAGTGTGGAAGCACTAATTTCAGAATTACTAATGTTTCAAGGAAACAAATGATTTTGGGGGTTAAGAGAAATGCAAACGACCAAAACCAAATCAAACAAAACCCAACCAACCAACCAACCAAAATACAGAAAAAAATTCCAAACAAACAAGAAAGGGAACACATAACAATCTGATTTCCACAGTCATGGTAATGATCTTATTACTGTTTTTATACCCACTTACAACCAACATTTATATAGAGAATTTAAGTCCTTTCCTTAGGAACATCTGAAATCAAATTTTTACTGAGCTTTCTCTAGGTGCCGTGTGCTTTGGAGATAAGACCTGTTCTTTTCCTCCCATATTGTAATCCCAACCTAATATATTCTTTCACCTAAAGCTGCAGCCACAAAGAAGAGCAGTATTTGCTGACTTTAGAAAGGGATTTTTCAATTTTTTCTGTCCTACATTTCTCCTGACCTCACTGCTAGGCAATCACAACACTTTAAAAGAAGATTTCTGCTTTACTACAATGCCAAGATTTACTTCTGTGCCTTCTTTGTTAAGGCTTTAGGTGCTCATTTCACAGCAACTGATGAGGATCAAGTACAGAATCAACAATTTCTTCCTCCCTGGTCCCTGGTGATGTTCATCTGGTCATATTTTCTGGATATGACCTTGTTTTGCTTCACTGAAATGAATGGCCTTGTAGGCCATTTCTAAACTATCAAACACCTACACCACTGTCTTCAGATCTTATTTTTGTAGCATTCAAAAGTGGATGGAGGCAGGATAAAATACAGACAAAGATGCAAAGTTATATAAAAGCACACAGAAATGGGCAAAGGGGATTGCAAGCTGCAGCACTTGACTTCCATAGTTTCCGCACTGGAAAGCTGCTCTTAAAACTATGTGTTGTTTTTGCCTGTGCCACATATTTCCAATATGTTTTAGTCAAGGCTCTTAACCCAAAGCTTCCACAGCTCATTGCTATTTTTTCCTTTTACTGAGTGTCCAGTTGACACAAAAGCATCCTGCACAATCTCCCAAACTTACAGTTTCTGTTTTATATGATATCAAGTACAGAGAACCCTTTTTTTTCTTCTATAGAGGCAGTTCCTGAGGTCATCACCTCAAAAACCCTGATGCCTTTGCCAGGTTATTAAGTGAGGAGGGATACACTCATAGTAATCACATGGTTACCCTCTCTTTTCATGCCACAGGAGACAGATATGATGGAGTTATATCCAAAAGGAAACCACAGTGCAGGGACAAACTGTGAACTGTTTGTATTGGCAGCCCGTAAGGATGCATTCCTGTAATCTAGAAATTACATCATCAAGACTACAGTTTAGAAATACCAGCTGGTTATCTAAACACTTGCAGAAGATTTGTGCCATGCAAACAAGCACATCATTGGCATTTTTGAATGAAGTGCTGCTATGCTGGATAATAGTGGAGGGCAACTACGTTGCTATTACTTTTCCTCCTGTGAATTGCAAACCAGATGCAAAAAATCTCCTGTATTAATTATGGAGAGGATAAAGGAAAGAGGCAAGCTCATACTGAAAATGGGCTATCACAGTTGTGCCAATAGACACAAATAACTCTGGCTTGCTAGCAAGCAGCACTTTGTACTACAAATAATATGTTTAATTTCTTATAAACGTATATATCGAATTTAATAGGGTGGGGAAACTTTACAGCTATCTAGTATTTCAGGTAGAAAAGGCTGTATAGGCAAGATTGAGAATAGTGTGCACTAAACATTTTTTCTTCTGTTTTTGGGATTCCTTCTCACTCAGTTTGTTTTTACTTGACCTGGCCAAAGTGCAGAATATAGAGTAAGTCCTAAGACATCTTGTATCGTTGCAAAGTGCCTTCTTACTATAAGACCATAAAAGAAACTGCTCTTCTGCTCCTGCTTTGCTCTTAGTCTTGGAATGCTTGACACTGAACTGTGTGATTAATAACTTCATAATTAACACTGATATACTTAGGCAGCATATTCCTGCTGCTTATGAATAGTGAGCCCACAGAATATGCAGAAATATTTAGATACTGGAGTGTGCATGCACAGATCTGAGGCCGGTAAACATAGCCAATTTGTAACAAGTATTACTCATTCATTCTGTGCAATTTTGAGCTTTGATCCATGATATGCTATTAGTTTTATATATTTAGACTGGAAATATTAAGACACACCTTTCTGAGATTAAGAAAACAGTTACAAACCTCATTAGCAACACGAGGGTAAATTTCAAAAGAAAATAAGCCAGCCATCCACTTGGAGAGACACTGCCTTCATTACCTTACCCCTCTTCAGAATTCTTCCCTAACCCATGCCTTCACAGCATTATTGCAATATTACCACATTTAGATTGTTCAAAGAGCTATTTAAAGGAAATCTCAAAGAAAATGCTCTTCCAGATTTCACAGTACAGGGAATCCTTCCTGGATCCACTGTGTTAAGTGCTGTTAGGGCTTTTAGAGATTGTTCACTTATTTCTAAAAGTACATAGACATTCATAAAGACCCTCAAAATTTGAATGGCTGTTTAGTAGCAAAAAACATCACTGAAAACCTCATTACGATGGTTATTGTCTCTGGGTTTTCTGCTTGTTTTTAATTTGGCAATGCTTGTAAGAACTTTAAAAATGTTTTGATATGCATTGCCTTTGAATTATTCATTTTAATTAGTCACTGTTCTCCCTAAGTAGTAGATCATGTGATATTTCTGTTCTTTGGTTGTATGGTTAAAATAGGAAAGAGAATGATGACAAATAATCATTATGAATACTATTGAGTTGACTGAAAATGCTAAATATTTGATTAAAATTTTAATGTCTACTTAAAAACAAAACCATTGAAATTCTTGTCACTATCACCACCAATTTCCATCCGTGTTTGACGATTTTCATCTGCATTTAGTGTGGTTTGATCTATAGTGTATCAGATAACATGAAACAGATAAATGTGTCATGTTCCTCTAATGTGAGCTGTGGAGTAACAAAAACTCATGCTAGAATTCATCCTGAATCAAAAGCTTCATAACATTTCCACCAACACCTAGCAGTTAATTTTTTAATGCCTTCTATGACAGCTGGTATGACTTTAACTCACTGCAAACTAGTCTTGTGTTTCACTTTTACTATCATCATGAGGCTAATCTGTGGAAATATTTACAAGGCTTTTCACATATCCTTAATACTCTGCTGTGCCAGCATTATGTTAAATTTTGAAATTTTTTGGATGATAATATATGATCTGATTTTTTTCCCCTTACACAAAAGCCTCTTTATTTTGTGCTTTCAGCACTAAGGGCACTAGCTCTCAATAGAGCAAGGCTTCACATTACAGTTTATTCTCACAACCTCACATCTGTGATGGAAAACATGCTTGTACATTTGCATACTTGTCACATCTGCATATACATGTATCTTGAGGAACATTTCAAGACTCTCTTAGGGATAGTTTTCACTTTCTATTTTTTGCAAGACTTATTTTGTTCTGATGTAAGCATGGAAAAGTACCAGTGCACAGGACTCAAGCAGCTCTGTTTGCAGTCTTCCTACAAAATGTATATTACAAGCATGAACTTTAACTCCAGGTTAAAAAGTGCATAGGATTAAATTTTGGTGGAGCTGAGTTAGGGAGTTTTTTTCTGTGGATGGTTCAGGCTAATTCCCACTGATATAGATTATTTTGTTTTTTAAAGTTAGAGAAAAATCAAAGCAGTATAAAGAAGAACCAGGTTCTAATTTTATCCATATCTGGAATTATCAATTAAAAATCTGTCAGCACATCTATTTCAACAATTAAAATTAATTTTCTGCAAAGAAAGAGAGGAAACTTCTATTCACCAAAGCTCTATATATGTGAAAATGTATCAACTCAGTCCCACAGGAGATTCCTTGGACCTCTCCTTCCTTGCTTTGCAGACTTTAATCAGTTTGTCAGTGAACACATTCCTACTAGGACAGCCTTGGAGGGAGCCATAAAACAATGCTCAGAGCTGTTTGATTTCAGATTTTTATTTTGTGAGGACATGAAACGTGGTCACAGGCAAATTCTGCTAACTCAGAAAAGTTCAGATTTTACATCTGGACTGAGAGGAGTTTGGATCCTTCTGTTCCATGGCCACAGCAAATGACCAGGCTAATATTTTTAGTTTGAAAGGAGCAATGAGACTCAGCAATGAAATGACCAGTGAGGAAAGACCTTTCATCCTCCTTTAACTCATGTGTTGTACAACAGCAGGACCCCAATTCACAGCTGAAGGTTATTCCTTCCAGATGGACCTTTGGCAAGTGCAGAGGTTGGACTTCTGTGGCTTCTGACCTTTCAAAGGAATACCTGGGGAAGATGAAGAGAGCAGGATTGTGTAGTTTCTTATCAGATTTATTTGTTATCATTCTGGATTCAGTTAGAGCACATAGTGTGCTCGTATTTGAATGTAACCATGGAGTTCCTGGGAATACAGTTGGAGTAGGAACTGGACAAAGATCTAGGGGAGTCCTGGACTCAGATCAGCAGACTAGATTTCAGGTGATCTATGTTCTGAAATACATGTCCTGGGTAACCTTTAGAAAATGCAGAATTTCTTATTGTATTGCTATTTCCTTTCTCACATGCATTCTTTTTCAAGTATTTGTCAAAACCATAGGAGTATAAACTTCATTGGAGATTCCGTGTGGTTTTTACCTGTGTCCTACTCATAGGATCAGGCTCCTGAAGACAGGGGTTGCCTGCAATGAATTATCAGGAATCATGCCTTCTATGCTTGTTTAAGGCAAAAAATCACCTTTTCAAGGAGTCCATCAAGCCAGTTTTGGCCTTAACCTGACTTGAATTTGAAGTCAGCTCCTCAAAACAACCAAATCCCCATCTACAAATACTTCCATGTTAACAATTTAATGAAAGTTCTTGAATCTGATACAAGGACCTTTCTGTTCTCTTCCTCCTCTTTTCCTGCTCACACACAGGCATACACATACATACACACCATCTCTCCTCAGACTCTATTTTGGGCAAGTAACTGCAGCTTTTCACTGGAAAGAGTAAAATGCCACACAGACAAAATTGATTTCAATTGAGTGACAGTAGTATAACTGCAGTGAGTCAGGAAGCGAATCAGAAAGCGCAGATTTGATGGACAGAGAAAGGCACACCAAATGAATGTTGTACATTGTATTTAGAGTGATCACTTTCTAAAGAACTTGCTGTCAGAATTACAGAAGAAATACAAGTGGAGAAAACTCAGCAGAGCAAGGAGCTGCTTTGTAGGTTTTTAAAATTAACAAAATCTAATAATTACATTACGGAAAGACAGTAGCAAAATGGGCCTCTGGCTCTTATTCTGAGATCCAGGACTCACTCAATGTGTGATTGGGCAAACTCTGTAGTCATCTGGTGCTTCAGTTGTTGACAAGGAAGAATAGAGCTGAACCACATTAAAAAGAAGCATTAGGCAAGTTCATTTTGCATTTATTGGGGGTCTTGAGATTCTGGTATGAATGGTGGAGTAAGTTTAAAATGTTATTATCCCAGTAAAATGAACACATTTTTAGAAGTTGTTGGGAGCTGTAATTATGCTTATTTAGCCTCAGGAAAAAGCAACCACCTTCCAAAATGAAATAATTGTCTTTAGAATATTTCCAGTTTAATAGCTCCTCCTTTACCCCTTCTTACCCTACAATAGTGCTGTCTCTGTAACTTATGTGTTCTAAAATGCTTCCACTGCCCTGTGATGTTAGAACACCACTCAGTAAGGAAAAAGCTTGGTACAATGGCAAAGCACCCAGTGAAGTGAAACAGAGGTTTTCTGTGCCTGCCATCTTTCCCACCGTGTGGGATATATGTCCCCCCAAAAAACTCCAAACCGCAAAAGTAAAAAGATCAATAAAAAATAACCACCCTGAAGAACCTTCCATCACTAACCTAATGTCATTCTCTGACAGTTTCTATCAAGTGTCAGAAGCTTTCTTTCACAAGATGTTTTATTTAATCAGTGGCCATTCATGTCATGAAAATATGGTAAGTCAGACAAACTGGTCTGTGGTTGTTGGGGTGGGAGTTTGCTTCAGCTAGCATGAAAGGAATTAAAAATAGCAATAGGGATGTGGAGGAGGAAATTTGTTAACTTGGACTTTTACCAGACATCAGAATAAATTGTCATGATTTCACCAGGATCTTAACACTTGCCTTCACATATCTGTGGCAGAGTCACAGGGGGCTGCTTTGCTAACTGCGGTTTATAAAGTTGCGCTCCAAGTCAACTACCAGCACTGTGGTTTACAAGAAATGTTTAAGAAAAACGAATGCAAATATTATGCCTTGTGTCCTTAATAATCTCCCATTAATGTGCAGATGGAGCCCATTGTGCAGGAGCTGTTATGGGGGAGCTGGGAACAGCTGTCTGGCCTTGCTCTGGCGTGAGACTGCAGCCTGCAGGACCCAGATGCGGTGCCTAAAGGACTGTGAATTACACAATCACAGGCAGGGTGTGAGTTAAAAGGGTTGCAGAAATTGCTCTTTTGCAACACACAAGAGGATGTGAGGAAGTGTGAAGGTGTAAATTAAAGAAGTCTTCTATATTAACCTGCACCTCTGCCAAGTAAAATAAGCCAGCTTTAGACTCCTTCACACTCACTTAGGCTCAATTGCACCCACTTACCACTGTTCAACTCGCGCTTGCTTGACCAATGTAATAAATATGTGATGTACCCCCTGACAGAGCAGAATAATTTCCTCAAAGGAGCAGCCAGCATCCACCAAATCCAGAGGCTGAATTTACTCATATGCAGCTTAAGAATGTGTGTTTTTTGCCTAGGATAAAAGGTGTGTTGTAAGAATACCCTGCCCCAACACTTTCTAAAGATCCTGTGCACGCATACTGTGCTGGCTGAGATGAGCTGAGTTAATGTTTGCCTCCAGTCAGGAGTGCCATCATGATACATTGTGTGTGGGAGGAAGATAGAGCCTGATGCTGGATTGAGATCAAGTCTTATTCATCTTATACTGCCAGTGACCAGAGGAGATATGCATACAGCCTTTTCCAGAGATATTTCTTTTTGGTAGGACACTATCAGAAAGTAAAGCAAATCTAACCAGGTAATTGCATCAGGCAGTGAGGGGCTTTCTGCCTTCATACAGAAAACAACCCCAGTGGGTTTTGCTCATCCTCCAGCTTGATGACAACCAGCTTGACCTCGACAGTTTATTACAAAGAACATGAATTTTGCTCAAAGAATCTATTTCTCTTTTAAAATGAGCAACACAGAAGAGAAGGGGAGTGAAGTTTCACAGGAGAGAAGGGGAGTGGAGTTTATGCCAGATTTTTATTGATGTTCTGTAGATTTTTCTTTTATGAGTAGCTTTGTACTCAGATGAACACATGAAGGACAAAACATTGCCTTTTCTTCGTCAGGAAATAGGAACTGGTTTGTAAAACAGGCCCAGGGTAGAAGTGACAGCACTTGTACCCAATCTCGAGGCTGACAACACTAACCCTGGTTTACAAGTCTATCTCAGCTCCTCAGGGTGTGGGTAATGCAACTTTAATCAGCCTGTATGCGATTTGGTCCCAGAGGTCTTTCTTAGTGCTTACATCTTATGCTTCTGAGGCACTTTGAAACTTCATTTGGTGCCAATCCCTGTTTCCAGGAAGAGAACCAGAGGGTTCCTGGGGAGATGTTTGTAATATGCTGCAATAAACACAACCATAAGGTGCATGAACTACTTCAAGAAAGACGAATTAGTTAGTAGGATCTTCTGAGAAAAGTTCACATCTACTTCATTACCTTGCCTTTTATGTGTATGTAGATGACACTTCAAACTGGTTCCACTCACTCTTTCTTTCCCTCTCCCCTGATTGCCTTGAAACAGTGCACTTGTGCAAAAAGACTGTGATGGCATTTTCTCAGATGGGTGAGTGAGAAGCTATGAAGAATGACTTTCTAGAATGACTTTTTACCCCTTAGCTCATGTAATTGCATAGTTCAAATGAATTACTTTGAGCTGATGCTGACAGAGAAAAAGCAAAATCCAGTTCAGAAAGAAGACAGTGGGTGGCACTTGAGTCCAACAGGAATTTTTCTGAGGAAATTGCATTTGGCAGGCTGTTTCCTATACTCTACAGGCCTGTGTGAATAAGGTGATTGGCTTTTTTTAGGACAGCAATGTTGAAATTGAGAAGGTAATGATAGACACCTGCACTTTCCATATCTCAGGAAAAACACAGGTGAAAACAGTGGAGCAGAGCAGATGTTAAATAGGTTAAACTACTGCCTCTGAAACACAATAATGCATGCATATATTGTTTCTTACTACACTGGGCTGTGGGCACCCTTGTCTTCCCAGACACAAAGTGAATGGGGTAAGGGCTAGTGCAAGAGAGGTAAATGGGCTAGGGCTTGCACCTCCACCTGATCACCTCTGTTCTTTCACCTTTGCTTGGCTGAGGAACAGAAACAAAAAGTCATGGCTTGAATAGCTTAAAAGCAATTAATAAAGCCCTGTACAGGCATTAAACATTCATATTTTCTATGGAAACAACAAAAAAAAATGTTGCTGGCCTTTACCCAAACTCTTCTTCCCTGTTTACATTGTGGATTTGTCATTAAAATATTATTTTAAACACAAGGCCTGAAAGGTGAAATGGTACCTAAATTACACACCCTTGCTGAAGAATACAGTGAGTCTATAATGATCCATCCCAGCAGTAATGAGCTGTTCCTGCTATCATTTACCTGAGCATTCTTAGCACTATTAAAATGATGTTGACTCTAAGAGGTCTAAAAAGAAAGAAAAAATGGGGAAACACAATTAGAATATAAATAAGCAGAAAACTCTAAAGCAAAAAGGAAAAGATTTTAGGTGACTAAGATGTTCAGATTAATTATTTGTAAATGGAAAATTTTGTAAATTCAAAAAAAATCCTTCTATATGGGGAAATTTTTGTTACTTTTTTTTCTTAAGGAAAAGCTTTTTAAATGTCCTCTTTAGGTAAATTTTTTGTGTACCATGCTTCTTTAGATTTATAACAAAGTTCCTAATGGCTATTTCAGGAGAGGAGAAACTGAGGAGGATGTGGGTAGGTTGCTGAAGAGGCGAGATAAAGGAAAAAAAAAAAAGGTAAGGCTTAAGAATATCTGCCTTCAAGGTGGTCAGTAATTAAACACAAATATAGTATATTATGATTAAAAATCTGTACAGACTAAATTTAATTCTGCCATAGCCAATTGGAGATATTGACCTAAGCAGAAATTAATCAAGGTCAAACAAACTCACCCACAGCTCTTTTATTTGCTGTTTAGAGCTGTTGATTTAGCTGAAGGGTTCATTCAACTGTAGGGACCATGTGTGTTGTGCAAATGCCATTTGGGGGCTTTAAATGAAAAGGAGAAGAAGCAGGACTTGAGGGCCACTTCATTTTTCATATTTCCAGCCTGTTCAGAGACCCATGAAGCTCTCTGAGAAGTGCTCTTGAAAGCACATGTGCTGCCTAGGCTGATCTGAGTGTTTCAGCTCAGGGGAACACTGACATCCATCTTACATTCACTAAGATAATTTTGTGCTTTTTGGGTTTTTTTGGTGTGTTTGTTTGTTATGTCAGTTTTTTGTTTCTTTAGTTTGAGAACTAAGCTTTATCTGAAGCCATTTTAATGCTTAGAAACATTGATTTTTTTTTTTTGTCTGCCTTACTTTTCATTTCCACTCACTTCTGCATGTTTGCATTTTGCCTGGAACAGATGTATCTAAATTCAGGCATGGCAGGAAATAAAAGAAAGTTTAAATCACTGAAAACTTCATCATTGTTTTCAGGAGATTTCCAGTTCAGTGGAAAAGATAGACCAAGACTGGGGAACTGATTATGTGTTTATGGATGCCTTATCTATAACAATACTGTTATGTTTCAGTTATTGATCTGTAAGATAACAAAAACTGTTTCATTGTAAGTCTTAATAATTTCTTTGGAAAATAAAATATATCCCATTGATTTTGCTCAGTTAACTGAACTTATATTTGAAGGATTTTTTTACGTGGCTAAGGAACGTGAGCATTAACAGAAGACAAATAAACATGGAAATTTTATTCAGGAGACAAGGTTTACAAGTTTTCTTTCTTATTGCTAAATAAATATTAATAGGGACTAGACATAAAATTCATAGCTTGGTAGGACTTTTTCAATATTTTGACTTTTCTTAGTGAATTCTATATGGAGGGTCCTGAAAGTCCTTATGAAAAAAACCCTCTCTATTTCAGTATCACTTATCCCCTTGCAAAATGATTGTTGTGAGCTGGCAGAAGTTCAAGATATTTAACTTTAGAATTTTTAATTAAAAGGCAGAGGTTTTTGTAAGTACAGGGTTCCCAGAGTTAGCCATGAACACGATAACTAATTTTGGGGCAAGAGACACAAGTTTATTACTTGTGAAGCCACTGTAACAGATTTTTTTCAGTAGCTTTAGATCCTGTCTCCTCTCCAAATTAACCAAAATATTTTTCAGCTCTAAAATACCTTGTTTTTCTACATTTTCCTCATGACCTCCAGATGCTAACTTTTTTTTCTATATAAGAGAATTGGAGAGATAGTGAGAACAGTAGTTAACTTCTCCATATGTCATTTGTCACCAAGAAGATATGATAGAACTAAACACTCCCACACATCCTTTAGTTATTCTGGACTGCTGTACTATGGCCCATATTTTTTTTCAAGTGTTGAAAGTAACTTATATACTTTAGATACTGACAGTGTAGCTTAATCAAGTTATATAATTCATACTCGGAACTTTCAGAGAAAAATCAAAAATGTGGGCATTTTTTAACAAAAAAAGCTTTGTCAATTTTGCTCTTACAAAGCTTCACCCTGAGCTATATACTATCACTAATATCTTCACTTAAATAGCATTAGGATTAAGTCATAAAGAAACAGGCAGCTGAAGCATATTCTTGTTATGAGTCAGCCTGAAGATCTCAGTTAGTGTCTTGTCTCCAACTTGTACAGAATGCAAGAACTGGTCAAATGTATGTCATCTCTAAACAATATTCACCCTTGCCATTTCATGAGTTAGCAGCTTTTGAACTTTGCTATCTCAACTTCCTTAGCCTGATCCAATAAGGAGTCACTCAGCAAGAAATGGTAGCTTCAGTCATTTATAAATTCAAGTATCTGTAATTTGCCTTCTTAGGACTACTGGCAGTATTCTGCATTTTGCTTTGTTTAGCTACTGTTCTCTTAATGTTGCATTAGGAGATAATGCCACTTTCAGAAATGTGGTTTTTAATACAATACTCAGCTGGAAAATCTGCTCATATGCATAAGTTGTACAAGTGCAAGATTTATTACAAGAAAATATGCCACTTTTTTATTCTCGCTTTAGTCTTAAAAAAATAATTCATAATTCTGCAGTTAATTTCACCGTTCATTTCTAGTGAAGCATTTAAACTCAGCAGAGAAATCCAGATAAGAAAAAGCTTTTGTTCATAAAGGATTTTAAAAGATATAATTATTCTATACTTGTTTCCTAACCCTATAATTTCCTCATCCTCAGGAGTCTACGGTGAAATAATTATGTGTCATTTGTAGTACTGACATTTTGCTCCTGCTTTTTAATTTGGAAAAGCAAGTAGTGTTTGCTGCTTACTATCTGAAATAGGTGCAGAAAGGAAACTTAAGTATTAAACTTAAGTAAGTTTAACAGGAAACAAAAGGCAAGAGGGATATGGATTCACTTGAGCCCACAATACAAATGGAAAAATAGAGACAGTATTGCTTTCAGAAAAATAAAACAAAACAAGGGAAACTGTGGTTTGAGAAAGTTATCTTTTTGTAGTGAAGTAAATGAAATAGTGAGAAATGACTCTCTTGATACCTTTGAGTTTCTAACTACACATTTAACCTCTTATTTGGGAAAGCAAAACATTTATAACACATTAAAGAACCGTGATTCTTTGCACAGTGTTACATAAGTGTAAACTTGTTCTTCTGAATTCAGCTATTATCTATGTTTTTAGCTGTTCTACATGACCCCAGGCAACTCCTTTCACCTCTCTTAACCTGGAGGTGTGGGGCTGTGATGACTAATACCACCACATACATACTCTTTAAAGCAACATATGCATCAGATTAGTTCAGTTTAGCCATTAGATGTAAAATTTTAGATTTCCTCCATAGTTAGTGAAAAGAGACAGATATCTCCAGAAGCAATTAATTCCTTTTACCTTTGAAACCCTCCTAATGTGGAAACAGTCACAGAGTGGTTTCTTAAAGCAGAAGTGTATTCCGTATCTTGAAACAAAATTTAGGTGCGTGTACCTTGCCAGTAGCCAGTACATGTTGAATGTCTCAGTGGGCTTTATGGACCTCAAGCTGCCAAGTGCTGATTTTGAAAACCTTTCTTTTCATTCAAAAGTTGCAGTAAAGAAAAAAATTTGGTGGGTGTTCCCCTCCCGCCCCCCCACCCACCCCTAGCCCANCACCCCCAGCCCAGCTACCTTGTAAATTGAAAAAAATTAACCCTTTGACTATATTAAATACCCTTTGAGATATAAAACTATTCTAAAAAACAGTTACTGACATGCAAGATCTTGACCAAATAAGTATTTGAGTGACGTTCTGCTTGCAAACCAAAAACTATTAAAAATAGATACCTCACCTATTGCTCTGCCAAGTTTGCACTTTTTTCAGGAGTTACTGTCAAGTCTGTCAAATGGAAACTAATTGACAATCCAATAGAAAATGCTGAATACCTTCTTCGTAACCTCTTGCTTCCAGAAACCTCAAGGGTCTAGCTAGATTTTGAAATCTGAAACCCCTTATCTATATTCTGATGGCATCTGTTCATGTAAACACTTTCTCAGTTCTAGTCAACTGTCTAACTACAGGATTTTCACCCAGAATATAAAAGCAATTTTGATGATAAAGTCAAATGAGAAATTATCAAGTATTGGACCTCTTTTGATTATACTAAATTTGCCTTTTTTTTTTTTTTTTTTNTAATTTTCCTTTTTTTTTTTTTTTTTTTTGGTGTTGTAGTCAATGAATTCTGGATTCCAGATCTGGCTGACTTTTTTGAACTACACAGCATCCTGTGGTGCAACAAGAACACTACCATTCCCTCAGTTTCCATTGGACAGCCCAAAATTACCAAAATCAAAATTTGGCCTGTCTCTGCTAATGTTAAAAAAAAACCCCCAAAACCAAACCAACCAGGAAACACAAAAAACCAAAGCAGAACTCACCCACTGCTTATGACTAGTAGTGTGGCTGGCTCTGGTCCTGACTTTTGTTCTCTTCAAGGTGTCATTTACACATTGGAGTGCTGGTGGACTGCTGAGAATCCAAGAATTGAAGAGCGGAGTGGAGGAATCCAAGAGTGGAGATTGATTCAGGTTTCTGACTTGATGAAATTTTATCCCAGACTGTTTTGGTAGTGATGGAAAGAAATACAGATTTTTGCAGTTACTACCTTTGATTTATTAAATAAGCCATCTAGTAAAAACTAAGAAAGAGACAATTCAAGAAGTGAACTCACTTAACAAGGCAAAAGTGGGATTTTCAGCTATGATGGAAAAAGAAGTAAGAAAAGCAGTAGGCAAGAAAGGTAAAAGGCTTGATTTTCCAGTTAATTTCAAAAATTGTCTTTCCAAAGAAATCATGTTGTCTGTAAATAATCCACATCCTCACCACTGAACATCAGGGAATTATGTCTATCTTTTAAACACTGCATTTCAGCTGAGAGTCTGAAAAGTACTTCACAAATAATGGAGTAAATTTTTGTAGTCTGAAAGGACATGTTTAAAAACCCCTTAAGAAATCCATTTTTGCTTCTTTTCTACAAGTAAAAAAACTAAACAGCTAATCTAGGGGAATGGGACTAAGTTAGCAAGACCTTTCCAGTTCAAGGAGACATGAGTAGTATTATCCTGCCTGTGACTTATTAATTGAGCTAAATGTTTGATACACCTAGAAGAACTGCAAAAAATGAAAATAACCAGATACTGCACTGTTTAGATTCTGTTTTCCTTCCTGATAGTTTAATAGAATTTCTATAGGAAAAGTTCAATTTAATCTTTGATATATAATAATAATAAATAATTTCAGATGCTACATATCAGCTATTTTTACACGGTTTTTAATTTGAAAATATTTTTTAATTTCCCCATCATTTTCAGCTTCTGTGTTATTCTGTTCAGCATTTGATACCAACCATTTTTGCCATGAATTAAAAATGCTAAGAATAGAGCTGATGTTAAAGCCTTCAGTCTCAGAGCCAGACTAACATGAACCTGGTTCTGTTTATCAGCAAAATCTTTTTGTTGTCGACTGTTTCAAATGCCAGAGCTCTTTTAAATACCACTAACATTGCCAAAGCCTCATTTAAACATGTATTAGCAAGGTAATCCTTCAATCATAAACTTGCCACTAAGACATAAAGGGGATGATTACTGACATTCTGTGCCCTTTTCAGAACTACCCAAGGGAAAAAATATAATGAATATCCTGGGCTCACAGTGACCCTAGCCTCTTCATAAGAAAGCAAAGGAAAATAAACCAAAATTATGCCAGCAACCATTTCCCACCTTGTTCACCTTCTATTTTACTTTAGACAACTGGCAAAAGAGTTGTACCCACAAAGTATCTTTGTTTGCTGGCTGTAGTTCTATTGGTTACATCTTTGTGGGGGAAGCAAGGTAGCAGAGTATGATGTCTAGTTTAAGTCTTGGTCAATGTGTATGATATTGGGAGGAGATTATTCTTATTAATTTCAAAATTCTCTAACTTGCAACTCCACCTTCCCACGCTCTTGCATAGCTAAATAAGGAGCACAACTAATTGTCCGTTCAATGTTTGATTTACTACAACAGTACTGCAGGCAGCAGCATGTCCTGCTGAGATGTTAAATAACGGCTGTTGCAGTACAAAGCTCAATATAATTTAAAATAAAAATCAATAAATGAACCCCATATCTCAAAAATGTAGCTGAATGCATCCTGAAAATCAGCTGAACTTATATGACAAGCAGATAAACTCATTTGCAACAACGCTATAACTATTTAACTCTGAATTCATCAGAACCCTCTCTTTCCACTACTTGCTTACTGGTACTGCTTTACAATAATGCATCTCTTCTTTCGGAGAATCAGACTTTAAAAATATGCTGAAGATGGCCACTATAAAGCGATGTGAAATTGGAAAAGGTCCTCTCACCACAAAAGCTTTGAAAATGTATGTTAAAAACGCTCATATCACCTGGGAAGCCAGGCAGTCATTCTTACTGTCAAGTACCCTGGTCAAAAAAAATCAAGTAACTTGAGAGTCACCTCCTAGGACTTGTTTGCACAGCACAGGACGAGCTGGGTCAGACATCGGTGGAGGTCCTGAGCCTGGGAACTGAAATCATCATGGCTCTGAGCAGCAGGTGCTCTCAGGATGCTCAAGGAGGACAAACACTGTGAAGGGGTGACAGTGGTGCTTGCAGTTCAGTGTTGTGTGCAGTCCAGGTCTCCCTGCTGCGTGCTCCCACCTGCAGCAGCAACCCAGCCAGCCAAAGCCAGACGTAGGAACTGGCCCAAACTTACTCTGAGCCTAAAGTACTTCTGGCATCACTGCCCATGTGGGTGTACTCAGGGTCACTGAGAAGCACTGAGGCAGTGTGGAAAGAGGAGAAATGCCATCTTACAAGAGGCAAAATGTCTCCATGAGAAATGAACCTACTGAGTCCCATTTGATAGTTTGTTAGCTGAAGGGTTATGTTACTTTCTCAGTCTGCTTTGCTGCTTGTCTCTGTGAGCAGGTTTCTATGTGCTAGGGGAGCATTTCACCATTAGAGTAAATCCCCTGGATCTGCACAAGTTACCTCAGGGAAAGATTTGGCACCATGATCAGTGGCAAGCTGTAACTGTGTGTACTGCTCTGTACCTTTCTGTAGTGTGGAAAGCCCTCTAACTTCCCTGACGGGATGGCTGAAGTTTTAGTCCAGGTGTTCAGACAGTCCAGATTCCTCACAGAACTGTAAGCAGTTCTCTGTGAAACTCTGTATTTTCCTCCTCCTTTTATTTCAGCTATTTTGCTTCCCGTGAAAGTCCCCTGCACCAGCTTGTTTATAAAAGAAATTTGTATAGGAAATAGATAAACTTTAAAATCACATTCTGAAATTGAAAACATTAGTGTAAGTATGACTTTATGAATTTAACGATGCTGAATAATGTAACTGAATTTACATCACTTAAAAAGACATCTACAGTAAAAATTTTGAGCTTGATTTTTCATCTTTACTCTCATCTTCCTGAGCTAGTTATTCCCTTTTAGAGTAGTGCAGGGACATGGGACTTCACAGCTACAAGGAACCAACTAAATCAAAATGTCCAGTTATCTGCAGGTTGCAATAGATCTAGAAATGTGCCCAGAAACTAGCTGCCAGTAAAGGCAAACAGCTCAGAAGTATGTTTTCCTGCAGCAAAAGGGAATCTGGCAGAAGCTAGGGTGAAGAAAGAAGCTGGCAGAAGAAAATTAAAAAGCTAAAACCGTGATTGGGTTATAGGTTAAAAATACTTAAAATATTACTGAATATGCACATGCTTTTATCTACACACTGAGGGTGTCAGTGATCCATGATATATTTGTGATCACCAATTTCTGCCTTAGTGGAAGGTGGTAAAGAGATAGGTAGAAAAGAAAGGGGAAGGCATGAAATCTATGACTTATTTTTTTTCTGAGTGACGGTTGCAGCTGACTTCACCCTAAATCTGTGGGACAAACTACTCAGGATGAGTTCAGCCATGGTGGGTAACATCTTATGCTTTTAAATATTTCCCCCAACTCCTATATCATAAAACATATAAAAAGTGAAGTGGGAAAAGTCATGGAATGTGATTAGTTCATATTTTGAGTCTATTATTAAAAATAATTATAGTATAAAAGAATAACAACAACAAAAACAACAACAGCAATAATAATGGGAATGAAATAACAACAATAACAGCAACAACAACTACAATAAAAATAATAATGAATAATAATAGGGAATAATAATGAATAATAAGATTTTCAGGTAGTTTAGATTTAAATTCAGATTTAGAAAGCCCTCAGTTTTGGTCAGAAATTTACCTACATCCTATGCAATATGCAGTCTACCTTTTATACCGTTCTCACATGCCTTTGCAGGACCATGCACAATGGTGCACGATACATGTAAAAATAGTTTACTAAATTACACAGTCACCAATGATTAATTATGCCCTTTCATTAGAATACCCCTAACTTTGAGAAAATTTTAACTGGTCTCAGGATTTTCACTCTGTAGCTTGGAAACCTGTCACTGAAATGTATGCCTCTCCCAGAATTACAACCCCTTTTTTTGCATCCACTTGGATTATTTCCTGTTCTCTCAATGCAGTAGCAGCTGGAGCCACTCCTGGCGGCTGCACCCTGCACTTCACACAGCTGCCTCCATGGCTTTTATTAATGTTTTCCATTTCTCATCCTGTTTTCTCACTGATGACTCTGGCAAAAGAGACACTCTCTCTATTGCAGTAAAAAGTAACACAATCCTAAACATACATCTTAAAATAGCTGAGAGGCTTTGTGGCTCAGATGCAGGGAAGCAAAATCAGTGCCTACTGCTGCATGTTCCTATGCCTCAGAATAGGCTGCAGGTTAGAAGGCAACAAGAGCGCTTTGTTTCTATTGTTATTTTTTCAAAGCCCATCACGTTAATAAGAATTCCCGTGCTCAGTGGTAGCTTGCCAGAAAGCTGCCTGTAGGGCCACTGCCTCCCTCCAGGTGTCACTGCCCTCTCGAGCTCTGAGCCTCCGGACAGCGGGCGCTGATGGAGCCCTCAATAATCCAAATCGGGTCGGCGTGTGCAGAGTCTAACAGCTGATTTCATTACACCAAAGTGACAAGGCGTAAGCTGTCTGGTTTGAGGAATGGGATTGATTTCACCGAGGGAAGCAAAACCAAATGTAATATTAATCAATAATCCAAGACAAATCACTGTGAGCCTATTAACTTGATTTTTAATTCTGAGGAACAATTTGTCGTTAGTTGGAATTCTGGACTGTTTTTTTCTTACGAGTAGTGTATTTCAGGAAGACCTACTTTGAGTTCACAATTATTCTTTTAGAGTCAGAATTTTGTAAATGAAGGGATTATAGACACAAACAAATCCATTCATAATTAGTCTTCCTCTCTTTCATGACAGTAATAATGACTAATGGTAACCATTTTTTGAGTCCATTTAGTTAATGGAATCATACTATTGGTTTCTTTTTATAAAATTTTGTAAATTTATTTCAGCTGAAATAATCTATCAGGCAGTAGATGCCATACCAAGAATCTTTGAAGTGCTTTTCTTTGAGATGAGATGGAATAATTGGAAAGGTTTTGGCTCCTTGAAAGGGGACACATTTTACATTCAAATGTCCATTCACAGCGTTTGCATAAGTTGGTCATTTGGACATCTATAAATCATCTCTAAAGACATAGGTGGCTGAGGATCTTCCTAGAATCAGGGTTTTTCCCTAGAAGAGTTCCTCTAAAACACTTCTTATGATCTACACATGCCCTTTGAAAACCTCAATTATGTTAGGGAAGCAGAAATTTTGAGGCACGGTGGAATACAGAAAAAGGGTTGGGATTTTACATCAAAAAATATCTTCAACAGACTGGTTACAGAAGACAGAGATTTTTTACTGTCTTGATATGATTTCCAAAATTTACTTTTCTGTTCTGCCTAATCCCAAAGATTAGGCAAAGTGTAACAACATCTTCAATTATATCAAAGAGTCAGCATGTGCAGGTGCTAGCAGTGATGCAGAGAAGGAAAACACTGAGCAGGGGGAGATGGGCCTCCTCTATTGCTGCCTGATTCTCATGAAAAATGAAGAGAAAATGTAGTTGCTTTCATGCTATTCACTGAAAGACAATGAAATGAGGTAACTTACCACTTGTATTCTTCTATTGTTGCTGCTGTTATAGCAGTTGTATAAGCAGGGAGCACTTTCCATTTGCCCCAGCTTTCCAAATGTCCACTGAAAAAAGAAGAGAGGAGAGAGTAAGGTGGGGGGAGGTTAGAGGTGGGAGGGAGAGCATACCAGATACATTTTTGTGTATTTCAGAAAGTGGAGCACACATTGTGGGCTAAATGTATTCTTGATAAGGGTGTCCTTTAAAATAAGAGAATGACAGGTCTCTTCCATGTGTGTTTGTTTTTATGGCTCCCAGAGTCCAGTTCCTGCAGTGTTCATGATTCAGCACAGCAATTTACTGTCTCCTAGAGGGTAAGGTTTTTCCAGTGACAGCTATGGCCTGTTGCAAGGTTCAGCTAAAACCTCAAGGAGCCTTGCTGAAAATGGTGACTACCTGAGTTTGGCTGAGAAGAGATGACTGAGATGAGGAGATTTTGCCACAAATTTGAAAAGTGCTTTTGGCAGGGAATGTGGGATAGCACAAGAGATTTAAAGAAATAAAGTCCAAGGTGCTATTTGGAGGCTTTACTTTCCCAATCTTATTAAAAAGAAAAAATACAATAAATATAAAACATAGGTTAATAAAAGTTTAAAAAGAGCAGGAAGCCCAATTACTGCCACTTTTCTCTGTAAACACAAATGTATTTAATTTAGTATCTCCCAAAAGCTCTACTCAGATGCAAGATGTGCATTGTTGGTGGTTTGTTTTTTTCTGCACTCAAAAGCTCATGACACTTTTCACTGCTTATGAGAGTCATACAAGAGACAAATAGATAGCTGTGTGTTTTGAGTTTATTTTTCTATCTTTGTCTGGAACAGTAGAAGCCCTCAGGAGCTGGGACCTGAGGCTGGCTGCAGCTCTCAGAGAGGAAATTATCATCAAGTGATGCTCTTGGGTGGCAAGGAGAGCATCCTGGGATACTGAGGAGCTTCTCTGAATTAGCTTTTGAGAGATTGGTTATCTTTGTGGATTTGTTCTTTTGCTTCTCTGAGTCTTTCATAACTACAAAGCTGGATGTCCCATATTTCTCTTGCCCATACTGATCTCCCCCTTTACAGATGTTCAGTTCCCATTAGTCATACTACTGCCTTCAACCACCTTTTTTTTTTTTTCCCTGGAATTGGTGTCTTCTCTGTCCTTCTGTTCAAGGAGAAGTCTGAAACTTTTCTTGTTCTCCAGAGCAGTTTTAAGGAAGAATTTACAGCGCCAGCACCTCTCTTTTGACCAAATAATAACATTATAGGGTACTTTCAGTACTAATCTAAGATTTAGGAACTCCAGTCCAAGGCTATAGCTTGTAGTTTCTACATCATTCTTGAATTTTCTGTAAAAGCTTGAAGGATGTCTAAAACTTTCATCCCAGAAATGTGAAGCTTGCTATGTGGGCACTCGTCTTTCTCCACCAATAATGAAGTCTGTTTAAAGAGCAGTCCAGGGATTCAACAGTGGACTGCAATGAGCTTTTCGGGACTTGAGGAGCTGAGACTAAGATGTGCAGTGAAGTGGAAGAACAAAGATGGTAAGGTACCTGACTGGTTGCTTTGTGGTTTAAAAAGACTGTAGGGAGATTGAACTTCAGAAGAGGAAAATCAACTCTTACTAATCCCATATTGCAGGAGGTATACTAAAGCTGCCCGTAAGTTTAGATACAGGTTCCACTCAGCAAGGGAAGCTGCAAGCACAGCTCTGGCTGCACCCAGAGACTTCTTTTGAAGACTCCAGTGTCCCATGGGACTGATGATAGTAAAGTAAGATATTAGTTTAGTGGTAGCTGGCTTCATATGAGCGTGTTCAATGCCTCTAAGCACAGGTTGCCTCTGAACCTCTGTGTGGGCAGACTGGCAGCTGGTGAGAACACAAGCTATATGCAAAGCCTCCCATTGCATGAGTCACTGGCTGTTGCATGCAATCCTCTACTGGAATTCATGGTTGCTTTCATTATGCAGCCAGCTCTTAAGAACAGAGATATGAATAAACAAAATTATACTTCAATTAAACTAAAAAGCAAACAAAACACAGAAAAAACCCAAAGCAACCGAGAAAATTCTGTCAGGAACTCAGCACATTATATTCAGATTTCTATATTCAGAAAACAGTGCCCTGGCACTTCTCCTAAAGTATAACATACCAGTTTTCTACCGGGGCATACATGATACATACAGTAAATGTCTTTCTTTCAAGAAAAAAAATTATGTTGGGTGATACTTTACAAATTAATTAACCATCCAGTTTAACACCACTCTCTAAACTTCAGGCTGTGGGAGCACAGTTGATGTCATCTAACTTCATGTCATTTGCAGCATAAAACCCCTAGTTAGTCATCTTAGATTCCATTTGCAGGAAAAAAAAATAAGCACTTGTTGGCTTCTGTTTGACTTATTTCAGAGGTGTGCATTGCATTACTTTGGATATTTACATGTAGGTGCAGGCAGTTCATTGCAGGATCTACCATTTCTAATGAATACAAGACTAAAAAGACCTTAATCATAGGAACCATGCAAAGCACGTCTCCTTTACAGACTATTTTATTTTTTGAAGGTCTCCTAATGCATTCTTTTCTGCAGTCTGCACTGGCTTGTTCACTTGCTGCCCATCTTGAGAATAAGCAGAAAGCTCAACCACATTTGTCTTTCAGCTTCTCTGAGTGCAACCAAAAATCCAAACCCCAGCACAGTTTCTCTTATGATTGAGTATCAAGGAAAACGATACTACATCAAATCAATTTTAATAATTCTTTTCAAAAAGGACAGAGAAATCATTCTGTGACCTCCCTGGAAGACTATTAAAGTAACAAAGAAAATGCTAAAACCAAATAAACAAAACAGGGCTTTAAGTTTGTGAAATCACTATAATTAGGACAAATACACACAACTGTAGTGAGTTTCTCTTTGTCCCCCTCAATTACGTTTAATGAGTTAAGATGGGCTTTTAGCTAATGATAGCATACGATTGTTCAAACATTCATAATTAATTAGATGAGTATAACTGAAGATATGTATACACTTAGAAGTTGGAAGAAGATTTTTGTTTTGAATATGAATATTAAATTTCAAAGTGTTATGACAACAAAAAGAAACATCCCAGTAATCATTTTCCTGCAGTGTGGTTAAATATAAAGACACCAAATTTTTCTTTGTGGAGAAGAACAAATTTTTCATTGTTAATATAAAGACACACTAAAGCAAATATCTTAGAATTTTATAATAGTCTTGAAGGTGTTTGTACGTAAGAGAGGGATTTTTTCCTAGAATTTGCAAATATAACAGGGTGAATTAGTGGAAGGAAGCAACTAAAGATGAATATTAGAAAATATTTTCTTTTGCATTGGGGTCAAATAGGGTGTGAGACTGAGTGTCTGAAAGGAGGTAAAAACAGCCAGGCTTTTCAAACTGAGCTCAGTAAAACAACAGAGCAAACATATTGTGGGAATCACTGCCTCACTGCCTCAAAGATAGGAGCTACGACTACCCAGGTACAGATGAGTGAGGTACACAAGCATGCAGTAGCTATCTTGCCTCTATTACCCTTTCTTTTCCAGCCTTTCCATATTAATAAAAAGAAAAAGAAAGATAGGTACTGATGGTATTATTGGTGCTTAGTTAAAAGTTTCATGGGACTCCAAATGCAAGATTCGAGTGTCTAGCTTTGCTAAGCTTTCTTAAATTCAACTCAGAATTTTGAAGAGTGAGAGAGCTGTCAGAAATGCTTTTATAATAACTTTGTTATGACCTAGTCTCTAAGGCTACCTTAGCCACAGAATATGTGAGATAATTTTTGTGGGTTGCTCTGATTCATGTTATCTTGGAAAGACACCATTATGCCAGCCTTGGCTGGCAGGAGCTCAGTCAAATCACCTCTCAACATGCCCTTTATTATCAAGAGATCAGGAGCTGGAAAGGAATAACACTGTAGGTGCCTAAGTGGCTGTCTGCCATACAGCTAAGCTAGGAAGAGGAGAACAAGAACAAAGAATAACCTTGGGTCCACAACTCAGACACACTGTGCAAGTCCTGTTCCCTGACATTTTGCAGTCTGCTTTGTCTTTTACACCTGTGGAAAGAGATTGTGAAACAGCCATAGTGTCAGATGAGAATTCTGTAGTCCTTTAATAACAAAAAGGATTGGCTCTCTACACGGCCTGAGAGAAAAAGGGTTCTACCAGGTCAGATCAAAAATAGCCTAATCCTGGATTCATTCTATTACAATGGACAATAGTAGAAAAAAATAGAAAAGAGAACAGAAAAAGGAGATGCAAATAGCAATAATTTGCCCAGATGTTCAAAGCAACAAGCTGTCCAATAGACGGTCAATCCCTGAACTCTCAAACCAAAGTAAAGTAAAAACTTCCACACGTTCGGGCTCTACACACAAATCAGATCTTTTTTAAAAAAATTCTAAGGCAGTGGGATTCAGAGTTGAAATGGACTCAGGAGCACTGTAAGATGTTTGACAACCAAGAACTATGGTTGCAGTTTAGCCCATGTGCTTAAAATTAATGCACACTGTTATTTTCTGAATAGCCCATCAGTGTGTGCAGATAAGAGAAGCCAAGCCAAAAAATTAGCAGGCTGTCTCTTAAGGGAACACTTCAGCAATTTCTAATTTTTTGTGTTTGTTTCAGCCTTTCCAAAGTATTTCATACATATTCTTTCTTTTCCTCCTCTCTCTTTCCTATCTCTTTTTCAGACTTTTGAATGTAGTTACTGAAACACCACATTCACTATCACCTCTAGGCAATGTCTCCTCTGATAATTTGCTGTGTTTTTAACTAATGACTCTACAATTTCCATTGTTGTTGCATTCCTCCTACTGTTCACTTTTCAGTGCTGGATGCACTGACCCACTTGTTCACATAGACCTGTGTGACTCCACAGCCCCATTTTCCTTCGTGAGCGGAGGGGATAGGATGGTACTGTTGTAGCTGCCGTGCAGGGGAGAGCTTCCTTTGTCTCAAGAGAAATAAAATAAGCTGGAATGGAAAGTGCTTTACAAATTCACTCTATGGGAGACAAACTGACTTAGCAAATAAAGACTTTCACCTCTAAGTCACCAGTTTGAGGTCAGTTTCTGGTGCATGTCAATAGGAACTTAAAAGCTTTACCACCCTGTGACTTCTCTGCAGTTTCAAATTTAAAGAAATGACAGTCTCAGGCTAGTTTCTCATAAACACCATCACCGCTGTCACTGCTAATTGGGCACTTGCTGAAAGCATTGGCAGAGCAGCAAAAAGACTGAATGAGCCATTGACATTGAACTCACCTCTCATTGCTGCATGTTCAGGGAGGCTCTTTGCTGCTGGCTTTGTGCTGGCTGTGTGTCGGTAGAAGTAGACCTTGTAGAGTCTCTTTCTGCCTTCTTATCGTGCTTTGGGAACTCAGCTCTTTAAAAATTGTGTTTACCATTTATAACTAATGTGTCACCATCACTTAACATAATTTTAAAGAGGTAATCATCAAAGAGTAATGGGTAAGAGCTATGGAAAAATTTTGGTTTAATGTCAAGAGAAACTTTTTGAGAACAATATACCGTGATTTTGCTAACCTGTGTCTGACACAGTCTGGCTGACTCAAACTCTAGATATATCCCAAAATATCTAAGGCTTGAAGCAAGGCCTTTTGAAGCAAGGCTTACTTCCATAAGTTATATGAGTAACTGTAGCATGTTCTAATCTATAACTTTCTCCCAGGAATAATCTTCTCTGTCTACTGTTTTCCTCTAATTACAATCCAAACTGATCAGCTCTCTCATTACCAAAAAGACCCCAGTAATGAACAAACAAAAAACAACACAAATACACCCAAGCCCATCTAAATTAAAAAAATCAGGTAAATTTTTCATTTTATTATGAATATCACTGCATATTATATTTTTTCATATTAGAGACAGAAGAAAATGTAGACTCTCAAAATCCAGGATTGGTCAAAACACCTCTGATCTTTAACATCTTATATACTCTATTGCTAGAAGAACTTATTTTACAAACATTTCTATTACTCAGTGAAATTAGGTCTTCAGGTCAGGCAAAATCCTAGGTATCTAAGGCTCAAAGTCACATTTAAACTTTAAGGTTCCTGATCATTCAACACTAAATTGGGGGTTTTATAATATACTTGCAAAAACTGATAACCAAACATCCTTCTGAACTAAAGGTCTCAGCAAACAGGAACCACCTTGCAACCTCAAGTCCTATGCTGTTGCATTTGAGAAGACATCTCACTCAACTGCAATCTTCATATTCCTAATTTTTTTTTTTCACACAGAAACTCCTGTATAGAGTTGGTCTGACCACAGTTTTGTGGGAGGTGGGCTAGGGAGAGAAATAAAAAAACCCCAAAGAATAAAGAATTATTGTTAGGAGAGAGAATCCGTGAAATGTTTCCTTTGTGACTACTAAAGGGGTTTAAACAGGAGATCAGCATCACCTTGTCCAAGATGCTACAGAATAAGTTGACTGACACTCAATCTACTACACTGGTGTCAACAATTTGCTGTCTTCAGCTTTCAGTCCATCCTGGCCAGAGATAAATAGGGCAGAAGAATAGATGTGTGTCAGCCTCATATGTGTACCTGACAATTCAGTTTATTAATTTAGGGCAATGGAGGTGGCCTTGCAGTTCTATGACTCCCTGTAAATGACAATGGCTGAGGAGTTGTTTCTTATCTTGTTCTGCCAGCCCTGAGACATTACAGAAATTACCAACAGAGAGACAGGGCAGACCACTTACAAAAATTTTCTTGGTTTATCTGTAGCAGTCATTTATTCTGTCGAAGTGCAACTGAGCTGAGCTTTTGAAGAGATATTACATACCTAAGTCTCTGGGACCTGATAAGATGCATCCCCGAGTCCTGAAGGAATTGGCTGATGTAGTTGCCAAGCCACTCTCCATAATATTTTAAAAGTCATGGCAGTCAGATGAAGTCCCAGGTGACTGAAAAAAGGGAAACTCTTTTTTTTACCCATCTTTAAAAAGGGTAGAAAGGAGGACCCTGGGAACCACTGACCTGTCAGCATCACCTCTGTTCCTGGGAAGATCATGGAACAGATCCTTTTAGAAGTGACATGAAGGCAAATGGAGGACAGGGAGGTGATTTGGAACAGGCAGCACAGATTCACCGGGGCGAGTCCTGTCTGACCAACCTGGTGGCCTTCCATGATGGAGTGACTACAGTGATCAGGGAACAAGGGAAGGGATAGAGCTGTCATTTATCCGGACTTCTGTAAAGCCTTGGACATGGTGCCACACAAAATCCTTCTGCCTAAACTGGAAAGAGATGGATTTGATGAGTAGACTGTAAGATGCATAAATTGGTTGGGCAGTCACATCCAGAGGGTTGTGGTCAACAGCCCAGTGTCCCGATGGACATCAGCGACAAATGGTTTCTTCTAGGGGTCCATATTGGAAATAGTGTTATTTAATATCTTCATTNGATCAGGGAACAAGGGAAGGGATAGAGCTGTCATTTATCCGGACTTCTGTAAAGCCTTGGACATGGTGCCACACAAAATCCTTCTGCCTAAACTGGAAAGAGATGGATTTGATGAGTAGACTGTAAGATGCATAAATTGGTTGGGCAGTCACATCCAGAGGGTTGTGGTCAACAGCCCAGTGTCCCGATGGACATCAGTGACAAATGGTTTCTTCTAGGGGTCCATATTGGAAATAGTGTTATTTAATATCTTCATTAATGACTCAGATGAAGGGATTAAGTACAGCCTCAGCAG
>VWZT01005468.1:1669866-1796485 GCA_013397055.1 Pachycephala philippinensis
TGTCGTTGTTCAAAATAAAAGGAAAGGCGACCTTTGGTGCCTCAACGACTTCACCCGATCTTCCGCGCCACGGATAGCAACCTGAACAACGACGAGCCACTTCCCGGCCTCCGCAGAGAAGGCCAAGGCAGCGTGCCCTCGATGCAGCGTTGCCACCCACCGAGACGCGAGACAGCAGAGACTCGAGGCCAGGGAGTGGGGTTCCACGCACAGTCGCTTTATTGACAGGGGAACGAGCTATGCGAAAAAACCCAACTAGGGCTCTGTGCACGGGGTTTTATTAGGGGGTGGTGACACAGCACCTACCAATAGGATAGCTCCATGTAATAACTGATACAAGTACCGAACCAATCAACATACAGCAGAGATGAGTGACGTGTTAACAGCAAATCATAAACCTTCAAGACAAGAATCTTCTGGAAGAAGGGGCGGGGCTAAACTCAAGGGGCGTGGCCTGCCAGCCTCGAGGGTGTGGCTCCGCCCAGTGGGCGTGGCCTCACGGGGCTGACTCCTCCCTCCTCCACCCCTCAGGGGCGGGGCTTAGGTCGGAGTCCGACCCCAACTCGATCGCCTCACCTGAATTTGGATTTTCACCCGCTTCACCTACCTGCTCATATTCCTGTCTGTCCCACACTGCCTGAAGTTTGACTTTTCTCAGACAAAGCTGTCTTATTTTTTTGAATCTCCCTTTGAAAATATTCCCACAGACAGGAATCCTTATTCTCTGGCAGTAGTCATATCCTCTGAAGTAGCCGGGGTTTGTCTCTTTTTTACCTATGCCTTTACAAATGTATAGATACAATCAAAAATGTAGCTCTACTACGAAATGAGGAATTATCAAGATACATCTCAAAAAATATCTGCACATCTTTCACAGACAAAAGCCAATGCCAGTGGTCAGAGTCAGTCAGATACTGTTTGAGTATCAGGGGCTGGCTGCTGATGCTGTCAGGCTGCATGGGCACAGTGATATTGGGATGCTCAGGGACCCATCTCAGATGTTCGCCTGCTAGACAAAGAAAGTGTCTCCTGTCTGTGCAAGCAGGTCTGACTCATGCAGCATGCTCAGAACCACAGCTTGGTTTAGTGTCTTTATTTAAACCGATGGGAAATAAAGAAAAGCTTGGATGGTCAGATCTTATTTGCATGTTATAACACTGTGAGAGCTTTTCTTGGTTTAAAAGTCTAAGATTTAAAACTGAGCAGAGGATCTGTTTTTCATTCTGGTAAGAAAATTGTAGGACTTCATAGCACATTCCTTCTTTCCTGTAGGTGCTGAAGGACATGGGTGCTCCACCAGGTGACTTGACTGAGTTCTGGCAGGGAGTGCTGATCACTAGTGAACTGTAAATACAAAATAGCAGCAAAATGGATTCTGATGAGAGAGCACTAATAATGAAAAACGGCAACTAGCGGGTCTATGGGAATAACAATTTTGAATGGAAATGGCAATATGTTTCCCCTATAAGTGATTTTTTAAGAACTTTGTAATAGTGCTTTCAGAAACTGAACAACAGTTTAGGACAAAAGACTGATGGATTGAACAGCTAGACTACTTTCACCCTAAGAATCCAGCTTTCACTGTGGCTTCTGTTTTAGAAAATAAAGAAGCTTGAGGTAAACAGCTTGATGGCTGTTATTAGGTACAGCCAGTACCATAAATCTTTTGGTGGAAACATAACTCCTTTTCCAGTGAAAAACTTGATGCATCTCCTTTTGAAATATGGTTTTGCCCAAAACTATTTAAAATATTGTATAAAATAATCAGAATCTTGCTCACAAAAAAAATTTTCCATCTTGTCTCTCTGCAGTGGAGTTATTTACAGTGTTGCCCTTCAAGGTCTGTAACCTAGGGCAATGGTTTCCTGTAACTTCAACCTTGAGACAAAATATTTTGATCTAGTGTTTCTACACTGGTATTACACATTGGTAATACACAAAACAACTGTATCTCTATGGCCCTTATTTGAACTAAATCACTTTATTATCGTTCATAATTGACTGGCCTTATTGTTGTCATTGGCCTGGAAATGTAAGTGAATTTGTTTGAATCAGAATCAATCAGAATCCATGTAAGATATTTGGTTCTATGGAAGTTGAGGAAGAGGTGGAGAAAGAAAAGGAAATCTAAGTAAAAAGTTAAAGTTGATCTAATAGGGCTTTTTAAAATTTTTTTGTTTGTTTAACTGTTTTCTAAATTCATTCTGCATTTTCTCCTAAGCTCCTTAATGCCACATAGATTAAGAAAGTTTTTCATTAATTTTTTTCTGCTAAAAGTATAGTTTCCAGAATATGTAAAGTTTTGTGATTTTTTAATCCGTTTTATTTGATTTATCATAACAGAAATAAAAAAATTGACAGTTTCATTATGTTTAAATGTTTTGAATGAAGGCTGTGTCAAATTCCTTTATGTTTATTTTTAGTCCTTTAACGTGGAATCCAAGTATAATTTTTTTTTTTAAGAGAAGCAGAATTTTTAACTGGATATATAATGAAAATCTCTTGACTGTTTTTTCACCAATCTTTTCCCATAACCTTAGCATTATTTCTGTTTAGCTATTTTTTTCTTTCCTTTTTTTCCTTAAATGCAAAGCACTCGTGAAAAGGGGGTAGATGGCTTGACCGAAACTTGGTTCTCTGTTATTTTAATATCTTGCGCAGTGTACTTGCTTTATCATCCTTTTCATGCAGTTTACAGATTCACAGCTCAAATCAAAACAAAGTGTGAAATAAGGGCAGGAAAACCATGCAGAACCTGGGTGCTGTGTTCTATCTATGTCTGGATAGAACATAACAGCCTTCCTGCTCTGTGAATTTTATATATTTTAGATAAAATCTGTATTGTTTATTTTTCCGGTGATATATGGCTTTGATACCACCACTTCATCAATAGTCTTACAAGACATGTAAAGCCAGCCCGTTACTCAGTCATTTTGGCTGGCCAGGTACTAGGTAACACAAACAAATCTCCTTTCTATTCTTCATAAGAACTTCATTCCCTACCAGAAGAGTCACCTGCTCTAACCTTCATCAAAGGACACATCCAAGGCTGTCAGCCTACCCTCAGTTGTAAGCTTCTTCCCAGGTTGCTCTCACTGTGTTGACATTCTCCTTGAGTTCTCAGACATCAGAAAATCTGATGCTGAGAGTTTGAAATATGGTTAACAACATAGTATGAGAAAGGTGATTTTTTAGAATTCTACCTATACTTGGTTGAAAACCCATTTCCTGATGTGCAAATTGTTCAACAAACTGATTTTCTCTAGCTAACTATTACCCTACCTGCTTGCTCATCTCAGGCTTTCAAGTTCCAAACACATGTAGTCAAAAAAACACACAACATGCTGCTAAGCACTTAGCAGCAATCAAAGCAGACCTGGTAACTCCTCCAAAGAGCTTTGCTGCAATTCCAGCCTGCCTGCTGTACCGTGGATAGTAAACGCTTCTTACAGAATCCCTGAGGAATCTCATTTCTCGAGCTGAGCTAAAATGTTTTACTTTAAACAAACACAGCAAACTGCACTGACTTTATAAATAAAATTATCCTAGTCAGAAAGCTGTCCTATTACTTCAGAAGTATATCTTGAAAAGCTGATTAAATTCCTTCTGTCTTTTTCATTGAAGCTCTCAAAGGAAGAGTGTCTTCACTCTCCTAGGGCCTAGCCAGCTCAGCAGCCACATTTAATTCCACATTGCTTTTCCTTTGATGTGGAGTGACAAGCAATGGGTTTTGGCTGCCTTACCAGATGAGGAGGATCGTGTTGCTCTTGTCAGTAAGGTGGGGTAGTTCACATGTCAGGGTTATCTGGACATGCCAATAGCCTGAAAAGGACTGAGGGGAGAAGTATTTCTCATTGCTTTTGGGTAAGCTCCTATCAGTTGTAATTGAAGACTAGTTAGAACCATGAATTACAAAAACATTAAAATTAGGAATGATAAAATGAAGTTGTCCCTCTCTTTATTGTGAGGTAAAAGCAGACCAGGAATTTTCTGAGCAGTGAATGTGACTTCTGGCAGGAAAAAAAAGAAGTTGCACAAATATAAAATATTATATCTTTTGCCCACAAACTTAAGGGTTTGTTGTTGTTGTTGTTGTTTGCTGTTCTTTCAGGTAATTCTGTAATAGGATGATAGTGTAGTACCTCAAAGGTGTAAAGATAAGATGATTCCCAAACACCTATAGTATTTTCTTCAGTGGTTCTAACTGGGATAAAACCCAAATGGAATGGCTGTAGCATTCTTACATCTGGTGGGGGGATGAATAAACCTTACAGAAAACTGGGAGATATTTGCTGCTTTGAAAATAGAAAAGAAAAATTCTCAGTAGATGAATCAAAAGAAGTTTTCAATCATAGGCAGCTGTCACAATTTTAAATTGAAATTTTAGATCAAATGAGTATTCCTTTAAAGTTACGAATCTACAGTCACAAATCTCCACTCTCCTCAGAGGGGACAAATCATGTTACACTCTACCTCACAGGCAGGCAGGAGATGGATTTAAAGTTATGCCTAGCCAGTTCTTGTTCATTTATTGCCTTGCAACACTTAGTAAACATTCCAAGTAAAGAACAGTACAAGTGTAATTGTATTAACTGGTTCCAGGCTGATCTAAACTTATTTCCTTTGAGGCAGAGCACTGGATTCCCTGAACAGGTTTTTGATCTCTGGATGAGTTTCAAAGCAGATTCGTTATCAAACATCTGTCAGGATCACTTTGAGTGTTATGTGAGTATTAGAATTAAATAAACATTGGAAAATCATAGACAGATGTCCAAACAGGTCTTTTATCTGTTTTTTTAAATGGAAAACAAATTTTCCTGTTTTTCTTAAATGGCAAGGTCTTATAACTTTGGTATATTTCTTTTCATCCTGTCAGGGTTATAATTTTTGTAGATTTTTAATTTTTCTGCTGTTATTATTTTCAATACTGATTTTGTTACCCCTTGACAGGCAGGTGGAATAAGACACTGCCTTCCAGATGTTTATGGAATAACTTGGATCAATAGAAGACACTGCAGATCCTTTTCCACAAGTCCAGCTATGATGTATCTGTGTAGTATAATTTTCCTTTACCTTATCTCCTAAGAGAGTTTTGTAAGTCCCTTAGACCTGAGTAGCAGATTTTGTTGAGATGTCATCTGAATAAAGGAAAGTTGAAGTGATCTGACACATACAGGGTCACTTATTTCTCATACTGCTGAATGCAAGAGCAGGAAGGAGGTGGTGATCTTTTGTGTCATGTTAGACGCCACCTGCTTTTCCTTGACCTTGGAATGAGGCTTTCACACAGTACCAAAAGTGGCTTTGATATCCATTAAGTATTGAGGACTCTTTTAAGATCCATGTAGAGTTTGTCTGAGTTGGTATCTTCAGGCACAACACAGATGTCTAATGAAAGTCAGAAGTCCAGTCTCCTCCTAAGCGAATGCCAAAACACAAGCACTGCAGAGATGGTAGAACAGAGTTGTAAGATTATTCAAACTGCTGCAGCAAAGATAGATATTCCCCATGAGTACAATTGTATGGAATTTTATTTTGTTTTAATTTGCCTTTTTCTATCATATTATTCTAAGTATTTTTTCTACATGTATTCACAATATTTTACAGTATAAACAGTGACATGCAGTCATCATTTTAAAGTGAATATGGTTCAGGTTCAGACATTTTGTCAAACTCTTACAATTTGAAATAAGACCTGTGTCTTCACTTCTATCATAAACTGAACAAAAGATATAACTTTAGTGTCTCAAATAGATGTTTGGTTTCCTATGGAAGGAGAAATATACCCTCGGTGTTTTCATCTACACTACTTTCTTAGAAATGAAAGGAAACTTGGATATTTTTTGTATTCCTTTGAAAATGCAAAACAGCTTTAGCTAACTGTCTATATTTACTTTGCTTATCTCTACCTCCTGCGAGCTGCAATACACCAGGGAAGCAGTTGCAATGGAGAAAGGTCCTGAAGGCACAGTATAGAATGTGCTATTTGTGATACTGGTTCTTTGCAAAGGGAGATAACACTAAGATGACTTTTCCATTGCTGTGTCTGTCTTTAGACATCAGCTAATAAGGCTGATGTGATAAGCTCTGTCCAGAGAAATGATGGCTATGGCTGGGGAAGGGTTTGTTTAGAGCAGGTGGCACACAGTTATTCTCAGCAACACCAGACAAAGACAGGAATAGAAAAACAGCTATAACTTAAAATCTGACTGCACTGTCAATGACAATGTTACAGAAAAATATGGAAGCAGACTTTAATCAGCTGCTCTACAGCTTAGTGAACATAGGGTTTAGCAAATCTCATGCTGAATTTAATTTTGCTCTGGCTGCACAGTAACAGATAACGCTTAGCATTGGGGGTCTATAACATGCTATAGGAGGTGTAGAGGCATACTGGACATGCTGTCTCAGGTATACCAGGACCACATCAAGCCAAAGACATGTAAAAGTACATACTGTCTTCTCCATGGCTGTAATTCTGGAAAGTATGCTGGGTAGGTTGCATTATTTCATTCTTGATTAAATTGCATTTTTCTTGTGATAACTGTAGATGGTTTTGCTGTTTTAAACTTTTATTACATGCCAAATCTTCCACGCAACTCTGAACTTGAGCACAATTAACTATTAGCATATATGAAAATTTCATTGTCTGTTAGAGGGCGTAAGTCTCTATACAAAATTAACTATATTCTAATACAATTTGCCCTTTTTGTATCTTTCCCTCTTTCTTTCGAATTCTGACAGAATTTCCATTAATGAAAGACTATGAGTCACTAATTACAAAATTATGTCATTGAAACTGTAGTTCAAAATCTATAAAAGTTAATAAAGCCTCTCTAATGGTATAAGTTATATCAATTTATAAGCATAATTAAAAGTACAACTGAAACTAACCAATTTTTCACCTTTTGAAGAACTTTGAAGTCACTCCTGATTTTTTTTAATGTGGTAAATAATGTACCAAATAAAGTGATAGACACTGAGTAAGACACAGAGATAAAATCCTAAGGATGAGATCCTCAGCCAGTGGTGTCAGTGCTATAGGATTAAGATAGTTTTATGCCCATGGGCATTTAAAGCTTATAAGATTTACCATTGTATCACCATTTCTTTCTTGTTTGTTAATATCTGTGGGCACCACTGGAAAAAAATAATGAAAACACAAAAGAGAATAGGGTCTTGACTGGGATTAGATGATGCAGACAACTCTAATTGGCACCGACTTCCCTCAGGGTAGTGATGACTAAAACTTAAGCCCATTGCTTGCTCTGAAATGTCATAAAAGAGAGAGCTATTTTCCTGTACTTGCGGTTGAACACTGTTGATTTAATTACAGCAAAAAGTGATTGGGAAATATTTTTAAGAGAGATTAGTCTCCTGTTGTCAGCTGTCACTGAGATGGATAGAACTCAGCCTTACTCTTGAGGCAGCAGTTATGAGCTGGTTTGCTGGTGGCTGAGACAATAGGCTGCATATTTTTAAATTGTATCAAGAAGGACCTATTATTTAGGACTCCTTATTACTGTCAGTGTCACAACATCTTGCATTATTCAAAGAGAGCATTGCTTCCATCCGTCAGTCTCCCCTTTGCTGTCAAAGATGCAAATACAAGTTCTCATTGCTTAGGGGAAATTTGTAGTATAAAAGGGAAGGAAGAAAGATGCCAGGAAAAGTTAAATGATATAGGAAGAAAATCCTCAGGGGAAAGAGCAACTGGAGCTCTGAATTTTTATACTTGCATCATGAGAAAGAAAGAAAGAAAGAAAGAAAGAAAGAAAGAAAGAAAGAAAGAAAGAAAGAAAGAAAGAAAGAAAGAAAGAAAGAAAGAAAGAAAGAAAGAAAGAAAGAAAGAAAGAAAGAAAGAAAGAGAGAGAACAGGAAGAGAAAATTTCCCTTTAGAAAGTGCTGGAGAATTTACATCTGTGTAAATGGATGATATTTATGGATGTCTGTTTCAATCTAAAGTTGGGATGCTAGAAATTGTGCTGGATGTGTCTCAGAGAAAAAAAAAAGGAAACTATTCCTATAAAGACCAATGCTTAGGATTGTGAAAACAAAGGCAAGTTTAAATAGGTTAAGAGTGGGATGTGAAAATAAATTATGTGGCAGTTGAGCACATTTTAGAACACAGTAATAGGGACTATAGCTGGTCAGACTTTTGTAATACCTTTTTTCACTAAAACTGTTGATTTATTGAAGCAAGATTTTATGGGGCCAAAAACTGGTATCAGAGACACTTTAACTCATCAGTTGTTCTAGAAAGGGTTTCAGATTTAGTTTCAGTATTGCTTCAACTCTTTTTCAACAAAATTTTCCAGTTTAAAATTAGTTTTGTTAAGAAAATGAAGAAAACTTTGTGCTTTTTAAAGTTTTTGTGATTAAAATGATGCATTTCAAAATAGTGTTGGAGTAAGATTTCTTCTATGCCCCAAAGCATTTGAAAATATATCCTTTCAACATTTTTGAAATTGCTAATGTTCATCCTACTTAGAGATGAAAATATTTTGAAATATTTTTGTGTCACTGAAACACATTTCCTGTGAAACTAGAGCACAATCATTCTCTCTCTGCTACACATGCATCCGCCATTCTCATTGAAGAAGTGTCGTTTAGAGGAATCCAGTGGCCTATCCAAACAAGCCCTCTGTGACTTGAAAGTGACAACAAGGGATTTAAATCACAAAGATCATACCAGGTCTACAGATTCTGTACAGCATTCTCTGGGCTCAGACCACAGAAATGCTGTCATTGTAAGGCAGGACAATCACCGACACAAGGAAGACAGGGAACTTCCTCATCTACTTCATGCTACATCTTCAGAGTCTGCATATGGAATGCTTTTACTTCTGCTGGTTTTACCATTGGGGTTATGCAGAGGAGCCCAAGTTCTACGTTTGAGTTGGGACTTGGGCAAGTGCTGCCCTGAGGGAAGGGCTGCAAATGCATTGCGGCTGTTGACCTGTTTTCTGTGATGCTGCTCACAGCACTATTTGAAAAATATTTTAATTTTGAAAAGTAATCATAAAATGTTATTCCAGTATTTTTAATTTGTGAAATCTTAGTGAAAAATCAATTCCTGGGTGATTTTCAAGGAAACGCTGCAGCCTGAACAAATTAAAATAAAACAAAGTGTGGTCTGTGTAGGGTGCCTTTAAGTGAATTCTGTATCACTGCACCTGACTGTTGCTATCATGTTAGCTTGAGAAATGCATTTTCCATCTATTAGCCTGAAAACTCTTTCAGCCAGGGAAGGGACAGAATTCCATAAAAGAAATTTATTATATTTCAGGGTTTGCTGCTGAATTTTAGCTTATTTTGCAGGAAGAAAATGGGAATAGATTCAACAGGAATAGAAAAGCTATTAGAGAAGAGACCAGGCTGAAGTGTATTTCATTTTCATTAGTGCAAAGACTTTCCATCTCCTTTAACCTGCACTCTCACCATATGCACAATGAAAAACAAAGGGTTCAATTTGCTCTACAGCACTGGTAGAATTGAACTAATTGATTAACAGCAATTTCCCCCATCAAATAAATGGAGCCATGTGATTTCTGACATGGACAGAAACAAAGCTCAGAAGCTGGATACCAGTTTTGAATACAAACAGGCAGGAACCAAGGACAGGAGTCTCAACACAAATGAAGCTCCTGGGCAAACCATTACTGTGAGCCTGCAGAAGCTTCTTTTAGCTCTTAAACACCTCCTTCTTCATGACAGTCTGAACTGAGTTTAAGCAGCTGTCCCAGGTAATAGAGCAAGCCTTGAGCACAGGCAGCAGGGCACCCAGGAGAGTAAAACGATCTCCTGGCCCTGAAACTCCCCTGCCACAAAGCAAGCTACTTCTGCACTTTCATTTATAGCAGAGACTTGGTCCTGGCTCCCAGTTCATGACATTTTGTTCTTTTATTGAAATTCTATCCTTCAATGATGCAGATCCCATGGGCCTTGAGCTCTTTCCATCCTTACCCATCTTCCTTTTAGTGATCCTTAGTAAAAACACAATTCTGAAAAGTGCTTTAAATTTTTCATGGTTTTTTTGTCTTTCATTTTGCAGCGAGATCTTGCTTTCTTCCTTGGATTCTCCTTTGCCACTTGTGGTTCTGTATTTGTATTCCCCAGTAAATATGACTATGGAAGAACTAGATCAGCTATGCAAATTATCTTGGAAGAAGCACAGTTTTGGGTATTTATATGCTAGAAGAGAAGTCAGTAACGTCCCTTAAGATAAAACAAATACACTTCAGTCATATTTTTAGGCCAAAGGAGAGAGAAGGAAGAATATAAAAATGAGGAATGTCTGGTCCAGTTTTTAGACATTGCTAAGTTGATTGTTTGCACAATTGAGTCAGCTAATCGTGCTCTTGGGCATTTTCTTTGACTTACTCTGTGTAAATTCAGATCTTTGGCAGTGCTGTCTGGACGTCTCTCTCTCCTCTGACTACAGAACCAGCCTAAGATGACTTCTCTGCTCTTTTAGAGGCCTAGTATTTGTGGGTAGTATTCCTCTGGATCTCTTTTTTTTTTCCCCACACAGATGTGCAAATAAGGTTACAAGTAGATTGTTTATTGATGGGACAGCATATGAAAGCTCCACCAGAGGAGGGCAGACCTGATTACCTGCAAGAACATTTAGAATAGTTGCCATAACCCTATGGAATAATCTTCCCATAGATAAAAATTTAATAAATTAAAGAAATCTGTAGTAAAGAAATTGCAGGCCAAAGATGCAAGTCTTCTGTTGCTTTGGTATGGAATCATCACCTACATTTAAAAGATTAAGAAATGAGTAAGAACATGATACAAGGATAAGTAGAAGAAAAATCTACAGTTTGTGCAAAACATTAAAAATTGTGTCAAGGAATGGAAGCTGACAGAAAATAGAGGGCCAAAAGTGCAAAGAAAGGTAGGAAAGGGTACCCATAAGTTAAGGTAGATATTAAGGAACAAGACAAGGGAGGTTTAAATAATGGTAGTTGAACAAAAATGTTTAAATACTTTCTCACAAGAATACTACTAGATGAATAGAGGTATGTATGGGTAGGTTACTGAAAGTAGTCCTTCAGGTAAAAATCCAAACCTTTGAAAGCTATTTTGTTGGTATTGCTTGTAAACAGTCTTTTAGGAGAAGGAAGAGAATCTCTCAAGACCTAGTTTTAGCAGAAATATCAAAATATTGGTCCTTTGCTTCCGACTCTTGAGTTAGCAGAATTTCAGTATTGCTGTATTTGTGTGGAATGATTTCCAAAATATTTCCCTGAGGCTAGTGTAGTCAAGATTGTTTAGCCATGCAGGAGGAGATTTTGCACCTGTATGTTCTCTCCCATGCTCCATTTCTTTTATGCTCTCAAAGCTTCCTGATGTTTGCCTACAGTTAATTCATCCCTTCCCACCTCATAGGCAGGAGCTTTTCCTATTGCACTTTAATTGCCTCAGTGTTAATCCCTGTTTAATAGTGTTAAATTTTGCAGCAAATTAAAACCTAATTTTTGAGTTTGAACTGTATCATGTTGTGCGAGTTACATCTTGACATTACGATGTGCCCAGCTGCCCGCACGATACTTCATATCCTGAGGAGCGTTTCATGGCTGTTTTAACGCAACAAAGCACTGATGTTAATCCTCTGCAATTTCCAAACCAGAAACTGTGAAGAGCAAAAGTGTAATAGTTCCTGCAAAAGTTTTTGTGAAAATAATTGGACTGAAAATTATTGCGTGGTGGTAGAGACTGAAATCCTCGTAGAGGCTGACAGAAATGCTCTTGGAGAGCAAATTTTCCTCATAGTTCCCACTTGTTATCAGGTAAACCTACCAGTTGCTGGCCTCCCTGCTGAGCCCACAAACAAAGACTGGAGGTAGGAACGGCTGAAGAAAAGAACTTGTGTTCACTCTAAGCCAGAGGGCTGAAAACCCTTATTGTTTCCAAGTATTTGCTAAAAAATTCTGGGAAAAAAACCAGAAAAATGTTCATATTTCAGGCATATATGGGACAATGAAATGTGTGGGCTCTCCTCTTGCTGTTTTTGTTTTTGGCTACAAAACCAGCCCAAAGGATATGCAGAATGAGCAAAAACCCAGTAATTAGCTTTAATGAAAGGGCTCTACCTAGGGCAGAGAGCAATGGAGCTGACAAAGAGATCTTCATGCTGTCTATTGATTGATATCTGTACTTAATTGAGTGCCACATCATGTACATGTTGTGTGTGTTCTGAGGCACACAATAAGAATTTACCACTAGTGAGTGACACTCTGAGCATAAATAAAGCATTTCATTGATTGTGGAATGACTGTGGGTGGACTTGTGGCAGATCATGTACAAGCCACTGCAAACACAACAGTAGGTGCAAACCATTTCTCTGCCATTCACAGCTCCTTTCCCAGCTATTTTACCACTCATGCACTTTACAAGATGGAATGGAGAAGCTGTGGGCTGCTACTGCAGGCTAAAGATAGGCCTCCTTACCTCTTCACTCAGTTTACGTGTTGACAGTGAACTCTTTCTCTCTTTCTGTTTCCTATTGGGACACGAAAAGGATGCAACTCAAACCACTACACTGACTATTCTGCTTGGAGGGCTGTCTCCTGAGAGATATTTTTTTTCTGAATGCTGCTGTATCTTAAAGTGATTTCCCAAGTGATTGGGTGAATGTAGAATTGCACGTACTCTGGCAGCTGCCTCTAGAGGAACCTGGATACAGTGACACTAAGCATGGCTTGTGCTGTCCTTTATGTGGTCCACAGTCTACTGATACATGATTATTGAAAACAAAAAAGCCTTTTTTTTTTTCAGTAGGATAACACTGCCATGAGACAGGCCAAGTCTCACTACGAAAAAGGGTGCTGCTTCACTTGGGACCGCCCCCAGCCAAACTCCTTTCTCTTTCAGAGCTGAAAGAGAAAGGTGAAGGAGACCATTATGATTTGTCTTCCACTGTAAAACATTCCTTAGTTCCCTGGAAGCAAACCAAGTACAGAATATTTTTTGCCTTGCACTCTGAATTAATGCAAGGTGTCCAGCTGCCAGTCTACTAGTTTGCATTTTCATAGACAATCCATGTCTCTCTTCAGAGAGGTATTGTAAGGTGGGTTTGGATCATGCTGATCAGAGTGGAAGGTCACAGATGATATAATAATGGTTCAGTAGAAGCAAATAGACTCAATTTCATGGTAAATTTTGCAACAGAGGAAAGGTGGTGTAGTAGAGTTTGTATTCATGTAGTACAATTCCTCTTGGCCATGCTGAGCACTACCATAACTGAAAGCCCTCTAAGTAACGTCGGCAATGCATAAAGACTTAAAACTAGCAAGTCACAAAGTGGAATAATACTAATAATTTAAAAAGTCGAGTAGCAAAGACTGTAGAGGTCAATTAAGGAAACTACTTTCATATTGGATGGAAATCTTGACCACTGGCCATCCAGCAATTTCTCTTGCTTGCATGGATCAGTAGTAAAGGCAGAGATTTTAAGCAGCTTGCTTGGGGTTTGATCCAAGTGTCACTAAAGTTAGTGGATACCTTTACACTGACTTCAGGGAGTTTTGCATCAGATGTTTAATTTCAGCCAAATCAGTACCTGTGCAGTATTTGAAAAGCAATAGATGGTAAAATGAGAGAGAGAAAGAGAGAGACTGGAACCATTGTTTTACCAATTACCTAGAAAATCCAATTAAGTAGTGATTTAAAGAAGTAGAAAGCAGTGGAGTTAAATAATTTTATTTCCCTCAGTTAACAATAACACATTAGGTTGTTAAGATGAAAATCATTTAAGAATCTAATACACTTTTCATTATGCGTGCTGTTTGCTTGTGCATGTTAACTTCAGCAGGAAAACCTGAGTAGTCAATTTTCTTTCCCTCAGCTCAAGCTTGCAAGTTTGTGTATTTCAGTATGTTGGAGATTATTTCTGAGAAGATAAATTATATCTATATCTATATGTATATCTATAGATATACACTCTCACACACATATATATACATATATATTTATATACTCTTGAAAAACTCTTTTTTATAGATTTATAATAGAATTGCAAAATCATGTTTTGTTGGCTGATTTTAATTTAGAATCTTACAGTAATATGTTAATTATCTTGGCTCGTATATGCCTCTATTCAGTCTTAATTTAGCTTGAAGATTCAAGTATTCTTTCTCATATTTCATGTATTGCTTCTGATTAAGCCCTAACAATAGCAGGTACAACTTTGTTACACAATTTGAACCCTGACCTCACAATTTGTGTGCTGCTATGTTTCATTATTTATGAGATAATCAAATTTTAAAAACCGTGATTTAATAAAAGGATCTATATCTTCCTGTGGGATTACCACATAATTATCGTTGCCATATTCTCTTTATCATTGTAGGACATATCAAATGTAACCATCCTGAGATGGTGCTGCTTAGAAGGTAAGAAGTTAGTATAACAATTAGGTGCGTTACAGTTTCTGACTCATTTTTAGTCTCTTCCTATTAATGCTGAGAGCATGCACAGATTATGTACTCAAAATCTTCTTGCATTTCCAGGAAGATTATTGTTTAATATCTTCACAGAGGTGGAAAATGTTAGTATGTAGGTCTTACTCATGGCTTTATAATATCAAATGCATTGGTTTTGGTTTTGATTATTTAAAAAAATAAAACTAAAACATACTAATTGAAAATATGCAAAAAGTATTAAGATACTTAAGATATTGCATATTATTTACTACAATGGAATTCGTGAAACTTTTCTTGAATTTGCCAAGAGCAGAACAGATTATTTGGTGGTTCTTTTGTAAAAGATAATGATATCATGAGTAAAAAGAAAGGAAAGCAAAAACTATAGAACTCTAGATGTGAAAAAGTTTCCACTGTCATTTCATATTGCAGAAGAAGGTGAATCTTGAATTCAGGGCTTAACAAGTCATTTGAGGAATATATAAACAGTTTAATAAAACATCAGCATTGCACTTACAGGAGACCAGATTCTGAAGACGTACCATAGTTTGGCTGGGACACACATAATCAATCCATTCACAAACCTGCCTCTCTCCTCAGCCAGTGGAACTGATATGGTTTATGCAGCCAAGGGTCTAACCTACACTGGGGGTTCATATACTGTGTATGTGTATATCCGTATGGACTTTATATGTACTGTATCCATGCATTTGCATTGTGCACATCCTCCTAAATTCACTCCTTGATTCCTATGGAACAGGATTCTCCACAGATCTTTTACATCATGCAAGAGCAGACCAAATGTGGAGTGAATAGTACGACATGCAGTCAAGCATGGCAACTTGGGTTTCACCAGTCAAACAATGAAACGGTGGGTGCCAGCCCAGTCTAAAAGGAATGAGACCAGACTAAGGTCACTCTATGAATATATTTCAAGAACAGTGAAAACAGTATCCTGTACCCTGGGAAATCCACAGCTGAAATAGGGTTTAAGGTAGTTGTTTAAAAGGATACAGGTGAGGAACTTAGGAATAGAAGTATGAGTTCTGTAGCCTTCATGATTAGTTTTATGAAAGCTTCAGGAGTAATATGACCCTTCTTATATCCAAAGGCTTTAAGTGTTAAAGGTAAATTTTTGTAGAGGCTAATGGAGAATGGCGTGATTAAAAATTATCTGAATGAAGCTCTGAGTACTCTCCTAGAAATCGGTCTAATGTACCACACCTTCAAGGCATGGTGAGAGTATAGTAGCTGTGATGGTCCAAGACTCTGGAAAATACATGGTTTGCAGACAGAGGCAACAGGGAATCTGTGTGTCGAAGTTCGCATTATGATACCCATGCATGTGCATGCACTAGGAATATGCACCCTAAAACATGCATATTAGCTAAGTGTCTTGTTTGTATTGGGGACCTTTTTCATCCTTTCACTTCTGACTTGTATAAGAGTTTTTTAACCCACTTAAGTGTTCTAATTAAATTGCAAGAAAGTATAAAAAATTCATCATGACAGGACATACCATGTGCACATTTATTGCAATAGTGTAAATCTGCCGCATTTCTGTCTGGAATAAAAGAAAGGTATTCACAGAACATTAGTGTTGTGGAGACCAGGATCAAACCTGCAGAACACGTGATACACGTGCAACTTTTTTTCAAAGTATAAAGGAGACTAATTTTTTTTTTTTTGGTTCCATTAGTAGATTCCAGATTGTAGTTGTTAGTCTTGGCTCTTTGGTATTGTCTAAATCTAGTTGCAATTAAGTAAGAATGTGATTTCCAAAACACTTAGTAGCAGAATCATATGTCCTTTTGCTCAGCCAAGTGTGTACTTGAGGAGAAGAAAACAGAGAAGTGCCTTCAGCCCAAGGACATGGAAAGTGTAACCCTTCAAACTGACTATCAATAATTAAGGTCTTTGATGCTTTGAATCATTTAGATAATAAGATTGCTTTGAAGTAAATAAATAACAAATTAGAATTTGTGGTAGTCACAGGTGTTTGGCACGACTGCTTGTAATCAAAAGCAAAATGAATGCATTTTACTCTGTGTAATTAGAAAAAGAAATGAAGTTTATATGCAAATTGTAAAGCACTTTACTAAGAGATAACCAGTCAGACGGCTTTTTGTAATTTAAACTTTCATTTATGGGGAGAATTTGCAAAGTATCCATTTTCAATGCAATTTCAGTGCAGCTGCTTGAACTATCTTAGTCTTCCTAAGAGAGAAATTCAAACATCACTGGTACCATGCCAATCTTGTTACAGCACAATAAGGACAACATATGCATTTTTAAACTTGTCTTTCTTTCCCCACCTCTGAAATGACAGCAAACAAAAATCCCTGAATGTTAGGTGAAATTACTTGATGCCAGTAAATAAGTAAATAAATAAACACTGGGAGATAAATAGAAAGAAAAAATCTGCTAATATGTCTCAAGCATTTTTTGAGACTGAAAGTTAATATTGAAGAATAACAAGGGCTTTTCACCAATCTTCCACAGTCAAGGGAATATCTCCTCACTGGCTGACATTGCCAAAGCATCTCAAACATTTCCATTTGGAGTACTGATGTCACTTTCAAAGGTCATGACTGACAGAGAATGCATGAGGAAGACATTTCTTGGAGTAGGTATGCCAAGAAAAAATGGATGCAAGTGTCTTAATAGTGAAATGGGATTTGTTGTGAAGGGACATGAGATAACAGATAGATTAGTCCAAGGAAATATGAGACAGTGAGATAAACAGGAAGAGTGTAGAAGCACCAAGCAAAATGCAGATTCAGACAGAGAAACTGAGAGGAGGATTCAGAATAGGCATGTGGAGAATGGAAAGTCTAAGGCAGAGGAGAACAGAGAAGGCAATGCATGAAGCCATGATGAAATTCGTTTTTTCAAGGTTTGCTCTTCAAAATGAGGTCTGTAAACTTCAAGATATTGTGACTGAGAAACACAGCTGACACAGCTGACAGAATTAGCTGATAAAACTAAGATTTGATTTTTTTTTGATGTTGAACCATTGCCTAACCAGTATTGAAGATATCTTCCCAGTGTTCAAATATAGTAAGTTATCTTTGTAACTTATCTGAAAGATGGAAGGAATGGGTTTTCTATGGCATTTCTCCTATCCCCTGAATAGTTAGACAGCAGTGGCTGCAAATCTGTGACTGTGAGTGTTAAATCACACTCGAAATTCTCTTTGAGTCTCACTTCTTGTCCTATATTGTTCATATTGCCTTAGCTATTGGCAGAATTTCTTGTCTTTTGAAAAAAAAAAAAGACCCAAATTCTGAGTAATTTTAGTGATACCAATCATGCTTTTTGTAAATACTTTCAGGAACCTCTTATTTGAAAGGTAATGTACTTTTAAAGTCTCTTAAATGATCACCTCCTATATCCTTGTTGTGTTTTAACCCCAGCCAGCAGCCAAGGCCCACTTAGCCATTCACTCTCTCCCCCAGCAGAGAAACTGGGGAGAGAACTGGAAGGGTAGAAGTTAGAGAACCCACGGGCTGAGATAAAAACAGTTTAATAGGGAAAACAAAAGACACACACACACACACAAGGAATTAGTTCACTGCTTCCCATGCCTGGCAGGTGTTCAACCATCTCCCTATCACAGGTAACAGTGACTTGGGAAGGCAAACACCATCACTTCAAGTGTTCCACCCTTTCTTCTTCTTCCTCCCACTTTCTATACTGAGATTTACATCATACGGTCTGGAATATCCTTTTGGTCAGTTTGGATCACCCATCCTGGCTGTGTCTCTTCCCACCCTCCCAGGCACCCCTGACTTCCTCACCAGCATGGCAGTATGAAAAGCAGAAAAGGCCTTAACTCGATATAAACGCTGCTCTGCAATGACAAAAACATCTCTCTATTAACAACCCCGTGTTCAGCACAAATCCTAAACCCAGTCCCATACCAGCCATTGTGAAGAAAATTAACTCTAGCCCAGCTAAAAGCAGCACGCCCATATCCTGGTCAATGGGACTGTGCTGTGACAGCCGAAAGTGACAATTACATCCTGGGGAGTATCAGGCACAGCACTGAGCCAGCTGAAGGACGGGATTGTCCCGCTCTACTCTGTGCTGATGCGGCTTCATCTCAAGTTCTATGCGCTGTTTTGGGCACTGCAATATAAGGATATTAAGCTATTAGAAAGCCTCAAAAGGAGGGCTACAAAGATGGTGAAGGGTCTGGAGGAGAAGCCATACGAGGAGCAGCTGAGGTCACTGGGCTTGTTCATCCTGGACTAGACAGCTTACCCTTGCGGGGAAGTGGCAGGACAGGCACCCATCCCTTCTCTGAGGTGACCAGTGACAGGACTTGAGGGAATGGCATGAAGCTGTGACAGGGGAGATTTAAATTACATGTTAGGACATGGTTCTTCACCCAGAGCGTGGTTGGACACTGGAACAGGCTTCCCAGGAAAGTAGTTATAACACCAAACCTGACAGAGTTCAAGAAGCACTTGCACAAAGATCTCAGGCACATTGATTATTCCTTGTGAGTCCTTTCCAGCTTAGGATATTCTATGATTCTATGATGCACTCTTTTTCCCTGCATTTCACAGTAGCTGACCTTTTGCTTTTATATGGCATCTATTTTCTTGATTAATATTACAATGCATCACCTTTATGAGCAGTTATGCCACCTTTCTTTCAACAGGCTTTTGTTGGAAGTTACTTCTATGACTATTAATTATTTTCCATAGAATTCAGCCCCAGCTAGTAACCTTGCTTATTAAGAAAAAAAAATTGCATCTGTAAGCTTTTGCATAATTAACCCGCACATATTTCTTAGGCGGAGTAACTATCAGATTATTTATATCACAGTAGGAAAAATTATTCAGAGGCCTAAGGATTCTTCTTACAAAACTTTTTTGAATATTCATTACAGTTTAAAGTCTTCTTTGTGGAAGTCTAAACTGTCATGATTTGTACTAGCTGTGAAGTATTCCTTTTAATAATACCCTTGCTATTGACCAATTCTTTTACTACAGAAAATTCTTGATGTGTAGCATTAGGTATCTACTATTGTATCACTGTGATAATTGCAGGAAATCCTAAAGCCACAAGTATGGAGATGTCAGCTGTAGTGAGCTGGCCAGATTTTAGTGGAGATAGCTGCAGAGTTTTTTATTCAAGTGTGTTTGCTGTGCCAGTTCCTTGCAGCATTTCTGTTCTCTTTTTCATTGTTATAATCCAGTGCTGCTGTCAAGCAGGTTCCATGTTCCAACCTAGCAGTGTTTTCATTAGTGACAGGTAAAATGATCAAGAAGTACCATCTTTGTCTTCCACCCTCCTCAGCAGGTATTTAGACCTTCACAGCTGCAAGTGAGAAAACAGATCCTCTTTTCCTAGAACTGCAGAGGGTATTCTGTTGGTAGCTATTTCTGGTATAGAATTGTTTCAATTGCATTGTGCTCTGTTCATCTGTTTCCTCCTCACTTGGTATTCTTGTCTAAAAGCTTTCAAAGGCAGGTTCATAATTCTATTTATATTTTATTTAACAGAATGGGGGTCCTGGTCATGTCTGGAGATCTCAGCCATTATCACAGTAAAATAAACATTAAAAAGCCATGGTAAATACATAAACACTTCTCATTCCATCTAAAATAGAGGAGTGGAACACAAACTTAAGATGATTTCTTTATGATGCACTGGAATGTAGTCCTCTTAAATTCAGTGACTTAGCACCAAGAACCTTCACCAAAATCTCTACATACTGGGAAGATAGTTTTACAGCTATGCCTTGAAAATCAGGCATGAGACTTCTTGAAAAGGATAGGATTTAAAACAACATATTTATTCTTGACAATTAATGTTTCCAGATATTGTTTCTTTTACAAGTTTTTGTTCAGAGAAAGACAAGCATAAGAAAAATAATAGCAGCGATGACACACGTGTAGAGATGAATATGTCCACAAATACTTGCTTTTGAAAACTGCATGACATTTCATACTTTACACAATGTCAGACCCCATGTGATCAACTGGTGCCATCAAATTCTCACTCATGCTTATGTAATTATTCAAGTTGTATGTTCAAAGGAGATGAGGGAAAACTTTAAACAGAGAATCTTTATTCACACAATGATTATAGCACAATATTAGCATGATTTGGATGCCCAGGCTCCAAAGCCTAGGAGAAGGAAATACCCAGACAGTTCAGCCTACGAAGTGCTGCACACTCCTTTCTCCCTTTGTCTCCAGCTGTAGATGAGGACATTCATTATTTCCATGTGTCAAGCACAGAAATTGATTGCAAATTAGAGGCACATGCTTTTACTAAAGGCAGGAACTGAATTATGATTAGATTGTAGCTCCAAATTACACCAGTATATGAAAATATATAAGCTGCAGGGGAACACAGCTCCAGATGAATTTGTCCTTTTTATCTCACAAATGAAAGCTATTCTTTATCCAACAAAAAACCTAGAAATAGACAGTATTCAAAAAATCATGAAGTTGATGCAACACTTCATCTCGTTATTTATCACTAAAAATGTCTTTGAAACATTTTTATTTTATCTTTTTTCATTCATCTATATAGTCTTTTTTTCCTCTATTTTTTACTAAGGGGATCTTCCTAAGTGTGGAAAAAACCCTAAAAAACCCCTACCAAAAAAACTCCAAAAAACCACCAAACAACAAAAGGGGGTGAGGGGGGAGAGAGAGAGTGGGAGAAACAAATCATCATTCAGTCTCAATGCCTCATTCAATTCAAAAGCTCCATTTATTTTATCAAGAGAAGCTGATATTTTTAAAATTCTGTGTTGAAAGGTGTGGAGATTTTTTTTTTTACATTTTTATTTCAGCCTGTGAGTTACATGTACTTTTGAAAGAGCTTACAGGTTCTCTAGCTGCAATCATATGCCTGAGGACATATACAATAGGAAATGACAATGGAGCATTTTATTTCCTATTTGTTGAAGGAAAAATAGTAACTATGACACCAACTTGGAAATAAGAAAAGACTTTCTTTAATTGGCAGAGTTCTGCATACACCTTGTTGGACAGAAACTACAGTCTAGCAGAATTCTGTTTCAGTAGTAAAAAGCCCATTCTCTCTCAACCCAGAGGAACCTGCACTTCCTTCCTATTTAATACTGAAGAAAGGAATTTTGTTTGAGATCCAGTACTCATTTTAGTTTCTGTTCCAGAATTATAATCACTGGCTGAGTCTACCACGACTGGCTTACAGGAAACTCAGATTTTCTCCTAAGCTTGGTCACAGACTTTTTTATGAGATCTTAGTCACTTTCTTATATTGCAATCTCCAAAAAAACCCCCAAAGAAACAAACCAGAAAACAAACCAAAAAACACAAGCACCACGCCCCCCTCCCCAAAAAAAAAAAAACCCAACCAAAAACCCAAACCAACAACAAACAAATCAAAAAACCACACAACAGTAGGGTACCTGCCAAATTACTACATTACTCTGAGATTCTTGGAAGAATGATGGTAATAAAAGCAGGTAAGTAAACTAGGAAATATTTTTGATGAGATCAAAATTTGATATAAGAAAACACTAATAATAAACAACTTTATAACTTAGCTGACTGATGAGAAATGTCTTCTAAAACTGTCCAGTCTTTTGCTGAAATTACAAATAGCAATATTTTTCTTTGGCAGTTGTCAGTATGAAATATGCATCACTTCATATTCCATCCAAATTCCCCCTATTTTGACTTTCATTTGACTGGAACAGGAAATGTCTTTGAAATCTTGATTTTTTTTCAGAAATTAAGTTCTGTCTTTTTAAATGGCTTTTAAATTTTAATTTTTAATTATTACTAGGGACAGCTTTTCAGAGTGAAAGAGAAACCTGTCAAGACTCTTGAGAACCCAGTTTCACTCAGAACTAAAGAGACATCAGACTGTCAATCCCATGCTTGGCCTATCTGGTGTGGGCTGATATCAATCTGTGTACCGTCTGGTTTAACAAGAAATTATTCTCCTGTTCTCTGTTGGCAGGTAGGGATGGCTCAGAAACCATCACTCTGAATACTTCCAACTTTTTTTTCTGAAAAAAGACTATAAAAGACTTTTTTTGCTTAGTATTTTGTCAAGTTTCTATGGATGAAAAAAGGAGAGTTTTTCAACTGAAGCCACATTTAATATGTCTCTTCTCGTGTACAGGGCGAAATGAAAGACATCACTATGGCTTCCATCAGCTCACCCAGGCAATTCTAATTTCCTCTGAATGGATGCTTCTCAACTCTTTCTTTAAAGGCAACCCAGGTAGCAAGCTCCTGTCTACCAACTCTCTGGAAAGACATTATGAGCACATGCAACCAGCTGCAATATTATTTCCTTATTTCCTTTATACCTCCAGGAATACCACCCTTTTTTTTTCTTTTTTTTGAAGGCTGTGTCGTATGTGCAGGGATGGGTGAATTTCGTTAGCAGATGGAAGGTCACAGGTGGTTTTGCATGGAAACATAATTAAATTGCATTGATTAAATTAGATGTCTGACAAATATATGGCCTACTCATCCGACCATGAATGGGGCAGATAAAATGCAGCTCCATACTCCAGCAGCAACTATTTGCTTTTGGAAAGGGAAATTAATCTGGAGTGAACTCACTTGATGCTTCCTGACTCTGAATCCTTCATCAAAATTATTCCTCCATCAGCTTGGGATGAGAAAGCAAATCATTCACAATTAACAGGCTTGCCTTTTTTAAAAATTGTATTAGCATTTGCACCAGTCATAGAGTTGCTGATGCCAGAGAACACTTATACCCGACAAAATTGCCTCATACATGCTTGGGAAGATCATGCTGATCAAAAATAATTAAGAAGGAAGGAGAGTTATTAAAGCTGAAGGCAGCTATCTAATTGCAAATACTGAGTAGCATGATCTTTACCACAATGTGAGGGAACACACTGTAGCTGTTGCTTCATTCTGTTCCATCTCTGAACTCAATTTACACACAACAAAAGCTAAGTATAGTCTAAATAATCTGGGGACAAGGACTTTGGTGTCTGTCACTGATGTTTGCAGAGAAGACAGTTTGCCATTTACATTTCAGATTATAGGTAGGAAAATTGAATCAGTAATAAATACCAGTAAAGGTCTAATACAGCGAGGTTTTTGAACATCCACAACACTGCATGGTTTCAGAGTACTGTCTCTCTGTTATTTATGTATTTAGGAAATACTCAGAGCTTAATTTAAGGAGTTGCCAAACTCCTCTAGATCATTTTGCGTCAGTTGGACTAGTAAAGTAAAATCAGATCTTTGTAGGACCGGGACTTGTTTAATTAACTGATGTGCAATGACAGCCTCAAACAAAAATCAGTATAAAAATTCTCTTAGGAGCTTCATTCATGTAACATGGGCCAGTATAAAAGCTTTCCTCAAAAATGACAGAACTGTCCCACAACTACTCAAGTACCTTCAATCACCTGACTTGGTTTAGAAGCCACTTAAGAAGTCGTACATTATGGGATATTGTTTTCTTTCTTTCCAGATGGAAAAAATGAAAGAAGTTTTCCTAAGAATTTAATTCCTTCATTCATTCATTCCTTGCATTTTCAGAAAACATCACATTTTTGTACAAAGTGTTTAGACTTAAGTTTGCTTTAAATATTTTGAAAACTTTGAGACTTTTTATGTTCTTTGGCATTTCCTTGGCAGAAATAAACATGAGGGGGAAAAAAAAAAAAAAGAGGTAGATTACAAGAAACTCACAGAATTATACAGCTATTTAAGGCCTTAATCTGCAGGGCTATGAATTCTGCAGGATTATTTCAGCCACATTCTCTTAATTGTAACTCAGTGAAGAAAATGCATAAATAGAGAGGACATCACAAAATAGATTGTGTGCTCTCTGATACTGTGTTTGGTTTAAATGCATGGATCAAAAGACGTGTCCTTAGTTTCTTTCAAACGTTTGCATGCATGGTTACTGCTCGTCCTCATATGGTGAGTAGATATTAAAGCATAACTATAAAGTTATTTTTTAGGATTCTTACTTCAAACAGTAAGTTTTGCACAAAACCAACATGGGATCCTAGTGTGGAGCTTTTTCATAATCAAGAAAGAACATTACAATTGCTTGTGTAAAAGATATTTTTTGGGGGTGAGCAAGTTAAAAATAATTTGGGTCTTGTTTTGTGCAAATAATAGCAAATTTGGTTAAAAACAAAGTGTAAATTACTCGAGTTCTTCTTCCTTGGGCACAAATATATGTAAGGGTTTGTGAGCATATTAGATTTTTCTAGGATAGTCTAGGGATGTTTGTTATGTGACCTTTATAACATTTCATTGTAGGCTATTGCAGTCATTCAGAATTCTATGGCAAACGCTTACTTAAGAGCAGAAGGCTTCCATGTTTTAGTGGAAGAGAATATGACATTTCCCATCCTGTAGCTGGAAGAATTCCTTCTCTTTTCCCAGGGGAAGAAACACACTCTTCAGAACAATCTCCCACTTGGAATAGCCACAAACACTGAAAGTTATGTTATGATAAGCCACACAAAGCTAGTCAGTTTATTAAAAATCTCATGGGTTGAAAACAACTCGCTTTCGATGCTCTCTCCAAGAATTTATCTACACAGTTTATTTGGATTCTGAGATAGCATTAGCAGCCAAGAAATCTGGCATTCCCATGTTTTCAAATCTACTTAAATCAAAATAAAACACATTTAAGCAGTATAAGGCCTGGGAGAGAGCTCACATCATGAAACTGAACCTCTTTTTTAAGATAGATGAATGCAAAGGGACAGGATCAAGGCTTCAGCTTTTGGCCAGGCCTGAGGAAACACCCCTCTTGTGGTAGCTTTCAGCTGTGTGAACGTTCCCAGTATGGTTCAGTGCAAAGCCAAAATGGCAGAGCTGGTAATGGCTTGCAAGTGTGGCAGACAAGAAGTGCTCTTCATGCCATTTACAGCTGAGAGACAGTTCAGCAGATCTCCATCCACCTCTAAAGTTATTAGATACTGGCTTCTAATTGAGGCGCAATAGCAAGGCATTAATATTTAGTTGATAATGCTAGTGCTAAATGCACTGGTATCCCTGCAGAGGTGAGTGTCTGAGGGAATTTTCTTCTTTGTGAACTCATCAGTTCCAGGGGAACCAGAGATGAAGGATGATAGACAAGGAATACTTAGATAGACAGATACTGATTTCTTGTCTGTCATGACAAGCACCAGTTTCAGCTGTAGGGGAGCAGAGTGCAGCAACCAAAGCTCCTCAGCCCAGTAACCATAGTACTTGTATGTGGTACTAGCTTCTACAGAGGTAGTCAATCGGTTATTACCTAATAAAAGCCTGCTTGACCCTCAGATTGCCTCCATGTTACAGGATTTCAAGTCTGAAACTTCAGCTACATATGCAAGTGGTCATAGTGTGCAGAGTTCTCAGAAAGCCTTTATGCCAGTGACAAGTCACGTAGGAATCTTCTAACAAAGCCAGGGGCACAGACATGGAGACAGCTACTTTCTGTACCAACAGATTTCTCCAGGGTAGAAAACTAATTTCAGTTTTCAATCCCTTTCTTCTTGCAGAAGGTCTCAGATGCATGTCAAATAGCATAGAAACCTTATGCAGTCCACTGCCCTCCATCAGAAGCTAAGCTGAGACTAACATCTGAACAAGGTCTGTGAGTTGCAACCCCACAGAGGCTTTCAAACCAGAAGACAGAGGCTTTAACTTTGAAGCTGTCCACATTCCCTCTTATTGGGATGCTCATTTTGCTTGGAATCATCTTCAAAGTTAAAACAACTAGGGGATTGTGATATGTGATAACACAGGAAGGAGAATCAGATGTTTCTGTGAATGTTGCAAATGCAGAACTGTGTTAAGGAAACTTTCCTGTCATGTCTGACCATCCAGGAGGCACTCTGTCAGTCACACTTCCACAATCAGAGACTTTCACTGCTGGGACTGAAGCCCCTTCACAGCCTGTGGCTCCAGTGACCCGACAGGTGCCCCACTTGACCTCCTACACACCCCACACTCACACAAGGTTTCCTTAACAGCTCAACCCCAGGCTTCTCATAACAGAGTATCCGACTTCTGGATCCTTAAAATAATTTAATCTTGGTGTGACGACAAAAAACCAGCTTGAGCCAGGTGCCTCAGAAAGGACCCTGAACAAAAGACTACCAGGGTTTTTATACTCTTACAGTTTAAGCCCAGAAAAGTCTGTGGTCATTGGCTTCTGCTGTGTCTCTGAGTGTGCCCCTCCCCTGGCTGAGCCAGACGTCTCCATGCCCTTTTGTAAGGCAAAAGGTCAGCAGTTCATGGCCCCTTGCTTCGGGCTCCTCCCACCCAGAGCCCAACCTGCAGCTCCCACTGCAGCTGCAAACCGAGCTACCTGCACCGAATGGGTTCCTCAGCTGTTAACATGAAAATTCCAGATACTGCTAATGATACACCTTACCATTGCAGGATTTCACAGATTTCACAATCCTCACATCGAAGATTTCACAATCTTCACAGATTTCACAGCAGAGGTTCTGAAACTTTGTAGGGTTTATTTTCAGATGGAGCAGGGTTGGGGGGGAGGAGTGCAAAGCTCTCAAATGCAGTTCCCTCAAACCTGTTTTCCAGTCTGAACTGCTATTCAAGTCAGCTATATTCACAACTGCTTTCTGATAATGATAAGAAACACTCATCAAGTGGATATTTGTTCACTCTAGTGTATGGAAGGTAACAATTCCATATTAAGCAATAAAGATGAACATTCATTATGTGCCATTCTATTACTTTAATCATCTAATAGAGAGATAGGAATAAACCCGTGTGTCTTAGGTGTACAATGCACACTTTGTTTAAAGTACAGGGAATGCTGAAGGTTAATTGATCATAAACATGTTGAGACCAAAACATTTTTGAGAGTGATACGGTGAATTGTACCATCTGCCATTTTATTAAATATGTTTACACAGAGAAAATAAAAATCAAAGCTGCTGTCTATATGGATCACAATGCTGAATCAGTTGGAACTCCTTCTGGATCACTTCTTCTGGATTACTGTCTGATGTGTTTCTAAACATCATGAAGTGCTCTACCCAAAAATTAAGAGGTAGAGCTAGTACTAATTACTTTACAATCATAAAGGATGCTCTAGATGAGGGCATCAGGCAAGTTCCTGATGACAGCTGACATCCAGTTGAAAAGTTTGTTCATGGTTTGGGGCCCCAGACCAGAGACTCCATGGTCAGGAACAGGCTTGGCTATGGTGGGAGCTGTAACTCAGGCAGGGACCAAGTTCAAGAGCTTTTACCTGAAATCAGCTCCCATGGGTCAGCCCTTGTAAGCCTCCCCCCGGGGCTGTCAGGGAGCCTCTCCCAGTGCCACCAGAAGGAAGAGGCACTGCCCCAGCTGCACTGTGCCAAAGTTGGCTCTGAGCTGAGGCAGACAAAACCCCAGCATGGGGCAGGATTTGCACAGGGTCCTTCCAGCACAGTTGTTTATATGCAAACATGCTACTGTTGTGAAGGATTCACCACTTCAGCTAGATCATTTTATCTATCGGCTTCCAGCCCACTGCAAATGTGAAGTAAATTAGTTGGCAATTGCAGAAGAGCAGCGAGTGTGTAAGGAATCAATTAAGAAGAGTCAGCTGAGAAAAGGTAATTTGTTATGACATGGTAACTTGGTTGTTTGTAATTGTTGGTAGCATTCGTAAAGATTTTTGACTTCCAGAGGGTTAACCACTTTCTAGTGTCTTATTGTCTTCTAATGAGGAAGAACGGACAATCGGGGGAGCATTTAGCTTTCCAGATTTATGGCTTAATTTTCTAAGTGTTGAGTAATTCAGCTCAATTACCCAAGAAAAGAAATGTCAACAGATTGCTTTTATTTCATTAAAATCTGCTATTGGAAATAACCTCAGAAGAAGTTTTCTTTCTTGTAAAACAATGTAAAATTAGCTGGATATATTTTATATTTTTCCAGTTCTTCATGCATTGGCTGTTACAACTTTGTGCTACTCACTGGATACAAATTAGTCTCGTGGTCTGATCCAATGTGAAAGCATGTTTCATCTAAAACAGGGGAAAAAAGAGCGGTAGACAAACTAAATAAATGGATTTCTTTTAAATGCCCCTAATCCTGGAAAAAAACCCAATGAAACTATTTCATTAAATAATTTCTCAAAAATGTGCCTCAAACCAGTATTGGATGAGTGGTTTTCAGAATTACAACTTGTATTTTCGCTTTTATCCAAAGTAAATGTCACAAAATTTCCACATCCATTACTGCACTGAGCTCTCCATAATAATGGCATGGTTTGGTCTATGACACATATTGACCTTTGTAAGTTGCTTACCGCTTCGGTTTTTTCCTTTTGATTAATTTTAGTAACTATTTTGATAAGTGCTGTGAATTAGCAGGTACCATGATCCCAGAAGTCAGAGGTCTCTGATTTTTACCATTTGTCACTTACTTGTTTTGAGATTGAAGTCCTCAGTGTTTCAATGCCTTCCATTTTGCTCCTCTAAAATAGAACTGAATTATTTTAAATCTATAGTGATGAAATAATGAATGCTTGCAGAGATATTTGAGAATATAAAGTGCTCTATAAATACCAAGCATTATTATTACTAGTCTATAATAGAAGAATGCAATCCTGGAAGGAAACCAACAATGAATTCAAAGCTGAGGGATTAAAACTAATGATTTCAGAGGAAAGAGCAAATTTAGCCTGAGACGTGTGTGTTGTATAAACACATTTTTAGAGACCTCAGACTACCTTCAAATGTTGCCCTGTCACACAAATCCCCCCAAAAAAGTGTAACAATTTTATGCTTTAAAAATAAGCAACAAAAAGGTCTCAAAGCATTTGCAGGTCACAAATACACTACAACCTTAATCTGGTTGCTGGGAAAGGATATGGAGTTCTAAACAAAGTTCTATTTTATTTTATTGTATGAAAAAAACATACACCTCTATCTCTAAGGAAAGGAAGGTAATTATGCTTGTAGTTGGATGTCTAGTTAGAGTTTGACACAGGATGTCTTGGGTATTTACCACAATAGGGCTTGCTGCACTAACCTCACAGTTAACACTGTCTGATACAGCAGACATTTCCAGGTGCATGGACAGTGGAATAACAGCTCCCTCCCCTCTATCTTCTGTGTCCCAGGGTGTGTGTGCCCCTGTGCAGGATGCTAGTCTGTACTTGACCTGTGGTATCTGTGATGTTTAACAACACTGTGATCACGACCAAGCATTCAGGAGATGAGAGTCTGTTTTGCTCTATGGCTTTATGCATATCTATCTCTTTCTCTGTGTCACTTTCTTCACCAGATCCTTTTTCATTTTTTCCTTGGACAAGCACTATAGTGGAACAGGTAATGCCATTATTTTATGTACTTTTTCTTTTTCATACAGAGGCTGCTCAATTTCAGTCTTCTGTGACCTTTGCAATAGTTGTAATACCAGAACAACATTAATGTGTTCCAATTATATTTTATTTTTTATAATTCTTTTTTTAATTGAGATTAGCCTGAGACACAGATTTTGAGAGTATAAATACAGTAGAGTTGCTGATAGTTAAGCAACAATATCTAGAGTTGTGATCTAATTTTTCTACTAATTTGCCACCAAAGTCAGGAAGCATAAACTCACAAAGCACTATAAGTGTTATAAACTTGGAATTCTGTTGCTGTAGAAGTCCAAAACTGATCTAGCTTAAGCAGCTCTGAATAGAGCAGGCCTGTATTTATAATTTTCAGGACATAGTGTTGGGGGAAGGAGTTGCTTCCGTAATTATCAGGTTCCTGTGCAAATTAAGTTTTTGTAATGATTTCTGCAATTTTGAATTACCTGCTAGAAGGCTCACTAAAAAACCAGGCAGAAGTCTTGGGCTTACAGCAGTGCACTGAGCAAATGAAGTATCCTTCCATACACTCCAGCAGGGAGTGTGTTGTGTATGGGGTTTCTGAGGCAGCAGGAACTGACTTTATCCAGCAGCGGGGAGAGGTAAAATATGGGAGTATAGGCACACAGCAATGCTCCTCCTAGCTCTTTGTCATAATATATTATTATATGTAATTTTATTGAGCTGTGAGAAGGAAATCCAGTTCTAGGGTGTCAGAGGTTGTAATCTGGAGAATTAATCTCAGATCAGAAAAAAGTGCATAGGTTCTAAGCCAGAAAGAGAGGACAGCTCAGGAGAGAGTTGTGGAGTACCTTAGCTGGAAGTTTGAAAGCAGGCAGATGACACAGACTGACGGCATCCTGTGAGTAGCAATCATGGTGTGGTGGTTTAGTGGATTAATGTATCTGCCCCCTTCTCTTGTTCATGACTCAGACAATCTTTGGGGAGTGGATACAGGAATGCTGAGAGGGAAAGCATTTTCATATGAACAATCTATTGTAGAAACCTAATTCTATTGAGGAAGATTATGATTTATATCTCACAGTGCTTAAAACCTTCTAGAGAACTAGGATTTGACACACATTTGAGTATTTCCTTCTGACTGACCTGGGATTGTTTCCATGATGCCCTCATTTGACTGGATTTTATCATGATGCATCTGTACACAGTCTAAGTAAGCATAGAGACTTTTGCAGTATAAACAGTAATAACATGAGCGAGAAATAGGTTTTTATCAACTTGTGATGTCCACATTATAAGGAATTTAGATAAGGGTTTTGTTTAAAAAAACAACAATGTATGCTTTTTAATCTTACAGCATACTGTTATAACATAGAGAGCAGAAATACTAAACTAAGTGAGAACTGGTTGGAAATTTCCAGAGACTACTGAAAAGTTTTCACTTCGCATTGAATAATTAAGTTTCATGTGAAAATAAGGCTTGAAACATAATTCCTGGTATTATAATCACTAGGATATATAGGCAATTTTGCACCCTTCTTTTCTTACTCTCTTGGGCTCAGTTAATTAATATTCATGTAAAACACAGCTACTCTAGCAGAGAGGATTGAAAAAAAAAACTATTGCATAATAACAAATGTGTTTGAAGGTAATTTATTCAGCTTCTTTGTGTGGAAACGAGGATCAAATCCTGTTCAACACGAGGCAAAAGAGAGCTAGAATTTGCTAACTAAGTTGTACAATCACTAAGCAATTCTGCTGCATGACTTCCTCAGTTAAGACTTTTTTTCCTCAGGAAACCTAGGCTGTAATAAACGGTATAGTAAATCCATTTTTTAACCTTCCTAGTGCCAGATTAAAGTGAACCTGGATAATGTGTCGTCTGGCCTCCTGTAGCCATTGGCAAATCAGCATAAAATCCCTTGATCCTGTCTGATTTGAAAGCAATACACTTGTCAGCCTACACCTGATCCAGGCACATCATTTTTTCCCAGGTGAGTGGTGCAGCAAAACACAGGTCGAATATTTAGTTATCACAGATATACAAGCTATCTTGAAATTTTGAAATCCCAGAAATGCCCATGGAATGGTAAAAGGATTAGCCTTCCATCCTCAGAATGTGCTGAAATGTTGAGACCCTCAGTCATGATGAAGATTGTCCTTACATTGCCAGTTATCCTTAGGGTGTCAACAGGATAAGTGACAATTCAGACTGTTCTCTTTCAACAATATAGTCCTTTCTGTTCCCCATGATAAAGTACTAATGATACAGGGTTCTTTTTATAAAAGATGGGTCTAAAATTGGTTTGTTACATTGTACCAACAGTGTTGATGGGCACGCTGTCATCAATAATGCCTTTTTTTAACATTGTCTCAAGGTTTCACATACATCCTATTCTAACCAGTTTTTGTCTGTTAATGAGCACTGGACAGAAAATGAAATATCTGTGTTCCTGAAAATATTATCCCAGAAACAGGTACTGCTTAGCAAAGAAAACTTGAGCATCATCAATGGATATATAATGGACAGCAGAGCTGCATCTACAACATTGCAGTATGTGCCTTTGAACATATAATATAAAAAAGAGTAAAGCTAAGGAGGCCTATAATGTCCAGAAGTAATTTGTTTCATCTCTCAGCTGTCTTCCTAAAATGTGTCTTAAACATCCTTAAAAGTATTTTAAAACTCAAAAAAATGCAGAAATTTTTGCTGTAGAAAACAGGTCAAAATCCAGTACACCTATTTATCCATATGAAGTAAAACTGAGTTTTTATTTACTGAGTGGGGCATTTTCAAGCCTCATCCTGAATTGTCACCTTTGTCAGATCTGTAGACACCATAAGAAAAAGCTGCAAACTAAACTGAAGGAAGACTTTTGCACATAGTCCCACTCTGTGTTTGTTCCAGGAAGTGAGAAGCCTTAAAAGAACTGTTGAATCAAGCTCAGAGTCATGATGAGGAAAGGAAAAAGATCATTAAAGATCAAATACGTTCCTTTTTAAGAACCTAAGCTAGCTACTGCTGCTCTCTGAATTTAGTGTTCCTGACCGTGGCAGCTACAGTACCACCTAAAGAAACAGAATAGCACTTTTTGAATTTCAAAGAAAGAAAATTAGTTCCTCCACTAATCTTCTACCTTAGAAACACTTCTGAAATGTTATATATGATGTCAGTAATCTCCTAAACCAGCAGGAATTCAATGGCTGAATATCTGTAACCTTTAGCTTTGAATCTTTTAATTATGCCTTTACCCCTAGCTATTTATCAGATTTACAAATTCCCCAAATAGACCAAGACTCCTGGAGGTTTGCAGGGCCACTTAGAGTGAAGTACATTTTGTGATTGTTACTGAGGTCTATCTGCCTTGTTTACTTCACAGGCCTATCCCACAGCAAGTGTTCTTGCTGGCTTAGCAATTCTAGCAGTAAGCAAAGAGGTGCCTCCAGGCTTTAGACAGGATGAATCACATTGTGCCTCCTATATAAAAAGCCCTAAAACTTTGCAACACTAAAGAAATACTGAGGCCGGAAAGTTGATGGCATTTCTCCCAAGCATGTTGAATGTCAAGCTTTGCATTAGACCAAGGACAGTTTTCTGACTCTTCTCCTGATGGAATAGTGGGGGGAATAAAAAGACACTATATGTGGCACTTCTTAGCTCAGAATGTGTAATTTTCTCTGTGCAATGATGTCTTGACATAGACTACAGCGTGCAGATGATTACTGGCATATATTTTACTGTGTGTAACTCTCCAATGCTAATCCTTCACTCATGACAGCATGGCTCAGAGGAGCAGCCCTTCTTTTGGTTCTTAGCACCCTCTGGTAACTCTCCAAAGCTGTGTGTGTGAAGGGGAAAGCAGGACTAGGTGACCTCCAGAGGCCCCTTCCAAGCTAAATTATTCCATGTTTCTATGCAGGAAGATATACTAATTTTCTAAATCATTCCACACTGGTGATGAAAGGTATCTTGGGAACTTTCTATACGAAAGAGGTAATGGAAATTTAACGAATTATTATTGTTGTTGTTATTATTATTATTATTACTGGTATTAATCTTGTATGAGAGGAAACTTCTGGTAAATATAGAGAAAGAAGATCAGGGAATCCATTTGCAATGCAGCAACTTCATGCAAATGCCAGCCTGGGTGCAGAAGCATAACAAAAAATATTATTGCAAAAATAACAATCTGACAGTAACATGCTGCTGCCAAACTGCCATTTCTCTCTATGAATTAATCTTTTATTTCCTCTCTGGATTTACCATAGGTGTTATATTGGGAATACACTTATTATTGAATTGAGATCCTTTTAGTCTCATTCCTCATGCTACAACATAATAAACACTTTTATTGCCCAAATTTCCTTAGTGTGTACATTATTAGGAATCATAGAATTTGTCTTACACCTGACTGCAGGAAATCAGGAAGAAAAAATGCCTTTTAAAGGTAAAGGGGCCTGGAGGATTTTCACACAACCAACCAATGAATATATTAAGTGCTGTCATAGTAAATAAACAAATAAACAAATAAATAAATAAATAAATAAAACTCTGAATATTTGCCAGTCTCCGTTGCCTTAAAAATGAAAATAACTGCATTTTCATTTTTATGTTCTCTCCAAATACTGTCTTAGAATAACTCAACTCTTATTTCATTAGAAAAGCTTTGATTAGCTTTCATTCTGACTGATAGGAAGAACTATTTGAGTCAAACAGAAACAGGAGCTTGGAAATACTCTGGAAAACAGCATGAGTTTTATGTTAAGAAAAAGACCACTCTATATTTTGAAAGAATTTAAAGCAGTTTGCTAGGATTTTACTCATTAAATATGGGATATTTTGAAAAACAGAGTCAGATCTGTGTACTCTTCAAGTTTCTCTAGAAGGTGTTAAAAATATTACTCCATGATTGGGAGACTGTGGCAGCTGGACTTCTCAATTTTTTTCAATATTAAGTTTATTAGTATCTTATTTTTTCATGATATTAGACTGCCAAAAAACTGGAGTATCTTTCCTTCTTCTTGCCATGTGTATTCAACGTATAACAGCTCTTTCCATTTACTAACCAAAATGCATATTCCTTTCCTTTGTTCTCCTACCCTCTGCCCCACAGATTTCTTTTTCACATGTTTAAACAGTTTAGAAAAGAAATTCTGACTTACATATTTACTACTCTGATGTGTCGCACTCGGACACGAGGGAAAAACAACGTGGACACAGGTGAAGAGAAAGAGGGCAAGAGCCTGGGGCTCTGGGCCCCAGTTTATTTATATATGTTCTTAGAAATCACCGTGGATTGGAGGGGGAAATCAACACCCCTCAATCACACTGGTCAAAGGAAAGGTCCATCAAATGTCTCCACCTAGGAGAAATGGAATGCAAACAACTGGCACGGTTAGCAAAACATGGCTATGTTTACAGAAAAGGCCTGTGAGAAAAGTCTCACAGAAATGACAACAAAGAGAACTGTGAAGCTCAGGGCAACACTGATGAAATAATAATTTTAAAGAATCATGAAAATTAAATGCTTTCTTTAGTAAATATCACTAGTATTGTCAGGAATTTAGGCCTTTACAAATGACGAGAAAGTACTTTTACATCTCTAAGCATAAGTCTGTGTCTTTGAAAGGAAGTAAGAGAGAGGTGAGAGACACTCCTTGTTTTTGTCTCTGTGGCTTGTGAATTGTATCTGACTGCCTGAGATTTCCAGTAAAATTTAATAACGGAAGGAAGTTGTGATACTGCTTCAGTAGGTGAAATTACATCTAGGATGACATTAAGCCTAAAACTGGCCTTATTCTTTATAAAAGAATAACACCAGAAGCTGTAAAAAGTTACTGTCCCTAGAAAATTTTTTACTGTCCCAGCATTGCTTCCTTGATGTGTATGTCTGCCCCTGCAGAAATGTGGTGTTGCATTGTAAGAGACAATCTTGCGAATGGACCTTAACCAGCTGCAGAATTGTTTAGCTTGAATGATAATAGGCTTGTACCAAGCCAGCACATTGGGACTGGAGGCAGAATAAGGAGTGCTTCCACCAGCTGTCCATCTGAAATATCTTGAGAGACAAGGTCGATGAAGAAGGAAGGGAGGAGATACTCCGGCTGCCAGAGCAGGGATTTCTCTTCAGCCTCTGGTGAAGACCTTGGTGAGGCAGCTGCGCCCGTGCAGCCCATGGACGTTCATGGTGGAGCTGGAAGGTGTGTCCAAAGGAAGCTGTGACTCTGTGGGAAGCCCACAGTGGAGCAGATTTACTGGCAGGACATGTGACCCCTTGCGGGACCCACACTGGGGAAGAATGTTCCTGAAGGACTGCGCACTACGGAATGGGCCCATAGTGTAGCAGTCGATGAAGAACTGCAGCCCATGGGAAAGACTAATGTTGAAGAAGTTAACAGAAGCCTGTTTCCCGTGGGAGAGACCCCATGTTGGAGCTGGGAAAGCAGTTCTCCCCCTGAGGAGGAAGCAGTGGCAGAAAAAACGTGTGACGAACTGACCATAAACCCTATTCCCTGTACCCCTGCACTGCTGATGGGGAGAAGTCTGGGAAGAAGAGAGGGGTGGGGGAAAGGTACTTTTAAGATTTGGGTTTATTTCTCATTATTCTACTCTGATTTGGTTGGTAATAAATATGATTTATTTCCTGAAATCCAATCTGTTTAGTCTGTGACAGTAATTGGTGAATGATATCTCCCTGCCTTTATCTCAACCCACGAGCCTTTTGTAGTTTCTCTACCTCATCCTGCTGAACAGGTTAGTGACAGAATGGTTTTAGTGGACACCTGGCATCCATCCAAGGTCAAACCATCACATCAGGTATCTGTTAATTCCTGTCACAGACTTTAGTTCCATTTCCTCTTTTAAAATCTGAGTTTTCTGAGAAATGAGTCGGTTTTCAAAGTGAATTTCTCATTGTTTTATAACAAAATTGTGTTATTAAATGCACTTTTACTTTTGCGTGAACACCAAGATTAAGCATTTTGCTTATTCAGCAACAAAATCTCCCACTAGGCCTTAAAGGTGGATTATTTTCCTGTGAACACTGCTGTCATGATATTATCAGTTATTTGATTGGAAGAGCTCAATGGCAAATGCAAAGGCATGCATACCACAGCATAGATAACATCATGTCATAGACAGCTCAAAAGTCTATTAATTTCTCACACGTATTGCCTCTCTTGTCAAATATCTCCTTCAAAAAAAGAAATACACAGCAGTTCCCCACATTGGAATAAAACTTCTCCTAACTGAAACCATTTGCAAAGGGAAACTAATGCTAACATCTATAAAGGCTTCAAAGTAAAATAAATATTGTTCTGAAGGGCACCTTATTTAGATAGGTTGGATGCCGGGGAGAGAAAAAATAAAAGTAAAGAATTAAATCATGAGTGAACCGAGAGCAGCAACAGAAAGGCTGTTTAAATGCATGCTACAGCACCTTTTCTTTCTCTTCAGTAACGTGAATGGTTTGTCTTATGTGCCTGGGGAATATTCTTCTCTTTCTCTACTGTTAATTACTACATTAATACACTTAAAATGTTTAGAGAGGAGGATGGGGAAGCTGCTTGAAATTTTTTTCAAGCAGGTCTTTTAATTCAGATGCTCCATTCTCTTCCAAGTTCCCACTTTCCTGCTCACTCTTCCTCTCCCTAGTGTGTGCCTTTGCTGAGCATGCAAAAGGCAGAGAAGCTGTAGATTTACAGCACATTTAATTCTCAAGCAAGTGGAGATCGATATTCAGGACACAAGGTCTGCCCTGCCCTGATAACTGTAAACCTTCCATCTATCACTGGACACCTCAGGGAAACTCACAAATCACAAAGCACTTGCTTACCCCCTCCTGGATTATTCTCGATTCCTTGTTTAAGCTTAGCTGAGTACTTTATGTGACTCTTCTGTTGCTGTTCTACTTCTTAGGACTTAATGAGAAACCAGGAGAAACAAAGGACAAAGGAGACTTTGTCTTCCTTCAGTGAGTCTGGTAACACTTCAGTAGGCTTTGAGAAGGCTCAGTGGTTGGTTTGTTTCTTGTCTGTACCTCTTTGCAGAAAGCCAACATTTTCAACCATGACTAGGGTCAAAATGGTTAGTATGCCCTAATGATCCAGGAAGTGGATTAATGTGTCCAAACTGTCTTTTTGTCCCAGTGATAAATTCCCAGAATGGGCTGGCTGCCGTTATTGAAACTTCAGGCTGTAGCTGCCCACCTGAGGGCAATCTTGGGAGACTGAAGGAAAGCTGCCTGCTCTAAATGGAATGGTGGTGCAAAAGATCTTCCAAAGGAGGGAATGAGATCCATGATGAATGCTACAAAAAGTATTTGAAAACATTCATTGAGGCCCTGTCCTTGGCCTCGGGATAAACCTCAAAACATGAATGGAGCTTCACTGAGCAGTAGTTAATTAAAGGGAGACAGAATCCGAGTGTGATAACAAGGCAGAGAGGGGCAGTAGCATTGCCAGCTGGGGCCCAGACCCACAATACAGCAATGGGCAAGGGCAGAACACCCATCTCGTGATGGAAGCCAGTGTCCAAACAGTGCAGTAAAGCCCCAGAAAGTCCTTAGTGAAGACGCAGATTAGAAGTCAAGCAGAAACCCTAGCTTGAAGGGTTTCTGTCAGCACCTTTCCAGCTCCACTTCACCTGAAGCTCTAGATTAGTTTTAAATCTAATCTGAGTGATTTCCTAGAGATGTAAGCTGTTAGTGGAGAATTTTTTTGCTACCTAGAAGCCCCTTTGGATCCCCATTCCTCCTGGAATTCAAGTCTTTTTTCCTCAAACCTTAACCTCAAATTTAGATCTGGACTAAGACTTAAATCATAAGACAAGCTATGACCCAGAAGAAGTTGTTGGGAAGAATTCCTGATGCAATCTAGTCCTGACTTTGGCAACTGCTTTGCAATCCCACTGCATCTATAACTTTTGTCTTTATCTCACTACTAATGCTAATGCTAACCCAAAGACTTCAGGTGAGCTGAAGCGTAATCCAAACCTGCTTCCATAAACTAAGGGAGAAGAAAGGGAGCATTCTTAGTAGAGCTCACCCTTCTTCTGGCATCCCGTTCTCAGTCTCACTGTAATGGTAGCTCAAGGCACTGTCTCTCTCTGACTGCTATGCATAACCCTAAGGCTGATCCTATCCCTAAGCCTCAGGGTAGGATGAAAATAGCTTGAGGAAGCCACTGTCAGGAAAGAATTCTTGGGCTAGCCCACTTTCTTTTTTAGGTGCTTTGCAGCCCCACCTCCACATAAGCTTTGTCTCCTGACTCACTGCTCCCGAGACAGTTTTTATGACTTTCAGGAACTCATCTCACTCATCCTTTCTGACTATTCCCATTTTATTCAGTATTTGTCCAACACATTTCTTTATTCTGTTCCTCAGATAGATATCAAGTGTATCAGAGAGCAACAGTAACCTAAGAACCCACATCTGTTCTTCAGTCTTTCTCCTTACTGTAGTTGCTCATCTGTCCTCTTTCTCTTGTAACATGTGTGCTCCTGATAGATAGATTCATCAATGATGCACTTATTTAATGCAGTATCTTTGTCTTTTTATCAAGCACGTATGCAAATTGCGGCCATGAGCATCACTCTGTTTGGTTAAAGAGTCACTTACAGTGTCAATGAACTTAATATACATGCACAAGTATTTGCACATCTGTAGAATCTTAATGACAGAGATCAGTATTTGATCCAAGCCAAGTTAAACCTTGGATCTTAATTATGGGTTTTGTGCAGATATGACCCTACCGTGATGCTGCAATCTAGATTCTTAAAGATTAATTGTTTAGATTCAGGTGCTTAAGTAACTGACCCTCAATTTCAGCAAAGTTTATTTCCTAAATTTTTATGATTAAATACTTGAATCCTTGAACTTTAAAAGTCATGATAACAGAAGATACATTAAGTATACCTTCTTCTTTATTTCATTCTGTAGAAGCTAATAATTAGTAAATTATTCTCTTATTTGCAAATTCAGAGGTAGCAATATTGGAAGAATCCATCAACATAAAAAGCTTATCATTAACATATCTTTAGTTCTTTGGGCTATAAACCTCCTAATAGAGTTCTTATATGATTTTACTTTAATTACAGAAGTTCAGAGACAGTTTTCATTTTGTCCTCTGGCACAAGGACGTGTGTTGGTAGTAAGGGTTTTCTTAATACTTGCAGGTGCCATTATGGGATGAATTCACTGCCCTTCTAATTCTGACTTTGGTTCTGAGACACTAAATGATGAAGCTTTGATCTCTCTGAAAATAAAACACTATTATATTTAATTTTGATACTTTTTCTAACTGTTTCCTTGCAAGTCTGTCCCTGTCCATTTAGGGAAAGCAAACTACTATTAGTCTAGATTGCTTTTTTAAATCCTCATCTGGAACACGCACTCTGTTCACATTTTGAGGTCTCACCTGTCTAACTGCTGGGGAAAAAAAATAAGCTTGTATTTTCATTTCCCTTTATAAGCCACATAATTAATATGATCAAAAAGATCACTAGTTACAGTTAGATTCAGTTATTCTTGAGGTTTTTCACCTTTTTAAATTTTTTTTTTTTTTCTTTGACAAGTCAGTTTGAATTGATTCAGCTCTGTTTATTAGGTTTGTGGAAATGACACTATTTAGCATTTATTTATTCAGAACATTTAATCAGCTTTAAGAAAGTTCAGAAGTTCTCAAACTTTTCTATTTGGTGCCTATCTAATTGAGTCAAACACAAGGTCATGTTGTCCTGGATTTTCTACATAATTTCTACCTAATTAGCTTCCTTTAAAGTGGAAAAAAAAAAAAAATTCTTAGGAGGACTATTACTTGCTAACCTTCATGCCAATAACTAGAAAAATGGAAACATTTATTCAGAAGGAAGAAGAGATTCCTCCAAGAAATTTGGATAATACCCATAATCTTTCTTCCAGAAGTCTAGATGAGATCAATTGGCTTTAAACAGGAAGAGGAACAGAAGGAAGATATTTGGTGAGTTTGCCAAGACTTGTAATAATTATACAGACAACTAGTAAATACAGAATATGCCCCACAGTTCAAATGCACTCCATGTCCAGTTGATGACTGATAATGAATGGGAGAAGCCAGGAGGCCCTTATTACTCAACATCTTTATCAGTGACCTGTGTGATGACACAGACTGCTCTGCAACAAATGGCAGAGCTTCAGATCAAAGGGATCTTGCCAGCAGACTAGGCCAGCAGAAAATCCATAAAGCTCAAGAGAAAAAGTGAACATTTCTGCATGAGAAGCAGAAACCCCCCAAATATATTGATGATACCAAATGGGATGCAGCTGACTGAATAGCGGCCCACAGACAGGACCCAGGTGTTAATGTGAAAAACAAGCTGAATATAAACCAACAGTGTGAAAGGCAACCACAGCTGTGGAAATGTTAGTAGAAATGTGACTAGCAGAAAAAAAGATTATATTACGCTGTTCTGCTTAGAGGTAGTGACATAACATTTAGGACAACCTAACCAATATTTGGTTCCCTAGATCAAGAAAAATACTGAGAAACTGGACAGAATTCAGCAAAAGGCTACTAGGACAATCAGGAATTATGAGAACATGGCAAATCAGGAGGTAAATTGTTTAATCTGGCAAAGAGAAGTCTGCAGGATCTACAGATATCTGAATGTGCATTTAAAAGTGGATGGAGCCAAACTACTTTTCTAGAGTCAAAGTAGTGCAGTAGTGGCAGGTTCCTGAAAGAGGATTGTGGAGCCTTTGTCCTCAAAATTTTTTAGGCCCATCTAGGCAAAGAACATCTGTTCTAGTGTTGGATATGGATATTTAAAGGGAATGGTTGGATGAGAGGTTTGCAGAGGTCCTTTCCAATCAGCATTTCTAATATTCTGTGTTTGGTCAGATAACTTGTATTGTGAGAAATGTACATTTTAAACGAATAACATGCAAAGTATACTAAATGGCTTCTAAAACTGCAAGTCAGTTCATTTATATTGACCTTAATTAAGATTCTTCAGAAAGCATTTATAAACTATCAATGCACTTATTTCCATTTTGCTGGGCTTACTAGAAATGATTTAAACATTTCAAAATCCAGCCTGCGAATTAAAAGAGAAAGCACAGGTTTTGCACACAAGATATACTGCAGGAGGATTACTGCCAAGGTTTAAACTTATTGATGTGGAAGAAAAATGATCTGCATGATGAGAAAATGGGGATGGATTGCATGATGTAGTTTGTTTCTATTAAGATTACAGGACGGACATTCAAATAGCTCTTAGGTAACTCAGTCTATGGACTCTCAATGAAACTGAAGTTCCTAAATGCTACTCTTCCCTTTGAAATTCTAGCATGGATTTGAGCTCCAGAATCCCTGAGCTCATTTTGTCAACATACTTGTAAGGAAAAAAGTTGCTTTAGATTTATTCTCCTTTGAAAAGTAATTGTCAAAAACTATTAAGAACATTGGAGCTATGCTGACCCAGGAGAAAAAGTTCTGAAGAGCTATTCTTCCAACTCCTCCCAAATACACTGAAAAAGATACAGAATCATAGAAACTAAACTGACGTTCCATCTGCTACCCTCAAAAGAGAGAAAAAATGATTTATTTCACCCAAAACTAGTGAGAGATTCACTCTTGTAAGCCTCTGGGAATAGAAGTAAAAAAGATTTTGAAAAGTTTAACTTTTCTTCTTCGTCTTCTTAGATTTTTGGAATTAAAACCCTATTTTTTTTTCCTTCTCTGAAACTTGAGAAAGATACATACAATGTAGATGTTTGTTCTTTCCATGAGAAATTAATTCCTTGTACATTCGCTTTCTGGAAATGATGGAAATAAGTCCAAAATATTTCAAAACTTCTTTCATCCACCTTCATTGTTGCTAAAATGTCTTTCATATTTCACCCAATTCTATGGAACTATAATGCAAGGTCTTGCATCTGGGTTGAGGCAACCCCAATATCAATACTAGTCGGGAGATGAAGGGATTAAAAGCAACCCTGCAGAGAAGGACACCAGGGTGCTGGTGGAATAATCCTGTATATAAGCTGGCAATGTGCATGACCATGAAAGAGAACCATATCCTGGGCTGGATCCAGAACAGCATGACCAGCATGCCAAGGGAGGTGATTCTTCCCTGTATTCCACTCTTGTGAGTCCCCACCTGGAGTATTGCATCCAGCTCAGGGGTCCTCAGTACAGGGAAGATGTGGACCTGTTGGAGTGGGTCAAAAGGAGTGCTACAAAAATGATCAGAGGAATGGAACATCTTTCCTATGAGGACAGGCCAGGAGAATAGGGATTTTCACCCTTGAGAAGAGAAAATTCTGGAGAGACCTTGCTCTAGTCTTTCAATATTTAAAGGGTGCTTGTAAGAAAGGTGCAGACAAACATTTTAGCAGGTCCTACTGTGAGACAAGTGGTAATGGTTTTAAACTAAAAGAGGGTAGATTCAACCTAGGCATAAGCAAGACATTTTTTACCATGAGGGTGGGGAAACACTGGGACAGGTTGTCCAGAGAGGTGGTAAATGCTCCATCCCTGGCAACATTTAAGGTCAGACTGGATGGTGCTGTGAGCAACCTGGTCTAGTGGAAGATGTCCCTGCTTATTGCTGGGGGGGTTGGCTACGATCCTATGATCTTAAATGCCAAGAAAAAGAACCCTCACAAGAGCATCGAGTCATAAAACTAAGTACAGAGTACAGTCTTGACTAAAAGTAGTGAATATTAAACCTTCATTTGTTGAAATAAAATTCTGATAGTTGTCTTAAACACATCCTGAATTCTAGTTTCCTAGACAGCAGCTTTCCTGTCATCACTTTTCTAAATACTCTTTGAGACCAGTGTCAGAAAAGTGCATGCAAAAACCGAATATGAAACTTAGATAATTTTAATACCTTATGTTAGTAGCCTATGTTTAAATATCTGATGCTACCAGGTTATGTGCAAATTCAAGTACTGTTGCCACCTGCATTATTTTGAATTCATTCCATGTTCAACAGTCATCCCTGGTAACTTTTTGTAGAATGAAGCCTTTATATTCTTTGATGGTGTAACTTTACTAGTACAGAAAATAAGCCCTATTCCATGTGGTTTTTGCAGAGACTGAGCTGTGTGAATAGGAAAGATGAAGAGAGAGGGGTTAGGTAAATAATTAACCTTTGAAAATAACTCTTGCTCTTGGAGTGTGCATATCAATATGATATAATTACCACATTTTATTCACTGTTGGCTGAAGATCACCATAGGTAATTTAAACAGTGAGCTCACATTTGCATAATGTACAGGCAGCAGGTTCTTTTAAATCCTTGCTGAGAAGAGGCCAACATCTTTGTGTATCTACTTGAGACGCACCAATTGCGTTTAATTTTCCTTATTCTAGGGAATTTTTTCCTCATTAATACGTTCTTATATTCTTTTAAAAGGTATTACTGATTCTTTGACCTGAACTGAACTGACTGACCTCTGATCAGGTCAAATCTAGTCAGAATTGGAAGAAAACATTTTCTATATTCTGGTAGAATCTTAGTGAAGTTTCCCAAAACCTGAGTTTGTTTGGATTATTGTTCAGCCTGGATATGATTTTCTAGTCAGCTACCCAGGCTAGTTTTTAAAGTAAATTCCTTTTGAATGAATCCAGATCAAATCTGGTTGTGTATGGGGCACAGTTCAGCAGTCCGACTGTAGAAGTTTGAAGACAATCACAAGACAGTTTCAAATACAAATAAATAGAAATGTTCTGGAAAGATTTTATTTTCCCCTTCAGTTATACGCAAAGGCAAGTGACTAAGAAACATTTTTATCAGGAAGAAGCTGATGTCTGAGGAATCTGAACTCCTCTGTAGTATGCCAGGGCTGTCGGAATAGTAACTGGAACAGGGATTTTGTCTGCTTTTTCACAAGAGGAATTGATCCACTTCAGGTTAATTATGAGGAAGAATGGGAAAATAATTTCCAGGGTATAGAAATCCATTTCTGTTCCCAAATCATTTTGTCGCAGACAGTAAGTCTGTAAGCCAATGGTATAAATTTCACTTCAGATTTTAATTACAGTGAATTTTCTTAAGAAGCACCTCCAAGTGAATTAGAATTTTAAAAAATTCTCTTCATGCTTAGCCTTAACAAAAGATACTGAGTTTATCTCACAGACTTCCTCAGCATTGATACACTCTTGAGCCTGTGAGCCAGGCAGCAATATGTGAGAAATGATCCAATAGTAAAATACTTTGGTTTTTATTGCCTACCAGTGTGCATTGGCATCCTTCATTTGATTGACAAATAGTAACATCCCTGTCTCCATAAAAGCTGCAGTTTTGTTTTATTTATTTAGGTTTCAAGCCAATACTCCAGTTCATCATGTGTTAGTGATTGCTTGTAAGCAGTAAAGTGAATTTTGTGCATTTACTCTGACAAGGATGAAATTATTAAGTGACTGGAATTAAACCTTTAATATGGCCAGGACTCATTTTATTTGTCCTGAAAATCATGTAAAATACAACATTCTGCTGCTTTTGAAAACATAAAAATTGCCTTTATATGGGGGTGGAGAGATTTAATATAACTTAAAAATATAATAACTGGTCTATAGTGAAGTCCCATTCATCTGGCCTGCACAGATTCTTTTTGGCAGCTGATGCTCCTTGTAGCTGCCTTTTGTTTATTGCCTATGGGTCTTCATTCTGTTGTCAAACGTTAAAACGTTCCTTTTTGTTAACTTTGATGGCCAGCAAGGGAGATTAAAAGTCTTTGTCATCTAAAAAGTAGCACAGTTATCTGGTCATTATGCCGTGAGTCAAGCTGTCTTGCTTATTTTGGCACTTCCTGCCCAGTGGGGTCGAAAGTCTGTACTATCTTTGGGATATGGACTGTTTTTTTAGGCGTGATTATTTTGGCTGTGGTAATTTTCTTCACAGTGGCTGGTATGGGGCTGTGTTTTGACTTTGAACTGGAAACAGTGTTGATAAAATAGAGGGATTTTTTTATTGCTGAACAGGTCTTACACAAGGCCAAGGCCTTTTTTGCTTTTTGTACCGCCGTGATGGCAAGGAAACTGGGTGTGCATAGGAGAGGAGACAGGGCTGGGACAGGTGATCCAAACTGACCAAAGGGATATTTCATACCAAATGACATCATTCTGGGGAAAGAAGAAAGAAAGGTGGGTTGTTTGATGTGAAGACATTTGTCTTCCCACATCACTGTTCCACATGATGGATCCCTCCTCTTCTGGAGATGGCTGAACACCTGCCTGCCCATGGGAAGCACTGAATTAATTCCTTTTTTTGGTTTGCTTTCATGTGCATCTTTTGCCTTCCCTATTAAACTGCCTTTATCTCAACCCATGAGAACTAGATACACTTATTCGTAAAATTATTTTTCAATAAATAATTCATTTAGCTGTACAAAGCTGTACTTTTCTACAGTTTTTAAAATATGGAATTGACCTGATAATAAAGTAAATTAGTCTTTAAATGCATGATAAATCTTACTCTCAGTTGTGAAGAAAAATATCCTAGAAAAATACAACAATTCGTAAGTAACTCTCATCTTTGGAAAAGGATATTTGACAATACTTAGATCATAGTATTTTACACTCAGCGTTCCGAAATGTAATTACAAACGGTACTTATATGGTCTCCATGTGAATTGAACATTCTGCTCCTGAGTCATTTTTAGTTAGAAAAAAAATTCTGATCCCCATATTTGCTTCCTGCAGCATTGTCAGGTGGAGCCTCATCCCTACATGACCTTAAATTATTTTCAGAAGTTGGAGAGAAGTGGGATAGCCTAATATCACAGATTACCCCAGCCAGCAGCCAAGCCCCATGCAGCTGCTCACTTGCGAGGGGATCCCACCAGCGGGATCGGGGAGAGAATCAGAAGGGTAAAAAGCTGGAGAACCCATGGGTTGAGATAAAGACAGTTTAATAGGGAAAGCAAAAGATGCACATGCAAGAAAAGGAAAACAAGGAATTAATTCCCTGCTTTCCATGGGCAGGTAGGTGCTCAGCCATCTCCAGGAGAGCAGGGCCTGATCATGTGTAACAGTGATGTGGGAAGACAAATGCCATCACTCCAAACACACTTCAAATGTGAGCAATTTACCTTCCTTGCTACTAGTAATACATAAAGCAACCCAAATAACATTTTCCTAGTTTAGATCTTCATTTTCTTAAGAAAATATCAAATGCTGTCACTTAGGGGAATACTCTCTAAAGATAATTTAAATTAACAGATTGTATTTCAGAAACCACAGAAGTGATGTGAACTTCCATGTGAGACCCATGGTAAAAAGATAGCAGACCAATCCAAAATTTCATCTGTCTGCTTTCCTTAAGCTTTCTGATTGTATTTCTCTCTATCCCAAACTCAAATTTTCTGAAGGTGTTAAGTAGGAGAAACAGAAGTTCCTAAGGAAAGAAGAAAGGACTAAAAACCTGTAAGTCATTCTGGAAAGGATTTATTTACATAATCACACTTGTTAAGGATAAAATAAAGCAAAATGTTGCCACAAGAGGAAAAAAAAAGAAGGTAAGAAAAGGCTATAATTTCTAATACATAAGTGAACATGTTTATTCTGACGGTCACACATGCTTTTAGATTCTCTAATGATCATTATATTCTGTGTTTTTTAATTCAAAACAAAGCAACATAAAGACTACAATACAAAACGTCACAGCAATTCAGGAAGGATGTCATTCTCAGTCTAATTACATGATTTTTAAGAATGTAGTGCTAGAGCTGCAAACCAGGCTTAATATGCTTTGCGTAGTTAGCTAGTGATTCCAGGTCAGATGTCCTTGCAGTTTTCTAGCTTCATACTGGACACTGTAGGAATTATTTTCACTAGCAAAGCACCAGGAATTTCAAAACCAGATTTCAATGTGAATGTGCAGCAAAACCAAAAGGTGGTAGAAAACCTGTACTCCAGAAAACTTACAGTCTCAAATGGAAAAGAAATATAAGGTGATAACTTAAAAACTTCCTTTTTTTTTTTTTTCCCTTGACGTGAAGGAATCTTCCAGCTGAATGAATACCACTGCAGGAAGTAATGACATGGCTTATAAATGAAAGCCTTTCACATGCAAGTGAAAACCCATAATTTATTTTCTAATTTAAAATGTCTCTGCTTAGAATTTTTAATCTGAAAAACACTTAATTTTGAAAGAAAGTTAAAAAAGCCCCCTAAAACTTTTGGCCAAAACAAAAATAATCATAAGTAATCACTCTTATCTTCCTTGAGGGAAAACAAAACCCTTTACATGCTGGCTAGTTTTACTCGTTAAGAAAAAGTAAAGATAAAACAGCTTTGCCAGACAACACGAAGAGTCACTGGTAGAGATGGGTCTTGAACAAATCTCCTTAAAGTCCTACTGTATAAAAATAAAGAGACAAAAAATGTTCTGGGCAATCTTTCCAAGATTTTTCTGCTACTAGAGACAGTGTTTAAACAATTATCTTCCTCCCTGGAGAAGCTTTCTCAGCACTTTAAGGAAAAGTCAGGCATTTTTCAAAGATACTCTTAGTAGCCTTGATAATTTTTGGATAATTCAAGAATAGCTGCCCAAGACTATGACTCTTAATATCTTTTAAAAGTACAAAGTTACTGCATGGACAAGATCTATAATGTTTAAATAAACAATAAAAATACTCTAATCTGCATTAAAATAGTTTGCAATTTTATTTGGATTGTTGTTCCATAAGGTACAATGGACTGAAGGGTTAATAGTTTAGAAAATCTGCTCACATAGGTAAGTCTTTTTCAGTTTTACTGTCCCATGTATAAATGTCATTGGAAGGAAAAGCTTTATGTTAAACCAAGTTAACACTCTGGACACTATTCAAAACATGACACCTTTTTTTATTCACCATACATTTCTACAAACTTTGAAGTGTGAATAGAGGTTGGCAGAGAAGGGAGTGACTTTTATTTGTTTGTCTAAGGCAAAAGTGTTTTTCTGTGATGATATATAGAGCTTTGAGGAAGAAATAAAAAAGTACTCCAAAAAAGGCCGAGCTAAGGATTATTCTATACTTCATAATATATTCCAAAGAGGGAGGTATGGAGGCACGGATTGCTGTATGAAACACACCACATAAATGCCAAAATACAATCAAAGACCTTGTAATAATTGTGACTAAAAAGATGTGACTTACAGATCATGACATAATGTCCTTTCCTTTTTTTCTTCTTGAAAGAAGTATCTGGGAAAACTCAGAAAGCAGGATATGCATTCACTTTGCAAAAGCCCGTGTGGTCAGACGTGGCTGCCTGTATGCTGCAGGTCTATTGCTCAAGGCCTAGAGAAAAAGAAGTGATCACAGAATATGGTGAAAAAAAGACCAAGAAATACAAAATAAAACATTTTGCACACACTTATGCTAGTGAACCTGAGGAGGGAGAGAAAGAAATTTTACTAAGAAACATTCCATTTGACTTTGACTGAAGAATGGCTTTTGAGATTAATTTCAGCTAGAGCTGTGTGCTGATAAAGAGGGCTAAAAGACTAGTTATACCTGCTTGTGTCCTTTTCAACTGACTGATTTCTTTGGGATTTGGAAGACCATTTTTCCTTTCTATTTGAGTAGACAGATGGACAATGGAAGGAATGCAAACAATACATTGCACTTTGACTTCAGTGTGCCCCTCTCAAAGGCAGATTGGAGGCTCAAAAGGATGGAAATCACCCAACAATCCAAGAAATGAAATATGGTCTATTGACTTGGGCATATGGAAGAATCTTTCACTTCAGGAGTAAGGGAAGATCATGCAGGTAAACTATGATTTTTAATTACGTAGCCTTTTCTCTGATTTCTTTTCAGGTTGCACAAAAGCACTAAGCAATTTTAAGGGAGTTTGGTCAAATCAGATGAAATTTTATAAATGTAAATTCTAATAATTCTAGTCATTTTTGTATTTCTTTAATTTCTAATTCCATTCCATAATTTTAAATGTGACACAACCAGGGGCCCTGTTACCCAAGATGTCTGATTACACTTTTTTCTCTACTGTTTCCTGCCTCTCTTATTTCATTATTTGTTTGGTTTTTCACTTCTTCACCTTCAGCAGATGTGTTCACTGTTATCCACAATAACTCCCTTTTTCTTTACAGTTTTCCCAGGTGCAAAGCACATTAGCATAAGCTCATACTTGTCACTGACAGATCATCTAGATGCAGCAACCAATATCAGAGACAGAAAAAGAAACATGATTTTTTTTTCAGGCTTTGCATCTTCAGTAAAGGACAAAACAACTTCAGTGTACAAAAATGTACTTAAAAAGGACTGACTTATTATCTCTCAGTAAGGGTATAGAAAAGACTCATGTTTCCTGCCTTTTCTCTTTATTCTGGCCTCACCCAATTTTTCTGCATGCCATCTTATTGCATTTATGGTGCTTTATAAAGTGACATTCAAACAGAAGAAAGGGGAAAGACGGAGAATGCTCTTAACCTAGGCTTTATGAAATCTCTTCAGTTAAGACGGAACAGAAAATACAGTAATGCTTCTTAATAATCTGAAGCTGTCCAACATGCATTAGCTGAGTTAATTTTAATGGATTTAACTCCTCTTTCCTTTTCTCACTTCCTGAGACCTCAACAGCTTATTTGAGCTGAATGTGAATGAGGAAAATGTGAGTGAAACTTCTTTACTCATAGCAGTGAGGTTTTTAATTTGAGTACTTTACACTAGTAAGAGGACATATCTGAGGACATAATGTTTGACAGTAATCTATCACTATTTACATCAGGCATTCTGCCTTCACCAGTGAATTGGTATTTCAGAGGAAGGTGAATTATTTCCCTGTAAGAAAAATAATGTCCTCCATTTTGAAAATTGTTCCATTTTAAGCATTCCTTCCTATTGTTCCAGCTAAAACTAGTCCTAAATCATAAGCTTTTTACCTGCATATTGAGCTCTTACCAGAGTCACATTTCATGCCAGTCCATAAATTTTGCTGAAATTGATCCTTATTTGCACTGGCTTGTTATACTTTTTTCCTTTTTTTTTCTTATTTTTTTGATTTTTTTTTTTTTTAATAAAGGCATTATGAGGTTTGCTAGTTTGTTGCTTGCTACTTACCTCCTACACTGTCAAGAAAGAAAGCCATTCTATCCATCTTGAAGGACTTCTTCAGTACTAAAAACCAAACACCTATGTCAAGTAAAGCAGTCTTTTTACTGGTTTCATGATTATCCTCTTTTAAAACTGAAATGATCTCTTTCTCTTTTGGAGGACCAGGGTTAAAAGAGGATGACAGAACAGGTTTATCAATGCCCTTCACAAGGATTTCATATGCCCTCACAACAGCTCGATAAACTCTATTATTTCTAATAGGATTATTCTTGGTCTCAATGGCAGCAAAGCAGGGACTTACCTAATTAGATAATAGGACATTCAAGACTTTACAAAAGCTGTTTTTCTTTCATAACAACTATTGCTGCCATATAGACATGGAAGAGAGAGGGACAGTCCAGTATACGAGCATGCTGGACCTCTGCCTCAGTTTTATTCCTGCCTTGTCAGTGTTTAGTGCTCTTTGGTGTGACACATTGCCTTTCTTTACCTCTTTCCCAAACTGTGGCATTAGAACTCTTTCTTTTTTAATTGCTTTGAAAGGCATGAATCAAAAATGACTACTGAGAGCAGTATTGTCTGTTTAATTGTAATGATGCAAAAATTTTAGGAAATCAAAAGTTTATAATTCAGGGATTATGGGGAATTAACTTTCATCATTGAATGGCACTGTTCAGATTAGGAATTGCTGCATAATCACTTAATTTAGATTTTTGGGAATGTGGTCAGGAATTCCATAAGTTTTTTGTTTGTTAGATGAAATAAGATATTCTAATTTTCACAATAGTTTTTCTTGTACTTGGAAAGAAAACTTAAACCGCAAAAGGAAATATATTCTTAAAGGTTGGCAAAAAGAGGTTTGCAATTGTATAATGTGCAAATTATGGTAGCTTCAAGTGCTAGGAGGAGTTTATATGGTATTTAAGGCCCAGATCTAAAGGTTTCAAGCTAAATTTTACAGGATCTGTAGAAACTTAACAATTCTGAAGATCATGTTACTTTTGAAAATTTAAAAACTGGATGCTTTGGGAACAAAAAGCTCTGTGCTTAAAATGCCACTTTCTCTTGTGTCTCCGCCTCCATCATAACCTTAATCCATGATTACCGCTCCAGTCTTCTTGGTGCACTTTATAGTTTGATCTGGAAAGCTTGCTTCTGGTCTGAGCATGCAATGCTGTGACTTTTTACCCACAAAGTTTTTTGCTCTTTCTCCTATAATTGACTGAAATGGGATTCAAAGGAATAAAGATGACAGGCATTAATTAATTAGCACCTGTTTGTTAGAGAGAAACTTGTTCACAGTATATTACTTAGAGGTTCACAAATTATGATGAATAGCTTAAAACATCACTGTCTTTTAACTTGGGCTAGGTATTAAGCAGTTATTTAAGTGTCAAAAAGAACACCGTGTCATCAGTTGTAGATTAATATAGTAACCTGAAATGGCCATTCAAAGTTCTGGAGCAAGTCACCCTACCTGTGGCCTTTCAAAATATTGCTGGACTATGCATGATCTCTGCATATGCATAGGATTGCAGTGTTAATGAATGTCAATGTCACAGCAATGCAGTGAAATAAAAAACAATGTGGAAAACCCCTACAACAAAACTGATGAGCTTCCTTCTGCTTTATCATTTCTCTAGCCAGCTGAAATACAAACAAAATCTGCAATGATCTGATAGCTCTTTGTAGGCTCTTCAAAATGAGATTGAAGACTAAAGTAAAATTCTAATGAGATGAACGACCTAACTCCTCCATGGGAAAAAACCTGAACAACCAAACAAAAAGCCCCAGAATCCAGTAACAATAGAAAAATCTCCCCAGGAAGGTAGTGTCTGGCAACTGTGTTTAAAGTCAAAGTTTATGGCTCTCAGATGATCCAATTCAGTGTAACCCCATGTACTTTAGAGGACAGATGTCATTTTACCCATTGTAAGGATGTGGCATACTGCTTCTCTGAAACCGTGCTGTCTTTTCTGATCATAATAAGGCAAAAGATGAAGTTTTACGTGTTACCATGATGGATGTCTAGTTCCACACAGCAGATGTTGAACATCTGATGCATTAGTTTTACTAACTGTGGGACAGGAGGAGTTGCCACAGGATCTTTAGACCTTATAATAAATTTGCTGTCTCAGAGTCAGTTAGCTGTCAGATTTAGTTAGTCATGACAGCAAAGGCCCATTGACTCAAAGAAGAGCTTATGAATTTTGTCTTTGGTAAACCTAGGAGATTCAGTGCTTGTCTTAAACTAAGAAAGAGTTTTCTTCTTTATGGTCTCTCCAAAACAACAAATCCAGCCCTTTCACTCACCTGCTAATGGCTTATATTTTCTATAAAGACAATACATGGAGCTTCCAAAGCAACTATCTATGTCTCCACCTTCTTTTTTTTTTTTTTAAATGATAGGAAGCCCATATCTAAAATTCTTGTAATTCATTTATCTTTGAGCTAAAATTGAATAGACTTTATTTGTGTATATCTAGCATAAATACCTACTTTACCTACATTTTTTGGGATGTAAGAAAGGCAATGAAAACCATGAACATTGTTCAACAAAAGTAATTTTATATCAGTTAATTTAAACTAATGTATTTACTTTTCTTCCCTAATTTTTTTTTAACATTTTTAGATTGTTTTAGTTCTGTTAAGGTATGAGCCAGCAGATTCTGGAAATTAAATTCCTCAATTTAGTCATAGAAAGTACCAGGCAAACTTATGTTGAATTTCATCTTTTAACTCACTACCTGTTGCTTCTTTCCACAGACAGGCTGTTTTAATGCAAGGCACAAGTTTGGCTTTGCAGATCATGAGATCTTGAACATTTATTTTATGGCGTTAAGAAAATGCTGATTTTGTCCACGTTAAGGAAATTTAAAATCTGATGGCTTTTTAGGTTCAGTCCTGATGGCATTTTAGGTTCAGTCCTAAATTTTCAGTGGTCTGGGTTGGAACTTGGTGATCCTTAAAGTCCCTTGCAACCTAAGACATTCTATGACTATATGATTGTATGATTTATCTGACAGTTGAAATATTTACTGTATTTTTCCCACTCCTGCATTGATTCTCAATTGTCCAATAAAGGCTGAGGTCATGCTCAAGCTTTTGTCTTACAGAAGCAAGAGAAAGCTCTCTTCTTCTACACACCTCTATGAGAGGTATAAGCAAACAGTACTCTGGGATTGACGGCTCTGTGTCAGACTGAATCAACATGGATCAAGAGGTTTCAGGTTTAACTGTGTGAGGCTGAAAGAGATTTACAAATGAATATAGAAACACATTTCTTCTATGCAATATCTTGAACTTTGTTTCCTTAGGCAGAAAAAAAAATACTGCAGAGGCCGAATGAAGTGATGAACAGAGTATAGAATCATAAACTCAAAAAAGGTTTGGGTTGGAAGGAACCTTAAAGATCATCTATTTCCAACTCCCCCCACCATGGTCAAGGATGCCACCCACTAGACCAGGTTGCTCAGGGCCCCATCCAACTTGGCCTTGAACACTGTCAGGGATGGACCATCCACAATTTCTTGGGAAATCTGTTCCAGTACTTCACCACCCTCTGGGGGAAGAATTTCTTCCTAATATCTAATCTAAACCTACTCTCTTTCAGTTTAAAACCATTCCTCCTTGTCCCATCGTTACACGCCCTTGTAAAAAGTCCCTCTTCAGACTTCTGGTAGGCCGACTTTGGGTACTGGAAAGATCAACTATCAAGATGAACAAACTTAGGATGCAGAGAACAAGACAAATATTAATTTAATACTTAGCTCATTGGAAAGCAATTGCCATCACAAAAAAAGTTTTCTATGACTGCCATCAACACAGATGAAAATTCAGTTAGACTACAGTGCATTGATTTCAGCTCCTGATTTAAAGATAGTGTAAGAGAAAATAAGACCCCATTAAGAATTCCCTCACATATCATCTGACCATTTATTACAGCACAAATTATGTAAGTAAAATGCAAGAAGAAAGGATTGTTGTCAAAATTAAAATGGAAGCTTACTAAGATGCATTCGTCTAGTAGAGCTGTGCCACTTTACCCCACAATCTTGCTCATGCTCTTTGTGTAATTTCCACATTTTCAGTAGCAGGTCCTTCTGTGAGTAGGGTTTGCCTTTACAACTCATAGCAAGTGAAATGTCTTTAGTCCCATACTGTCACCATGACTGATTAGTATCTCTGAATATTCGCTGCACTGCACACTGGGATTTATATATATTCATCTTCGGCAAATATTTACCAAACCCATAAAACATACCTTCATAAACATTTATCTCCTTTCCATTGGAAAGGTAACCCTTTGCATACGGTAATAGGATCTCATGCATTAATCCTCCATAAACAAAAATTATTTATAATTATACAAAACTGTAATTATGCCAAGCTGTCTGCACATTTGCACATTGGTGAAGAGCAGCTCAGGGGGTTCGCTGGAGTGGAAGCCCCTGTACCACTGTCGTATGCTAACTGGACTCCTGAAAAGTTCAGGGAAATCATTCTGCATGCCAGCATTCATCTGCCAAGTAACAAGTGTGTGTCCCAGCAGGCAGCAAAAATGCTACCAAACACAGCATATACACCAACACATTCATACACAGCAACAGGATAAAGATCACAAGGAGGAAGCTAGTCAAAGAATATGCTAATTAATAAACTAAGAAAGCCACTTTAAGGAAATACAGAATTAAGGAAATAATGACCCTAAGGAAAAATGCAGTCAGAAACCTCAATGGACCTACAGCAACTGGCTCTTAGGTACAGCAGCTTTTGTATTCTGTATCACAGGGCCAAGTATTTGAGTACAATAATTTCAGTACAAAAGGGTGAGCAAGAACTTTGGTTCCTCAAATCTCAATGCATGACTGAAACTTCCATCAAGTCAATGAGTTGAATCAGGCTGCTAAGAGCAGCAGCAATGGCTTTGCTTTTTAACCCAAGATCAGAATTTATTTTCTATAAAGCCAGATATCTCATCTTCTATCTGTACCGGGGATGTGTATTTGTCTTTGAGTGACTTCTTTCACACATGCCTAAACGGATTGTCCCCACAAGCATATTTCCTGTATTGCAAGATAACTCCTGTTTACTGCAGCATGTTTCTTCCTGTTACTTTCATCAGTCTTTCACTGTCCTGACACTGCTTCCCTAATTCACATTGACTCCTGTAAAAGTACTTATAAGTTATATTGAAACTGTCAGAGCACTTGAGCAGATGCACAAACATAAGCACCAGGGTTGTCCCATCCTCTCCTGCTGGGCAGCTCATCAGAAGGTACAGGCTTTACTGACACCAGTTGTACAGCTTGGCCTATCCAAGTAGTTACAGCTGGAGCCAGAAGGATACAAATGACCAAAGAGCATCCTCACCTAAATCTCAGGGAAAAAACAAAAGCAACTTCTTTCAGAGGTATTTCTTTTACAGTCATTCCTCTAATGGCTTGTCTGTTGCTTCATTTTTAAACTATGAAAGAACAGTAAAGCAATTATTCATGCTTTGGTGGATTTTGCTGAGTGAGGAGCACATTGTTAGAAAGACCAGAGATTGCTAAAAGCAACAGTGAGGCAGGCAAGATTCTGCTTGGTCTATTCTTTACTTCTCTGTTTACCATCAACAGTTTTGCCTCGCAGGTCCCTTTGTCCATAAACCTTTCGTCTACTGACCTTCTCCTTTTCTTCCCCAAATTCCTTGCTAAGGAAAACAGAACAGTTTTAATCTGTACCATCTTTAAGTACCAAAGTCCACAGCTAGCCCTTGAATTAAATAGTCCTTTACTTTGATTTCTTCAATGAAAGGCTAAGTCCTACAAGCAGACATAACTACAGTGAAACTGGGGGATTGGGCCAGGGCACAATTTGCATAGTATATTAAAAATAATTTTAAAAAAAATTCTAATTGCTAAATATTAACTGCTGCTTTGTTGAGCTTTTTCTTTTTTTTTTTTAATAGACTTCCTTATTTGCCCAGAACAACACTGTTTTAATTTGCTTATCAAAGTCATTTATTCTTAATGCAGGATAATTATTTCCTGAATACCTGAGGCTTAAATTGATATCTGCTATTAATCATCTGACCAGGTCATCAAGTTGGACAGGTTCCAGTGACAGAGGTACAGCCATTACTTTAATTACCTCAGCTCATCCATTGACAGCAGATATTTCAATGTGAAATGACATTTAAGTCTTCTGCTGAATTTAAGTTTATTTTTTCTACAATCTCTTGAAATTAGGACAGAGTTGAATAAGCTTTTAAACACAGGAAACATAACATAACATGCCTCATCAAAAAGTCTTTTTCCCTAGGGACATAATCGTTGGTCCTCTACATCCTCTTCTTCACTCTGGCATTCTTTTTCCAAAAAAAAAAAAAAAAAAAAAAAAAAAAAAGTTTTATAACAAAATAAATTGATAAAATTAATTGACAAAATTATAATTTAATACCCATTCCTTTGTTTTCTCTTGCTGCCTACAACAAAAAATCATAAACAAGCAAAATGGCCATTAATACTGATGTTTAGCATTTATATATTATTTTAGACTCTTTATTTGTATGGCAAATTTTAATGAAGTCTCAGTTACTTATTGTATTAAGATCATCCATAATTCAAGGAGGTCCACAAGCTAAGCATACTTCCAAGATTTGCTGCAGGAGTAGCTACAAGAACATTGTACCTCTTAAGCCTTATTTCTGTGTCAGGCTGCAAAGTGTTGACAGAAACAACCATGGGCAGACTGTTTCCATGTGCATGTAAAAGGTACCTTGTCAATAAATTTGTAGAGGTACAATAGGGTTTTCTGCAATGTTTTATTTACTCTGGAAGGTAGCATTTGTCTGCTGTTTTACCCCACAGGTTGAGGTTAAATATGGTCATAAAGCACCTAAAAATTCAGTGGAGGGATGATATGAAAAGATTTGTTGAAATTAAATCGGCTAATTGGTAATCAAGAAAAAGTGATTCCTCTTTTTGCGTGTCTCTCATACTAGATACAGAGCGACTTCTCAAAATATTGTCACTGCTCCTCTGGGGCACTGGGTGGTTGAGTTTTTTATTTGTCTGTTTTTTTCCTACTGCCTCTAGGCTTCATGCCCTGTTATTTATGATTTTCCAGACAGTTGTCAATGTACTGATGTCATCCTTAATATCAAGCAGTATTGCATTGCTTCTCTCCCTGAATTTCTTGCTGCTGGAAGGCTTGTCTGAAAAATTTCCTGGAGTAGTAAATTGTTTCTTTCCTTTGAGGCCAGTAGAAAACCATTTCCTTCTGAAGTTAGAACCTGAATAAAGGAAATGCTGTTCTGCTCTCCCTCCACTCTTAGTGGTTCATCACTAATAGTCAAGTAAAAACAGACCAGCTGACAGATACGTAGAAAGCCTGCCTCAAGGAGGAGTAATCATTTTCTTTTGAAAATTCCATGTATTTAATAACCTGGAATTTGTTAAGAAGTCACGTTAGTAAAGGCCTCAAAAAATAAAGCCGCAAAAAGTAATGCGATGTATGCTCCAAACACCATCAAACTGTTAAAATGTACATGTTCTAAGCCAATATAGAATCTTTATTTATTTTCTCTCTATATATATTTATTTCTCTGTGTGATTTCCAAAACTCTCACCGACATCCTGTCACCTTTTTCCTCAAGGCCTTCAGCTATGCTTCAGACTTTTTCTCAGCGTCACTGCTGGGCAAAAGGCAGGATAACACAAAAATAAGAAAATCAAGTAGAACCCGTGCTTGCCATTTACTTTGATTAATGAAGTTCAATACAGTTACACAAAACAAGTGGTATATGGGAATCACTTAGCACTTCAGGGAGCAATTACGTGAAATAAGACAATGTCTTTGTTCCTTGATTTTGTTAATGGTCTACTCAGAAGAACAAGAATGGTTGGTCATTATTTGCCAGAGTGGAATAGTCTTGGATTGACAATATGCCAACATTGAATGGAAATCTTTAAATCTTTGCAGGAAACCTTGGTTTCCAGGCTTGGGTGTTAGGAGATGGCAGAACTCTGCCTATCCCTGCTGAGAGAATGTCGTCAGCACACACAAACTCTCTGTAAGCACATACATGTATAAGAATGGACTGTCACAGAACAGAGGGGCCTAGACCTTCCTTTCTCATTTCTATGTACTCTGACAACCTCTCTATTTTAATTGCAAATGGTCTGACTCTGTTTCCATCTCCTATGTATTTCCTGCTTATGCTTGAGTAATGACAGGAGCTCCTTGTTCACCCATGTAGGTCTCTCGCCCCCTTTGCCCAATTTCTTGCACATTATAATTCATCATTCTCTTAACTTTTCTTCATAGGAGAGGTGTTCCATTCCTCTAATGAGTTGCAGTCAGAGTTCACTGCATGATCATTTTCCCCTTTTAAGGATTTTTGGGTGCACAATTATGTGAATGCTGGAACATTTTCTGCAGTAAATCATATTTATCTCTCACATATGCTGGAATATCTAGTGCCAACTTCATTCATAGTGCAGCTTTGACAGGTCTGGTTAACTGCAAGACCAAGTCCTTAGGAAACCAGACTTCATGATGGGGTGGTACACTGTACACAAAAACAAGAATTAGACATCTTTCATTGTATGCATACACAGGGTCTTACTCAAGCCCAGTCATCTGTAGTGATCTAATTATTAATAATATTGTAGTTACAGACTGGTCACTAAAAAAATGTGGGTTTGCTTGGGCAGTTCTTATTTTTTCATGCTCTAAACCTTATGTTGTGTCATGTCTGTGTAGATATAAAATGTACATAGGTATTTTAAAGATATAACGAACATATTCTCAGATGAGAAAGAATGATTACTTATTTTCATGCAGTTTGGTCAAATAGAAAGTTAAAATACATATGAAAGTCAACATTAATGCTAGAATCTGGGAACGGGATTATTAGAAAAGCTGTGTGAAATATTTGTTGCTGGACAATTTCCAGCAACAAAATAATTTGTAAGTTCATTGTAGCTTTTCCAAGTTACTTCTTCCAGAAAAAAAGACTATACTTTTTAAAATTAATTTGCCACTTGAAAAATTTTTGGTTTACTTTAAATCCAAACTAATTTTTTTTTCAAAATGTCCTTCAGTCCTCTTAGAACAATCTTGAGCAAGGCTATGTATTAAACAAACTCTTGCCCCTAAACATAATTTTTTTCCTTCTTACCCAGAATTGCTGATTAACTGAAAAATCTGTCCAAAAGTCTGTGGGATTAACTCCAGCAAGACCTGGCAGAGAGAGGAAAAATGTGGGGGGAACTGTGACTTACTAGCTCTGTTTTTTGCCTTCTTTTGTAATTTATCTCTGTGAATAGTTGATGTACCAAGACACGCTCAGACTTTAACAGACTCTAATGTCTTGAAATAATATAGATACCATCTATAATGCATTCTTTTGGTGGATTGTTACAGTTTGGTCACTTTTTTATTTTTTAGATTTGCTTCTGACCTTTTAAAATAAACTATGACATATCCTAGTGATTTTGCTGGAGACTTGAGACTTGAACTCTGTAGAGACTTTAATCAACTCTGCTGTTTCCAGCATAAAACTAGGGAATGACTGAGAAAGTCAGTGACCTTATCCAGACTCCATAGATGAAATTCTGGGAAAAAAAGAACCCATTTACCTCGATGTCTTTCTGACTCATTCCACTGAATCAGTTTTAATAGAAGTGTGCTGTCAGAGGTTTTAATTACTCACACAGGTAATGGTTTCAACAGCTTCATAGAGAGGGTACTTCCTTCCTTCTTCCTGTATGTGACTAACTCTTAACTCTTCCAGAGACAGTGCCATTGGACACAGGACCCAGATGGGTTTTGAAGGTTAATTGCCAGTTATAGCAAACCTTTGTTAAGAGGAAGAAAACAAAATTTGAAAACAGCAATTTAGAAAAAGCAACCTCTCTCTTAATTACGTCAAAGTGTTTGCATTCCGAAACCATTTTGACTGAAATGGAAGTTTAACTCAAATTCTGTCAGTTCCTTGAACTCATAAAGGCACACAGTAGTGCTGGCAGAAGCAACTGATGGATTATAAAAAACCTGTTTCAGGTCAAGAGGAGATGGTCTAAGCTTTTTACATCCCTGCTGATGACTGCTTACCGTGGCTGTGGTGAGAATTAAAATAGTAAATACATAATGTTTGCACTGAAGTTAGTGTCTGGCCATTTCCATCAGCTGTCAGGAAAGAGTACATTGACTGAGATAATTTAAGACTGCAAGTCCTATGAAATGCATTAAAGATGACCCAAGTTGTCATGTGTTACACAAAAAAATGCATTCTGGGTTGTGGATATGAAAAGGTCATACAAATGGAAACCTGTTAATGCTTCTGATGGCTTGACACAGTCACACAGTAAAGCTGTGTAAATATTTCCTAGACGAAATCTTAAATATTCTCAAGTAATTTTCAAGTATCACTTATGAGTATAATGATTAATGAAAAGATAGTTTGAATTTCCTGAAACAGAAACAGAAAACCAGCTCTATATAATTTTAAAGATATTAATATCTTCTAAGTTTACTGATCTGTCAAAGGTGCTGGTTCTTTCTGAAAATGAAAGACAAGCCATGCAAAACATGATAATACTTGAATGACATCACAAATAAGAAATAGGAGCAAAAGTTATTATACAAAGTATTTCTGTATGTTTACCTTATTTTGTTTCAATCTAAATGTTCCATATTTTCCTTCCATGGTTCCATATTTCCTCTACATTTTTCTCAGCAGCATTGTCCTATATAGTTTGAGAAACAAAATAAAAAATGATGACTCAGTGCAGTATCAATGTATCACAATACAGTATTAATGGTAATGGGCTAACTCCTGTGTTATTCTCTAAGCAGCTATACCTTACCTCCCTAATTGTTTCTTAGGTTTGAATTATACAAAATATTCTTCACTTACCCATTGGACATTAAAGCATCTGTAAGGGAAGCCTTCTAATACCTGAAGAGTTACAATATGCATGCTTTAAGAGCAGCACTTACCTTTCTGCTTTTCAAGTGCTCTATCATGGAAAAATATTATACCAAAAGCAGGAGCACAGCAGATACTGAACATTTCAGGTTGGGAAGAGGAAGGAACAGGTTGGTGCAGGTCTTCCACAGGTATGCTACAGTTTGGTGTTCAGTCTATGGAAAAACATCTGTGGAACTGAGGCTGTGGGTGCCTCTGAACACAGCAACCCTGTTTGCCATTCCTTGGACATTATGGACAGAAACCCAAGACACTGAATCAGTGTTCCACCTGGCTGGCTGCAGTGATTTTGAGGGGTTGTTACTGACAACGCTGAACTGCAGTTTATAACTCTGTTCTATTCTTAATGTAACAACAAGCAATGTAACAACTAAAATAGAGTATTTGGAAGAAGTGATGGGGGAAGTATCTGTATTCTTCACTCAAGTCAAAAATCTATCTCTGTCAAAAAAAGGTAACCACTATTTTTATTCATTGCTTTTGAGGTGTTGCTTTTCTTTCCAAAGCTCTTAGAAAAATTAGTTACAACTGCACTGCTGAACTGTGTAAGTGCCAGTTTGATGCCAGAAATGGATTTTTTCCCCTATTTATACCTTTTTTTAAATAACAGAGTCACAGAATATTCTGAGTTGGAAGGGACCCACATGGATCATTGAGCCCAAGTCTTAAGTGAATGGCCCATACATAGGTCAAATCCGTGACTCTGGCATTGTCAGCACCATGCTTTAACCAATTGACCTAATGGTTTGCGCTAGAATGACAAATTATACCTAAATTGCTTCTCTCTGAAGTCTGAAAACCTGATTCCAACATCATTCTTTTTAAAGAATCCTGTTTTGTTTTCTCAGGACTCCTTACACATTCAGTGCACAGTTGGTCTGTGACTGGGTACCACCTGCTTTGGTGACACGGAGACAAGGGATTGCCAAGAGCCTCCCCCAGTAAAAGCAGCACAGGACTGTCCTGCCTCGACTCTCCTGCCACTGTGAAGGTTGCTTAGATGAAAAATATTCGTATTCAGGATTTTTTTTGTGGCACATTGTGAAGTGTCTGGGAGTCCAAATAGAGATTAAGAGCTGAACTGTCAGAAATACACCCCAAAATCAATAGTACTTGTCACATAGTAAGTGACATATACTGTTGTGTACACCAAAAAAAAAATAGGTTCAAAACATATTGGGTGCTTGTTAGTACACTTTTTAACTTTGATCTTGAGTCTTTGTGAGTAAAACTTAACTAGTGGTTAAATGCACACTGGAGTTGAGTGTGAACCATCTGGATGACCCCTAACTCATTTCTGTTCAAATTCAGGGAGCCCAAATATTAGCCTATCATTACCTTAGGTTTTGTCTTGTCAAGTGGGATATTTTGGAGTATAAACTGAAGGTAGGTCTGCTGACTTTTATAATTTGAATAGATAATGATTTAAACCACAGCTAAAGACAGTCTAAGAAGGCTGACTGAGCACCCACCTGCAGAATGCTGCAGAGGGGAGAGAAAAAGAAATATTTTTCTCTTGCTGTGAAGGTTTCTTTCCTTAGCTTTGGTTTCAGAACTCTATTTAGTTGATGTAGGATCTGGGAACAGAGAGAAGAAGAAGAGTCATAACCAAACTGAGGTCATCATCAGATATTTTTATCAAGGAGTCATTACACTGGCCAGGCCAAGACCAGGATATAAGTCCAGGCTTCATGCAGAGTATGAACATATATTAGGACATACTCTTGTACTATCTTCCAGAGTTGCGGGAAATCTGCTAAAAAAAGTTTCCAGGGAGAACTAGGAAGAAAACCATGAAGAAAATAAAAATTCTGTCATCAAAGTAGGGTGTTAATAGCAGGCTGTAAACAACACTGTTAATGGCACACTGTAAATAGAACTCAGGTTTCTTGCACACTGATGAACTATATTTAGGAATAATGGCTCTGGTTTATGCATTGAGAGAGGCAAGGTTAGTGAAAGAAGAAACAGAATGTGAACCCTCTCAATAAGTTTGGTATGTCAGAGGGGCAAAACAGAAAAAAAAAAACCAGTGCAAGTTGCTTTAATTCAGGGATTCTATTGGAGGTATATAATGATTATAACACTGCTTGATTTTATTCTATTTGACCAAGTTTAACACTGATGTATATGTGGAAATAGGGAGATATGCTACAGCAGTTTGTTTTTGAAGACTTCAGTAGTATTTATGAGAATATTTGTTTTGGTTTTATTAAAATAGTAGGTGACAGAATTAGCACTTCAGTTCCCTTGTATGGAGATAGAGCTCTTTCAATTTAATTTTAACAGTTGGAGGGAGACAACACAGATAGTGCCCAATCTGTAGGGTATGAAATGCTATTGCTCTGGCATGGTAGTACCTCAGCATAAGTGATTTTCTGAGCAGACTCTATGAACAGTTACTTGGAATAAGTGATAATGTCTGTATTCAAGTACATACTTGGCTAAGGATTCAAGTACTTCCTTAGCTGTGGGTTCATGACTAACTGGATATGGAATAAGGCACTCACTACAGCAGTTACTTGTCTGTAAACCAGACTTTACCTCACTTGAAGGAAACTTAATATCAATATCCAGTAAAATAACACGTCCCTCTCCCACCATTACTTACTGTGTAAGTTCACTAGATGACAGTAGTTGTATTAAAGCACTTGCTGATACTGAGTCCTGTTACAGTCTCATGGCAGTTCCTAGATCTGGCTTTCCAATTCCTTTTTTCCATTTAGCACATTTTTTGACCGAAATAAGACAAATTACGTTTGTTTTCTGTTTTGCTCATTTTTATTTATTAATTATTCACAAATAAATATTTTATATGCATTTTTAATTCCTGAATATTCACTGTGATACTGCCTTGATTGTTATTCATTAAATACATACCTCACATAGTCACTATACAAGATGTGCAATTTCTCACTTAAATTGCATGGAATGTGCTTTTGCTTTCTTGCAAGTTTAATTAAATATTTTAACACCTGAGAAACAAATTATACTAAGGAATAACATTTGACATTCCAAATTATTTTTATTTACATGAATACTATTCAAAGGGCATGTAAAAAACATTATGAAGCTCCAGATACTCATGGCTAATCTCAACAAATATTAATAAATGTATCTGAAAAAACCAAAAATTGGAACAAAAACATCAGTGTCTCTCTTCTAATTACAAGATAAAAAAAGACCTCATATTTTGTCCTCTACTTAAACTGAAGGTATGCATGGGGATGCAAAAACCAGTTTGATTTCCAGATTGCGAACTGTGTATTTAGATATAGTTTACTGCTTTTTCCTAACTCTGTAAGGGAGTATACATAATTTTTCATATACCTCTCATGGATGAGAGGGCTGTAATAGCAAAGTCACTGTCTCAGAAAAGAATTCAGGAAATTTACAAAATTGCATTTTTCTCAGCTTGATTCATACTGTGAATGATACACGCAAATCTGAGTAGGCGCTTTCCAGTTACAACACAGGCTTTCTACACAGAGAGACAAAAAAAATGAAACTGGGAAAGACATCGATTTATTAATGACAGCAACCCAATGCTCACATCCATATTTTCAGCAATTAAAAAAACTTTGACAGACATAATGGTTTCTCAATGGCTGCTGATCATTGAAGTCATCCCTTAGCTGCAAGTGTCCATACATACTTGTCAGGTATAAGATAAAGCAAGGCATCTGGTCATCTATATATTGACTTTCTGTCAAATGGGATAATGTATTAATGTATAATGTTGGCAATTTTGCTTTATCACTGAAGTTTCAATAGAAAAATGTGGGAAAATGTCTTATATAGCTGTACATTTACAGTAAGATTTGATTACTCTCATTAACAAAATATTTTATTTAAAATGTTCTTATTAAAACTAATTTTTAAAATGTTGGAAACCTTGTCATCTAGATGAATCAAGCTACAGCATGAAGCATTTATAACAGATAAGCAGTCTGCATGAAATTTGTTTGCCCTTTTGAATGTAATGGCTAAACAACAGTAGATATCTTGCAGATTGGGTATTGCAGCGGAATAAAGGGATGATGGAGGCAGGGATATAACTGGTATCATCCTATTTATTTTCAAAGAACATGTAAAATGCAGTGTCCATAGACAAAGACGAAATAAGCCAGCAGGGTTTAGTTACTTTTCCCACAGCTGTAAACTTTTTCCCTGCCAGATGTTATCCCAGAGAAGTCCCATTTTTTGCTTTCTCTCTCCTTTGTCTTTTCAGTCTCTTGTTTTTCTGATAAACATTTCTGGTTGTCTATCTTTCTCTTTTCTGTGTGCTACTGCTTGCAGTTATGCTTCTATGAAATCATGGAATCATAAGTCTGGAAGAGACCTTTAAGACCACCACCCTGAACCCAGCAGTAGCACTGCAACCCCTAAACCCCTAAGCCACATCACGCAGGTCCAGATGCCTCTTAAACACCTCCAAGGATGGTAACTCCACCATCTCCCTGGAAAACCTGTTCCAATGCCTGACCACCCTAACAGTGAAAATTTTTTTCTCATATCTAATCTGAATCTTCCCTCTCTCAGCTTAAAGCCATTTCCTTTGATCCTCTCACTGCAAGCACAGTAGAAGAGACTGGTCCCCTCCTCACCACAACCTCCCTTCAGGTGATGGTAGAGAGTGATGAGGTCCCTCTTGAGCCTCCTCTTTTCCAGACTAAGCAAACCCAACTCCCTCAGCCATTCCTCATGAGACAAGTTTTCTAGACCCTTCACGAGTTCTGCTGCCCTTTGCTTCAGCACGTCGATGTCCTTTTTAAAATGAAGGGCCCTGAGCTGGACAAAGCACTCGAGGTGGGGCCTGACCAGTACCAAGTACTGCGGGACAGTCACTGCCCTGCTCCTGCTGGCCAGACTATTGCTGACACAGGCCAGGATGCCATTGGCCTTCTCGGCCACCTGGGCACATGTTGGCTCATGTTAAGCTGACTGTCAACCAACACCCCCAAGTCCCATTCTGCCGAGCAGCTCTCACGCCACCTCTTCCCCAGTCTGTAACGCTGCCTGAGGCTCTTGTGACCCAACACTACTTTAATAAAAGCTGCCACATAAGCAAGTTCAGTGACAGTCCTTTATTTGTTAGAGTTGCTCAGAAATGCTTCCTCTCATCATGGAATATCTTGTCAAATAAATAGATAAATGTGATTGGATATGTTTCTCATTGTGGACTTAGAATTTCAGAATAACTGCAAATGAAGGTAAGTTTTACTTCATATTAGTATTGCACAATGAGTCCTTATGGTCTTAATTACTTCTATTGTCTTCATTAAGGGGAGAGATTTCATCTCCTACAGCACCACAGAATACATGATGGAACCCTGGTCATCAAGTCTATATATTTTTTTTATTTTTAATATCCCAGGAAATATTTATTAAGTACAGTGAGACAATAGAACGTGTTTGCAGACATATCTCCTGAGAGCTGTGTGGAGGTCCTAAATGTACTGCAAACTCAGGATGAAGTTGGACAGAAAAACCTTATCCATCCAGGACTGGATAAAATGTGTGATTTCAACCTTTAAAACTCTTCTCCGCATAAATGACAGAGTGCCTTTATGAAAAATTTGATCTGCTGCTCTCTCAAAGGAGAGAGAACACCTCAGACGAGCTGGGGCACTGGCAGAATTGTTTCTGCTGTTTGCTACACTGCATTTAATTCTAGACAGCTGCACAGTAGTTCATTTTCTCATGTGTGAAACTCCCTTGTTTAAAAATTCTTCCTCTGAAACCAATCATCACACACCAGAGCCATGTGCTAATGAATTATAATAATAATGAGCAGTTTAATTCTGTGGTGGCATAATTGTAAGTGAAATCAGAAACAGCAAGATACAGAAGATGCAGCTCTCACACTCCTCCACCCTTGCTTATGACACATTTTTTTCAATCCAAGGGCATAATCCAAAGCCACTGTAGTAGTTTCCTGTTTCATAAACCATCAAACATTTCAACAAAAATGACAGTAACTGAACAAGTTCTGTGATTCAAACAGTTTGAGCATACTACTCAATTGTGGTTTTACTCTTGTTTTTAGATAGTTTTCTGCATAATTCACAATTAACCTTCAATACCTTCCAAAATCCTTTTCTTCTAGTGGAATAACTCACCTGAACAAGCAACAAAGAAAAGCTTTTGTCTTCTCATTGGCTAACTAGTTCATAATGCTCCCAATGCATAGACTTCTGGCAGCTAGAGATGAAACAAGCGTTTATAATGCAAAGCTGTAGAATGGAAAATATCTCTGAACACACATACACACTCTCTTTCATCTGCAACCAGAGATTCCACAGCTTTGATATCTGCATTTTGTATTTGTTTTTCACAAACCTGAGTACAAGGCTGAGGGAGACATTTTTCAGATAGCTAACATTTAGCTGTGAAATGTGGCTGTTAAGTGATACTTTTACCATAACAATGTGTAAGAATATTTGTAAAAGGTTTATAGTATAATATTTTTATATGTACTATAAATTTTTGGAACATTTTCAGTGGTTTTATTCTTAGCATCTATCTAGACTGTGCAGATATTAATGACTCAAACTTCCTTATGATCTTACAGTAAAACTTACTTTTTATTTATATGACAGGTGAAAAGACTGAAACAGAAAGATTTTTGGACCTAAACTGACAAAGTAATGGCTCTATGACTATAGGATGGAGTACTAGTGAAACTACTGTAACTATTGTAACTGTGCTTCAATTTCCTCCAGATAGATCTTAGTTGTCAATTAAGATGTGCATTTGCATGAACAGAAGCAGAGAATACCCCTAAGGGTTGCAATTCTGGACACTTAAGTCTGTAATTTAGATTCTCAAAACTTGCCTGGTTTTGGATGATATTAAAATCTCATCATGCTAATCTTCCACTGCAAAAATGCACTTTTAGCTTCCAAATGTCACTTCTGACCATACCTGGAGGTGGCCAAGCCTCTGCAGAGTCTGCAGACATGCCCAGAGCACCGTTTCTTCCTGACTACTAGCTTCGAAAGGCAGTAAGCCTCCATGATGGCATTTATACCTGGTGATACTTAATTACGAGTATAACTCTTCTGTATTGCATTAACATTTATACTGCGGCTCCCTTAAACTCCTTTTCCCCATGCAGCATGCTCTTCATGTTCTCTGTTTGACCATATACTTTTATGGATTTCTAAATGCAATAAAAATGAAAACAGAGAAGTAACAGAAAAAGAGCAATTTCTAGCTCAATGTAATTTGCTTCCATATTTTCAAGTCAGAGTTAATCCCTGTACTGGCAAAAACGATTTTGGAAATTTTTTTGCAGTTCGGAGCCCTTACACATGTTAATGTTGCTATAGACATCATTGATGAAATAGTTTGCTTTGTTTCACCTGTGGGGTGTCTACAATACCAGTAGTAATTTTAGATTCATCACGAGTGTGATAGATATTCAGATGCCATCGCACCAGGCCTGCAAGACTGATAATGAGAAAGGCCAGCTTTTTACTTTTGGAATGTGTGACTCTGATCCAGTAGCAGCTAGAAGGAACTGAATATTGAAGTGTACAAGTTAGCACTGTTAAGACTACGCACACACTGAATGCATCTGCATTTTTAGTAGGTTTCTTTATAGTTTTGAAGTTGTAAATCTCTGTAATCATGTAAGATATTTATATTTCTTATATTACCACAGTATCTGAATGCCTCAGTGTATTGCTGTATTAATGTGTTAATCTTCCTCACACTCCTGGGAAGGAAGGTAATAGCTCTTTGCTGTTCTGGGGGAATAAAAGCAAGATCAAAATATTAAATATTTTCCTAAAATTTAGAAGGAAAATCAGGATACTTTCTTCCTCTACCACGTTTATAGAATCATAAAATCATAGAATTGTTTGGGTTGGAAGGGACCTTTAAAGGTCACCCAGTCCAACCCCCTTGCAATCAGCAGGGACATTTTAAACTAGATCAAGTTTCTCAGAGCCCTATTAAACCTGACCTTGAATAGTTCCAGGAATGGGTCATGTACCTGTTCCAGTACTTTTTTTACCACCTTCATTGCAAAAGACCTTTTCCTTATATTTAATCTAAATTGATCCTCCTTAAGTTTAAAAACATTATCCCTCATCCTGTCAATATGTTCCATATTAATAGTCAGATGGTTATTTTGTCCTTCTTTAATTCACTTTTATCATGTTAAAAAAAATAGAAAGGTTTAATTTTGAATCACAGTGAAGGAAGCTTTTGTTTCTTTGTGTATTTAGATGGTGAGGAGCACCTGGACTGTTCAGGGCAGGCCCACTTAAACATGTTTTTGTGTTATTATGAAAATAGATATAATAACCTTTTGATCATTTTAGCTTCAAAAGAAATAATAAGATGTTCATTAATCAGTTGAATTTAGCAGCACTTTATCTGTGGGAGGAGGAATGCCTTTGAGAAAATTCCTCTGAGTATTTAGTTTTAAATAATCCATGCAGCTTGCCCATACTAAGTGTGAATGAAAAAAGTCATAAATTCAGTAAAAAGAGTCTTATAATCAATAAGTACTTGAATAGAACTCACAATGATAAAAAAGAAAAAAAAAAAACCAACAAAAAAACCCAACAGAAAAATCCTCCTCAAAACCCAGATTTACCAACAACTAAAAAAAAAAACAACAAAAAAACACACAAACAAAAAAAAAACCCCAAAACCAAACCTTTCTGAATTGAGTGTTCCCTTCATAATGGCCCTTTAATAGCAACCTTTTGTTGAATGCTGGGCAGATTGCTAACTTCCTTCTGGGAATTGATTGCAATAACGGTGAAGCTAATCAGCAATCAGATTTCTCATCCTCTATTCAGGACTTTCTTTTGGCTGTGTCAAGAGGGCTACAGCACAGTGACCCTGCCACAGTCCTCTACAAATTGCATGCCTTTATAAACTGGCTATGCTCTGAATGGAGTAGATTGAATTGCTGGAAGTAGCTCACATCATCTAGTCAGCTTCAGAAAGTCAATATCCTTGGTGTGCCTGGAAAATCTTGAATTGCCTATCACCCATCAGATTTCTGGAGTAACCTTTACAATGCACATTTACAACACCATTTCTAAATAAAGCAGAGTGTATGTCATGTTCTGCTTTATTTAGAAGCCAAGATATCCCTCAAGGCTCATATCTTTGAAAATATTTCAACATGGATGGGAGATAAGGATCTAAATGCTTGTGAGGATCTGGGTTCTGTATTTGTTTTAAGGTTAACCTCACCTATTGATCTCTCTAGAACCTGCTAAATGAAATTTGAGCCCAAAAATAATTTTTAAGGTCCTAGTAGTAAGTAAGAAGGTTTGGTGCTGGGGACTGAATAGATACTTAGATATACTATACATTTTCATGTTTAAGAACAGAAAATTGATAAATGGAAGAATGCAAAATATCAATGACAACCTTATTCCATTCCAAATTCTAATAAACATAAAAATTTTAGTCCTGCAAGCATTTCAATTGGTGACTAAAACAATTTTACTCACATATGGAACAACCAGAAAAATAACTCTTATCGAAATACAATATTTTCAATGCATTTAGGTTTTCCAGAAGTTTTGTACTTTCTTTATAATACCAGAAATGCTGCAGAAGAACATGTAGCATTTAAATTTCAAGGCAAAGTTTGAAAGTTAAATTATGCCTTCACTTGTGCAGTCAAAATAAAGAGGAAACACAGGTTATACAAGTGACAAACCCAAACTGTACTTCATATATAGTGACTGGGCTATATTAAAATACAGTCATGGATGCTACAGGGGTGGTCATACTTGGATGGGAAAGAGGTTTTGAGACCCCACAGATGACTACATTAAAAGAAATACAGTCCTGACACAGATTTCCTCCCTTTTGACTACTTTTCAATGCTTTTATGAGAGAAGTTAAACAGAATCAGGTTCCTATAACAATGTATCATGCTGGAGGGACAAGCATTAGGTTAGGATTGGAGGCTAAATACTTTTGTTCCACTGAAAAAGGGGTTAGAAGCACTAGGAAATAGAAGGAGCCTTTGTTTCAGTTATTCCCCAGTTCAGCACCTAGACATGGTGATGATATAGAACATGTAGAGCTTTTTAAGGACTAGGGTGGGATTTTGTTCTGAAGAGAACTCTGGAGGTGTTCTATTCTGAGGAACATCTGTAAAATGTACAATTGCCTATAGTTCTCATGGGCAAAGCTATGTGCAATGCATTATTCAGGACTGTAGCTAGGGGAAACTCTTCAGGCAAAAGCTTTTCTCAGTGAAAAATGCATCTGCCCAAAACAATTCACAAATTCATTTTGAATTTTTCATAGTGTTTAAGCTAGAAAAATGGGTAGAAAAGAAGAAAAATGGAGTTTCCACTTGCCATTTCAAAATGATGTTTCAATTCCAACTGTACTTCAGTTTAATAAAGAGAATAAAGTATTTATTTGCAAAAGAAACAAACAAAAAAAAAAAAAAAAAAGCTCAAACTAAACCATTATTTATCCACTTAAGAAAACCCAAACAGTTCCTGTCAACATTTTACTTCAAGAACTTTTCTTTCCTGCATGGAAAAAAAGTGAATACAAACTGTTTGACAGCAAATTGAAAGGATTTCAATTTTGCTGGGGTTTTGCTCAATTTGAAATGTGATTGCTCACCCAACTGTATTTAGGCCTGTATTTAAAGACACAGACTAAATGTAGTATAAACTTTTCTACTCACACCAAAAGTTCATTGCAACACACTTCTTTTTAAGGTGAAAAATATTTAACTCCCAAAGATAGTATAAAACTCTTGATTAAAAAGTCTATTTCTCAACTCTTCCATTACTTTCAGAACTTACACATGATGCTCTGAATAACTACCAACTCAGACCTGCCAACTGCACAGTTGCTAGTTATTTACAATAAAATCAGTCCCATTAATTTGCTAATGAATTGATATTGACTTTACATTTTGTGAGCTGGCAATGTTTCAAAAGTCATTGTTATCTCATTTCCAAAATGAACATCAATGAATTTCCCTTACTGCATGAAATGCAAAAATCAATTAAAAAAATCTAATTGGTTTAATACCACCTGGTTTCAAATTATGCTGATGGCACTGGATCAAAAATTCCACTCATCAATTAAGGTTGGAAAGGGGATGATTCTTTCTACTTACTAATAGGTTGTGAATAGAATAATGGTGAACAAAAAATTGAGAAACAGATTACAAGAAAATAACAAATTAAATAAGTGGGTAAAAACTAAGTTAAACTGTACAGGAGCAATAGTTCTTATGGGTATTATACCCTCTCTCACAAGAATACCTTTTCTAAACTAAACACAGAAGTTGCATAACAGGAATTAAGGGCTCTGGTTGGAAGAAAACAAGGTTTCTCCAAGATACAAGTCATCAAACAAAAAATGAAACGTCTTTTTTAGACTAATATCTTCAGAGGAAACTTTCTCAAGATTTCTGTGCAGCTATTTCTTGCTGTCTGAGAGGAAAATTGTATTTAGTGAAATTTTTTGTGATAACCATACCACATCAGAGCCCTGGCTAATTTTAACTGTCTCTGAAATCTCCTAGAATTGTAAATGCTTCTTTCAACCAGCCCTCAGCAATGATCCTTCTGAATTTTGACCACTAGCAAAAGCTGATAAGGATGTATTATCCAGATGATGACCAGCAGTTTGTTCTCTGAGAGAATTCTGAAGAGTTTGTAATCATATTTTAGAAAGGAAACGAAAAGAATTGTGGCAAAGTGTAATGTATGCTTTTGCCTACACCTGTGGGCTGTGAACCTGGAAAATTGAAATGGAGGCAGAAACTTTGTTAGAATAAGCTCTTGAAAAGCCTCGAGTCTTGTGGTTTCTAGGCTGGGCTCAACCATTCTCACGTTAGTCCTTTAGCTGAAAAAACTGAATTAGAATGTGGGTTGGCTGTTAACTCCCTGGATTGTTAGCAGAGTGAGGCACCCTAGCAGGTGAATCTGCTTCCCCAAAATGTAACTCCTTCTCTTAAGATGCTGATGTTTCTCCACTGACTACAGAGAAAGCATACAGCACCTGGGTTCTACTGTGGATCTCTTTTTTTTCCTGCCACACAATCTAACAGAATACTTAATATACAATTAAGTATCTTTTTAAAGAACAATTTCCTCAAAGTCAGTGTATTCAATGAAGTATTTAGATTCATTGAATGTCCTAAATATCTCAGAAAACAATAATTTCTGCTCTTTACATGTGACCAGGAACAAAAATGTTGATTCTTTGTATTTATAAGCTGATGAAGTCTTTGAAATCATTCTTCTGTGTACACATCTGCCCGATTCTTACCTGGCTTCTGAGTCTATTGGACAATTTCAGTTATAAGATAGTCAACCAAAACTCGAGTTTGGAAGGTAGCAGTCAAATTTCAGCTGTATTCTTCAACAGTTATGAATCCACACAGATGCAATCTACTCAATACTAGAGTTATGCTTCCTGTATAGCCAATCAGTACATTTCTAAACTGTCTTAACAGGAGTACAGAATCACTCTGCAGGTCCAGAATAATGGATAGGAAGAATCTTAACAACTTTCATGATCTCAGCACTTCTTTTAAGAAGGTGTTTTAGTTCGCATGAAATTTAAGCTCAGGATACGTGTGCAAATTATCCTGTCTGCATAGGTAATCTCTTTTTCTTGTTTGAATTTAGAGAAAACCCCATAATTGAAAGGACCAAGCATTCCTAAAGTACAGAGAAATATATAGCTAATGCAAACATTAACTCCAGTGACAATATCATGGGGGTCTATTGTCTAAAAAGGCAAAATATCTATATAGGTTTACAGACATGCCTTTTTAAAATTTATTTATTCTTAAATGCGTGAAATTACCACTGAGGTTGCATACAATTTTCAATGGCAAATGACTTCTGAAATAGTGTAAAAATAACTTCTGCCTACATTGAATCATTTATGTATTTGAGATCCAATACTTTCCCACCACATTAGACTTGTTTAAGTATCATGGTCACAGCATATGACCATGGCTACCTGAAAAATATAGGGCTGAAAATGTCCCTTCTTCATGCAGATCATTGTCTAATTGATATTTGCACTGATCACAGATCTTTTTAAGTGTGACCCTGGATTATATGTATATGTTTATGACACTCTTATTAATTGGATATAAATTGCAGTGTTCATATTTATTTTTTTAAAATACGTACTAAAGAATTTTAGTGACCCTGAACAGTCCTTTCTATCCTAAAAATTTTTAAGTGTTTCTTCTGAAAAAAAATTTGCATATTTAAGTTTAATTGATTTTACTGTTTTTCACTTTGACCTAGAACACATAACAAGTACAGTTATTCACAAAAATAATTTTAATTACTACATTTAATCCTTGATTACTTAGAATGTGCTTTGAGGGAAAATTCTGCTCCCAATTACACTGGCTGTAATTTGGACTAAATTCACAGATCAGGAGCCAAATAGCAAACGACCTATTGTTCAGATTTATAGATTTCCATACGGAAGTGGAACTTGCCTTACTTTTTAAAACGCTAATAATAATTTCTATAATTTATCTGATATCCAGATAATTTTAAAATCTAGGGAAATATGGCAAAGTACATAAAAAATTGTTATGAACCTGAAGGAACCATTAAAGAAAGATTAACAGGAATCAACATTTGGTGTTATTACAACACAGCTAGTGGAAAGAATTGTGCTTATTTGCTAAAATTTTTGGTCTCGAAAGGCTTAGTAGAGGAAGGATGTAGTGAATGTTTCAAGTAGAAATTGGGTTGTCATTTTTATTTGAGTAAACCTAGCAGTGGGAAAATGTACAAGAAATATCAGGTGAAATTTTATAAATTGGAACTTGTATATGTGTGGAATGCTTTCTAGAGGGAAGGGATTAAATAGCCATTCAGTCACTAAGGACTAAAACCTGGCTGAGAAAGAAGCAGGAAACAAGAACACAGTCAGCATACCAACTGCCAGCCTGTTGTCATTGTGGAATTCTGTTTACCTGTGTTTAGAAATACTTGCAAAAACTGAATCAGTTCTGGGAAACTTTCAAAAGAATATTGTCATTTTCTTTGCTCTTAAAACTACTACTGAGATTAATGCTTTTTATTAATATGGCCTGTTTGGTTCATATGTGTGGTGCTTTGTCTTATTAGTATCATAAATCCTGCATTCTTGCTTTTGGTTGACAAATAGGGGCAAGACAGTCTATGTGCTAAAACCATTGGAAACCACTGAAATTCTTACTAGAAAATATATGGGCTGTATTGAAGACTTTGGATACGTCTTCTGCATCCCCAAGTGAAACAAATTAATCCCCTGTTCCTCAGTGCTGCTCCACATTAACTGCTAGAGCCAAGTAGAACAATGACTTCAAGAGTCCACCTCCTGGAAACTCTAAAAAGTAGCCCTGTGCACTCCTGTGGGTAGGAGCACTCTGTCTTCTCAGAAGCAGACCAGGAAACACAATGAAAGCATGGTCTTATTGTCTTAAATAAAATGTCAGCATAAATAAAAAAAATTGGAACACGTAGACTTTGCATGTTTTCATTATACCATTTTAATATTTTTAGCCACCTTTTAACTAAAATCTCAAATAGATCTAGAAATCCTGCTCATGATATTGAACATCTCTGGTAAGAAATATTCTCCAATTAGGTCACATGAGAATAAATCAGAAGAAAATGCCTGGAACTAATCAAGAATTTTCACCCATCTTAGCCTTCCTCTGTTTCTTGTCTCCTGTTCGATCTCCCGCTCTTCCCATCCAAGGGTCTCTATCTCTCTCATTGTAATTCAGGCATTATATAATATGTTCTTCAAAGCAAATCTAAGAGAACCATCATCACTCTTCATTTAAGGGTATCTTTAAAAACCTTGCCAGTCTCCTTTTATCTTAGTGTCTGGGAGAAAAAAGAGTGGCGGGGGGGAGAAGATCTACTTATCTTCATAGCCATTTTTATGCATCCTTATGATTAAGATAATGAAGAAGTGTTATAAACTTACTTGACAAATTATTTTGACATTTTCTGCTTGCAGCTGGCTTTTTAAAGTGACTCTTAAGTTCCCATACATAACTTTTTACATTCTTGCATTTTATGTGTGGTAGTTAGTTAAAGGCTGACAGAGCTTCTGGGTTTAATTCCTCTGTACTTTCTAGCAACATCAGTTCACAAATTTGACAGGGCATGTTATAATCACAGTGAATATAGATCTCTTTCATTTGTAAAGAGTCAGCTTGAATCTTAACAATAATTTAGGGGAGGGGAGGCACAGAGATATTAACATCAAACTTGTCCAGAAGCTATTGCTGTCTAGTTTGTCTTTGTATTTATGAAGTCCTGATAGTTAATGGGAAGAAGAAGGGGAAGGGGAAGGGGAAGGGAAATTTAATTCTAATTTCATCCTGACCATGATAAAAGGATCAGAAGGGAAATGGGGCTAGTGTTACTTATCACACCTATTGTATCCAGGATTACTCAAGGCTGTATTGTACTCTAAATGCGAGCTGAATTTTTAAAAATGCTGACATTTATGAAGTATGTAAATGGATATCTAATTAACTTGCTACAGTTATCTTGTTAAATACCAATTAAATATATTAACATTTATCACAATTTTAATGTATCAATAAGAATTTAACTGTACCTTTATTGTCATTGTAATTCCAAATTAATTACATGGCTAGATGATTTATCTTTTGCATAATTATTCAGCCTTAGTCTATGTTCTCTTAAGCAATCCAACTGTTATAGTATGGATTCTCTACAGCATCTGATCTTTTTCTGTACAATTCTTTATCAAGTCATCTGCTATTAAGACATTAAAATCAAATGTAGAAGGGGAGGTGGGGTTTTTGCTACCTGAGCTCAACTGCACTGGTATGGAATTACCAGTTTCCCAAGGATTGAACATAATTCTGTCATGTTGATTATTTCTTGTAAACAGTCTAAAAATTTTTTGAAGAAATATACATAATAACTTGAAACGAGTGGTGGATATTCTTTTATGGTAAAACATTAATTCAATTTCCATATCGTTGTACAATAATTCACATCTTATTCTTTCCATACCCCTCACATTCATACAACTTAGAACTAAGACCACTGAAATTAGGAGTATCACTTACACAGAGACAGCAAAATTAAACCAGTTTCTGGTAATGTTAATACAATATTTTTTCACCAAACTCAACTGCATGCTTAATTCTCAAACAAAATCTTAGGCCTGCTTTATTTAGAGCACTTAAATAGCCACTATAGGAATGAGAAGTACAAATAAAGAAGCTACATATGGGGCACTGTTGACAAAAAATATCAGAGTAAGAGCTTAATAAAGCATACACAAACAACATGTGAACTATCCGGACTGTTTTCTTAACAAGATTCATGCTATGAACAACATTCAGCAAAGAACTTACAAATGTAAACATTATGTAGCAAAGTTCTTGGGCTGGAGTAGAAATATTCACAAGGTTTGACTTAGGCAGATGCTTAATCCTTCACTGCATCAGATGAGAAAATGAACTCACCAGAGAAAATGTTTTGACTGAAGCAAAATACAGTACAGGGAGCAAAATAATCTTTAAATTCTGTAAATAATGTATGCCTTAAAAAACTTGGAACAGAGTATTGAAATCTTGATGAGTGAAAAACACCTGTGCTTATACATATGTCAAGAGCTCCATGTTTGAGAGTAAGGTGGTCATTCTAGTCTCCCTTCACAGAAAGTTAAGAAAGAAATAGAGAACTCAGTGGAATAAGCCATTACTTTCTCAATTAGTTATTCAAAGTGTTTATTTCTCTAGACTAACTTTGACTTAGATGAAACCTGCCCTATGATATTTAAAAATAATTTCTTTTGTTTTTTTGGCAAAGAGTACCTGTTTTATTCATGAATCCTGATTGCAGGATAAGTATGTTTATAGGCTTAGGATTCAACATATATTGTTCAATATCTAAAGTGGAGGGAATTTAATCCTAAATAATTTATTGTGGGAAACACAGGGAAAAACCTCATATTATTTGATATTAGATTTTAAAAAACCCAAACAAATCTTTTTTTAAAATGAAACATTAACTTTGAAAATGAAATAATGATTTTTAATAACCTGAAATTAATCCATCTCCATTTTATCAAAACCCTTTCCCCATAATACTTGTAAGTTCACTCTAATTTTTTTTAATTGCTTACCCAGGTTTACTGGCAAGGATTGAGCAGTCACATTGAGACTGCATGGATCATTTCACCCATAAAGGAATTACAGCTGTCCATCCCTGGAGTGGGACATTGCCAGCCACACAGAAGGGCTGCAGTCCTCATGGGATTTCAGTTGTCAGAGCTATCTTTTGAGCTGTGAAGAACCTGAGGAGGAGCTTTGCCTACTGGAGATGGTACTTCCTAAGGGTGCCCCTTTCAAGCAACCCTCAATCTGTGCCACATCTGCAGGCATGCAATGCACCAAAGCTGTGGTAAGAAGCAGTTCCACGATAACTAATTATGCTACTTTACGAACACCCGAAATTCAGCTTTTCCTTGCAAATAAGATAAGGATAATAACTCTACATTTGTGCCTTCACTTCTCTGGAGTTTAGAGAGTATTAACGGCTATAGGATTCAGAATAAATAAACTGGATAGAAAAATCATTATGTGAGGTCCATTTTCTGAATATCAGTTTGGATTCTAAGCACTGCAGTAACTTACCCTTAATTTTCGACTCAGAGCGTCTCTGAAAATAGTAGAAATGTGGGACATCATTATCTTTTCTCCTCATATTGTGAAGTGATGTGATTGTGGTAGCTGACCTTATTGAATTTGACATTAGAAGTTGATTCACCTTTTTAAAAGCATTTTTACATATTGAATTTTGGCCTCCAAGGAATAGAAAACAATCAAAAATAAATTGGGAAAAATTGAAAAAAGAAACCAAATAAGAAAACTGAGAGAGACACATGAATACATGAATAGTCCCCTTCATCCACACTGCACCTTTTAATGAAAAGTGTATGCATGAGATAATAAATGGATTTGGATTTTAACACGTCTGCAGCAACCCATTTGCCAGAGCTATGAACTGAGGAGTATGAGTCTTTCAGAAGTTTGTAAGAATGCCAGTTCTTTGCCTGCATGTGAAGTGTGTTCATCATTCTTGGGATGCTCATGCTTTGTGTGCTGTGTGGGTGCAGGCTCTGTGGAGGTGCTCTGCGTGCTGCTTGATTGCACCATTTTACTGTGTATTCATGCAAATGAGTAAAATGGTTTTGCATTTTCTCAATGAACAACAATTTGGATCGGTAAATGTTAGATATAACCAGGTAGAATGGAAATAATCTAGACTACAAGCACTGCTGCATCACATGACAAAGAACCTACCGCTACATTAGGCACTGATCACGGTTTAGGGCTACAACCCAAGTCCCACTGAAAATCTGTGTTAATTGTATGTATGATTGGGCTGTTTAATGGTGCACATACTACGTTTTTATTTTCAATTTCTGTATGATATAAGTGTCTGGAACTTATGTTGAGCGATGGAGACAGCTGGCTGTGCACTTGTCATGTTTGTTGGTACTTGTTAGTTACATGCACACCTATATACGAATCTTTAAAAGAGATTCCAAAGTCACGTTGAAAATGAAACCACAGGAATAAAGGAAATGTCATGTGGTTTCATTACCTGCAGTAACAGAGACAGCAGTTGAATGGATATCAGGCATGTGTATTGTGAAACAAAGTCTACTTACTGTCATGTTTGGAGGTTGACCAAAGTGAATTATGGTGTAAAACATCACAAGGCACAGTCTCCGAAGCAGATGATTTTGGTTGTCTCCTTGGAGAGAAGTTTCCAAGACACTAACAAGGAAATAAACAGAACAAAAAACAATGTATCATGGATTATTTCCAAAGTATGAAAACACAAGCATTCATACAAATACTCAAAGTATCTTCCAAGATCTTACACACACATATACACAAACATCTGTTGGCATAGACATGTGCGCTTATATACAGAGACTCAAAAAAACCTAGAAATAGTTACAAAACTGTACCGATACACCTAACAGAAGAATTATGTATGCATCGCTCACTGTCAAGAATTTTAGAGAACTAGGTCTCAGCAGAACAGGATGTCCAAAACAAAGGGAATTTTTGGGCAGTAGTAAGAACCAATTTGTCTGCAATTAGTCTCTATTAATCCCAGAACCATACATGCAGACTGTCTTACCAGCAGACAAGGGAAACATTTCATTTACCTCCTGCGCTATGACTGACATGTCTTTTTCCTCCTGGTGTTGCAATCTGTCCTCCTATCTCCTACTGAGTGGAATTATTCTCATTAAAGGAAGCACCTTCTTGCTCAGTCCTGGGCTGAACCAAAAGCAGTTGACAATGTAAGTTCTCCAGCTTTGTTTTGTTCTGCTATCACCAGTTGATATTCATCAAATAAATGAACAAGAAACATTTATAAAATAAACAATAGTAATAATTAGGGAAATAAAAACTTACATAATGATAAAGCATGAAGGAAAAGTCAACAGATTTGTGCAGAGCTATGGTCAGTAATATGTAAATCCTCAAGGGATGAATTTTATAATTCAAATAATTTTATAATTTAATGTGAAACTTTACAGTTGCCAAAGGCATATTGCTTGTCATATTGTATATGTCGTATTGTATATGTATATCATATGTTATCAACAGTGAAGAGCAAATTCTGGATAATTCTGTCCCAGAGAAGAGCAAAGATAATTTACAAACGTGTAATGACTGCTGAGAACCTGACTGAATGACTGTACCACATCATATGCCTACGGCATCAGAAAAGCCAGCAGAGTTCTTTTGAGAAACAGAGCAGAAAATAGCTTGAGGATTATCAAATGTATACCAGAAACCCTCAGATCTCTGGTGGGCAATCTTGCCTCTTAAAGAGGAGTGTTTAGTCCCCAGTGTAATCTCAGTGCCTAACCATGGAGGTGAGCTTTCCCTGTTTCTTTGCTTTTACCATAGCCATATGCATATGATACTTTTTGTCTGTGACACTTTGATTAAACCGTCCTTGCTATATCCTTGTGCTAACATCCAATCTAATTCCACAGTACTGTAGCAGCCTCAATGGATTAGTCACAGGCTTACCTCTTCGGAAACAATGATTTAATAGAACAGTGAGTTGAACATAAACAAGAAACTTCTCCATATTCTGAAAAGATAAAAATTCCATCTAAATAAGCAAAAGAAAACTGACAACAACACAAGAAGCAGGATACTATAGACACCAGTACACTGAGTGCCTGTGCTTGATTCTTATCTATCTCTGTCCATAACAATGTAGTTACACTGTTGTAATTAATTTTTTTTTTTTGCCAAACTGAGTTCAGTCTTCTGTTTTCAGTTTTTGGTTTTGTTTGGCTTTGTGGTTTGTTTGTTTGTTTTTACAAAGGAGGTTTCTAAAACAAGACTAGCAGCAAGAAAGGAGAGGAAGTAACCGAAAGCCACAGTAGACTGTTGATAAGAAGGTAGTGAGATAATGAGACTCATTAGTGGGGTCCTGAACACTGACCATGTGCAAGTGTGGCCATAGAATACTAACTAATTTAACCCATAGCTATATCCTCAGATTTTCTAGGAAGAGTCTTTTTGATAGCTGTTAAATTCTGTGCTGGGATCTGGACAGACTTTCCTAGGAACTTTATAGCCACACCTGCAATTCAGACAGATGAGGAAAATCAACACAAACAACAACAGAAGCAGAAGGTAATCTGTGTAATAGCCCTGAATACCTGAAAACAAGGTCTTTTGGCTTCAAACTACTGAGCAGATTGCATTGTGTACCTGAGGTACAATTGATATTTTCGTGCTAAAACAATGTAAGTACATTATCTCCTCAGGAACATATGATTTTTAATGGCCATAGTCATGTGACTGGAGAAAAGGGATTTTTACTGCCAGAAGGGCACATAAAATTCATAATAAAGAGAAAGAAAATGTTTATTAAAAAAAAGAACAGAAAACTCAGTCTGTGAATAGAAGGATGAAATATTTAATGGTAGAATGGGGAGAGAAGATGAGAGCGGAATTGGGGTTAGAATAAACCCTGGATGTTGCAGAGCAGTAGAAGGAATAATTGAAGAGGTTTGAAAAGCAATGTTTCGGTTTTATGTGAAGTTCTAAGCTGCTGACAAACAATATGAGCTTTTGTGGCTCTAGCATGACAGCCTTGAAATGTTTCAAGTTTTTGAATCTATTAATTTTAAACCAAAATCGCTGCTTCTTTCTCCAAACCCTGGCTTCCTCAGACCATACTGGTTGCATATATATACTTGGGTTCTTTTTTTTTTTTTTGGGTCTGCAGAAGGGAGGAGGTTAGGGGGGATGAAGCTAGAAATCTATTTTACTAAAATGCAAGTAATGAGAGCTTTCACAACACTGGGAGAAGTGGCTGATACAGGAGAATTCTGTGCTTAGTGCATTTAGCAAGACCTGGACAGGCTCGAGAGTTGAGCAGAGAGGAACCTGTGAAGTTAAACAAAGGCAAATGCAGGGTCCTGCACCTGGGGAGGAATAACTCCATGCACCAGCACGGGCTGGGAACTGATTTGCCTGAAGGCAGCTCTGTGGAGAAAGGCCTGGGGGTGCTGGTGGACAACAAGCTGTCCCTGAGCCAGCAGTGTGCCCTGGGGGCCAGGAAGGCCAATGGTATCCTGGGGTGCACTAGGAAGAGCATTGCCAGCAGGTCAAGGGAGGTGATCCTGCCCCTCTGCTCAGCCCTGGTGAGGCCACATCTGGAGTGCTGTGTTCAGTTCTGGGCTCCTCAGTCCAAGAGAGACTTGGAGCTCCTGGAGTGGGTCCAGTGGAGGGCTACAAAGATGATTAAGGGACTGGAACACCTAACTTATGGGAAAAGGGTGAGGTTTGGGCCTGTTTAACCTCAAAAAGAGTCAGCTGAGAGGGAGCCTTATCAATGTATACAAGTATCTGTAGTAAGGGTGTCAAGAAGATGAGGTCAGGGCCTCAGTGGTTCCAATCAGGGACAGAAGAAGGGCAATGGTCACAAACAGAAATACAGGAAGTTCCATCTGTACATGAGGAAAAACATCTTTACTTGGAGGGTGATAAAGGACCGGAACAGGCTGCCCAGAAAGAGAGTGTGGAGTCTCTGGATATATTCAAGAGCCTCCTGGAAACAATCCTGTGCAACCTGCTTTAGGTGAGCCTGCTTTAGCAGGGAGGTAGGACTAAACAATCTCCAGCTGTCCCTTACAACCCCAACCGTTCTTGGAGTCTTTGATTCTGTATTTATAAACAGCACCATCTGTTTGTTCTTTGCTTCCTTGTTGTATAAAACCAGCTCTTTAAAGGGCAATGCAATGAAAACAATTTATCTGACTTAAAAAAAACCCCTACAAAAAAATTATTTTATTTCTTTTCAGGAGACAGTCTCTCACTGAGTCCCAGTGAGTCTTAGCTGACAAGAAGGTGAGCTTTAAAATGAGAGCAGTTGCACCTTAAGCATATAGTCACTAAACACTTTGCACTATGAGAACATTACTTAAGTAATTTCAGCTTTTAGAACCCTTTTCAACGCGTTCTTTATTTCACTTCACTAACGAAGTATAAAGTCTTGAAAAGACTTGACAGTTTACCATACAAACACTCAAAATACTCATGGATTGTGCATTCCTAATCTAGGAGACATTTTCTAAGCACACGCAAAGCAAGAACAATGTAACAAAAAAGGTGCCTCTGACTCTATACTTAGACTGAAGTTCAGCTATCTTCCTTTGTAAAAGATTTCTGAATACTCAGTCCTTTTGTTCCACAAAAGTGCAAGGTAATTCTAAAATGGGCTTAATCGGTCTCCTCTGATGAAGCTGCTACTACTTGTGGGGATTAATTACACATGCATTTTTCTGAATAACAGAGAAAGTTGGAATGATTCAATAATTCAGTGCATTGGCCTTGTAGAAAGAAGAGGTAATTGTTGGGGTTGGATGTATCCACCACAGAATGCAGAAAGAATTTATAAAAAGAAACAGCATTGATCATAATTTTTTTCGTTTTTTTGCTGCTCCTAAGGTGAGAAGGAAATTCTGTAGGTGACAAAGTGTTATCTTGATTTAAGTTTCTAATACAAGGAAAAATTAATAACAGAAAAATCTAAGGCCCAAGCTGGTATCTCCTTTAAGCATAAAGCAGATTCTTTAGTGCCTTGAGAATTACGCAGGAAATCAAAAAAGATTTAAAAATACCTTATTAGTAGCATTCAAAATAATGTATTCAGCATGAAAAGTCTCCCAAGGAAAGCCTGTCCAAAACACTGAAACACTCCTGGAGAGACTGACTCAATTATCAGCTGTAATAGCATCAGGTGACAGACTTTAGTACGCAAAGTGTTGCACAGTGAGAAAACTCTACTAGCAAGCACCAATTTACACCTCTGAATTGATGTGAATATTTGTTAATATTTCCTGTTTGCTTTGTAGCCATTAACTGATTAATGAAATCCTAAAGAGAAGCAAACACACAGTATGGGGTGAGCAGGTGTTACCACTCCCTTTTGGCAGTGATGGGGAAACCAAGAAGAGAGTTACTGATGACTTACTCGGGACCAGGCTGCTCAGCATGTGGAAATATTCCTACAAGAGACTGCATCCTCTGACAGCTGACAACTGGAACTCCTGTAGAAGGTGGCAACATGCTTGTCCTACCCTAAGACGGTGGTCATTGTCCCTTAGCTCTACCTTCATAATTCATGCACTTATGAGGCATCTTTAAAGTAGTTAAAAAAATCTTGACTATGTTGAACATTTTAGAGAGAAGGCGGTTCTCTAACTCTAGGACTTTTCTAACTCTAATTCAGTTTGGTAGCAGCTGTCCACAAATATTGTCTTCGGTCTGTACTACCAAAATAAGCTGTCCCACATTGTCCTTTCCTATTAGATTCTCACTTCCCTCCAAAGACACAGAGTTTCTTTCAGTAGAAAAGTATGTTTAAAAAGTTATTGCTACATGTAAGTCAGGATAATTTTACTCAGATAAAAGAGAGAGTGGGAATGATTCCCATTGTACAACAGGTACGTGACACTGCATTTGAAAATCTACTTAAAATACCAAAGGATCAGTACATTGCAATACACAGAATTAAATGGAGGAACATTTACAATTTTCTATGTGCATCACCTCAGAGCTAAGTTTTCCAAATTCTTTTTTTCTTCTTCCTTTAAAACATTGGAAAATGCTGTTTCTGTGGAGCAGTCTTGCAAACCAGACAGCCTCTCTTGCAGTAATTTCCTTAAGTATTTTGCTACCTGTTATGCCTAGATCCACACTTAGAGGGTCAAGGGCGCTAGACTGACCCCTTATTTTGCATGAATTACCCTTAGTAGAGAGCAGTAATGAGATGAATTGGACGTGCCTTCACTGCTATTGCAAACATTAAAAGCTGTCCTATATTAAGTGCTTTTTATAAAGTAAAAATTAATACATTGACATTAATACAGATTTCTGCATAATAAACAGCTCTGTGCAGTATCACAGGGTTTGCTCTCTTGTGCTTACTGCCATGCAATCAAGCAAAGATAGACAATCAAATCAAAATGTTGCAAACAAATGAACAATTCTTTCTAAAGAAAGCTGTCCTGAGATTAGATGTTATCCAGCACAAAACATGTATCCACAGTGGGTATTTCCTCCTATTTATGGTTGCTTCTACACCATTGTTCCCTCTCTCTTTGCTGAACGTCTGTTTGGGATCTTTATCTCAGATGTCCATTTTGAACAGGCATTCTTATCACCCCAACCACAGCTTCAGCAGCCATAATCATCATAAATAAATTCTTATTAATAGCCATGAAATAATTCTCAAGGTCTATTAAACATTGTGATTTACATTTCAGTAATTAAAGATGTTCTGTGTTCTCAAACATAGTATTTTAAGTTATAAAATTTCACGGTGTATTGGAGAAATCTTTAGCAGTGAATGAAGCTGCTGATGCTGAAGCTAAAAACTCAGAAACTAGATTACAGGTTCTTCTGATCCCTTGGATGTGCTTTTCTTTGGGCAAAACACTGTAGTACTTTCTGCTTCTGTTTGTCTAACTGAATAATGAAAAGAAATACATACATCAGAAACTGGAAGAGGTTTGTGAGGATATTTGTTGATAATATATCAAACATCACTTTCTAGGCAGTATGGGAGTTGTTATCTTGGTATCCAAAACTTTTGAAAAAGTTTACAGAGAATGCTATTGAAAGTGTAATTTCTTATGTACTTTTGTCCGTTAAGAAGTAAGATGTCATACTTTGAAGTACAAGTGACAGCTGGGTAAAAAGGAAGATTTTGTTTCTTGAATAACACTTACATGTCTCAGCTGCAGAATGGTTCAGTTGGCCTAAGCTCATAATCAAAAGTATTTTGAAGTGTATTTAGTCAAGATTCTTACTCTTAGAAACAAGACACCAAATAAAATACATTTCTGTGTAGAGGGCAAGAATCCACACATTATTAGATCAGCATTAGGCCAAACACAAGACTATCTAGAAACCTTGCAATATCCAATTTGCAGAATGCCATATCCATTTGAATATGAATATGCTCTTCTTCTGTAGGAGAGCAGCAGGTCTACCAACCTAATGTTTCCTCCTTCAAAAGCCTAGGATGTATGCATTAAGGTAGAAAACTTGATTGCAGAGTCTATATCAGTTTGAATTAATTTTTTTTGGACATGGGGAATCAATACAGTATGTTATAATCCAGATGAGGTTTTCCTCTGTATAATTGCATCTTGTGTTTCCTGGAAATTCAGTTTGAAACTTCTAGTATCATCTACTGTGCAATGGATGAAAACAGCCAATAGTCACACTGACCTTTTTCCTGTTCTAAACTTCATGTTTCTAAGTGTAGATATAGCCTGTACTGCTATTCCCATGGGTGGGTGTACAGTAAATTTTTCAGATCAGATATGTTGTGACCAATGAATTCCCCATGCAGGCAAGGACCCAGCTATGTCTGCATCCAGCTCTGTAAATATGCCTCTTACTTCTAGAGGACCCTGTTGCTCTGGGTTCAGTAAGGGAATTTGTGAAAATGGTGCCTAATTGTGAGGACAGCTCGTGGGATCCAGTGTCATATAATACTATACAAATATGCCTTTTTCTGTCTTTGCTGAAAAGTGGAAAGAAATCTGGCAGTGGAAGCAGAGGTCTGGGAAACCTGTGACACTGAGATAATAGATGGCCACTTACTGCGCACATAAGGTTGCAATTCTCTCCCTAGGACTTGCCTGATGACAGTTCTCAGTTCAGAAATGGCTGTGATCAGCCCTGAGAGTGAATTACAACTGTGTACAGACCCCATAGGTGACCACTACCAGCTGTTATCCCAACTAAGAAGGGTATTTTTCTCCCATATATTGCATCAGCAGAACATTTCTGTACTTTGAGGCATTTTTGTATTGGCGTCATGACAGCAGACTTAGCTAGACTGAAATGGTTACTGTCTTTGTCTGCTGCAAACTTCAACCATGGCTTACCACCCCCTTTGGAATGACAAATAAATGGGATTCATAAATGCTTCTAAAAGACATGGATCTGGATGATTTCCAAAGATGTCAATGTCTGGCATCCTAAAGTGCTGAACTACTCATTGGACCCTCCTGCAGTGCTAGGAAACATCAGCAAAAAGGCTGGGACAGGAACAGAGGACTGTCAACATCCCTGCCACTCTAGTATGATCTGCCTGCCGGTATGAGCCACTCCCCATAACAGAAAAAGGTGAAAGGACATAGTTTAAAGCTTGTTTTGGGCACAGGAACTAGATATTTAAAAACTGCTATCTTGTTTCATTACCTGGAAAAACACTTAAGGATGTACTGAAGCCAGAAGGACAGATGTTTTTAAGTGTCTCAGCCTTCTGAAGCAACTTAGGCAAGATATCATTCTCAAAGGAAAGAGCACTCTCCCACCATTTCTTTTAAAGGTATCACCAATTTATCCCACGATAATCCCACCCCGGCTACTTTTTCCTACCTCCATGTCATTCCTTTCATTATGTCTAGAAGTTCCATGGGTTGATGACTGGACTACAGAACTGACTGGGATCAAAAAACCTTCCTGTTACTAAAGGAAGTCCACTCAGTAACAATTATGTGTAATAACAGTGAAAGGCTTTCTTCACAATCTTTCTTCACAAAGCCTTCTAAAGTATATCTTCCCTTTTGCATCCCCATGGGTGATAAAATGCTTTAAGGTAAAATGAAAACTCACATCTTTGCTAGAATTTTGCTAGAACTAAAAGTTTGCAAATACAGCAGACAAAGTACAGCAAAACCAAACAAACCAACCAACCAACCAAAACCCAAACCAAACAAAACCAACAACAACCAACCAAACAAAAGTCACCCGACACACAAAAATAAAAACCTAAAAAAGAGGAGCTTATCTGTGTCTGTGTGAGAAAGAGAAATGCTCTGGATCTGACAGACTGTTCTTTACAGAGTATGTGGTTGTTAAATGTTCGGAGACCCTGTGAAGGGTACCTCTACATTTCTAAACAGACAAGAAACAGGGATGTTCACCCATCATTGAAATGCTCTTAGGGCAAGACTTACCATGAGAATGGAAGCCCTGCCATCTCGAACATGCTGATGCATGTAGCTTGCTGTTAAATAATAATAACAGTAATAAAAAATGTAATTCATAATAACAGAATATTTTTTACGGTTGCTAATGAAGGAGATTGCTAATCTCCAGCTGGTAGGAGTAGAGTTCTTTGTCTCTGCTGCCAGAAACATATTACAACTTATAATTATTTAAGAAGCGTGCTGGGTGGGCTGGCAACAGACATTATAAGTAATGCAATAATAAGATATAAAGGCTTTGTCAGTGGAAAGGTGACAGAACATACTGTAAGATACTGCCAGAAATAATCATTAGATGATGATTACATTCAGATAAGCACGGCAGGTTTTCTAACCAGTGTAGAGCAGTATTACCTGATTTCATCAGTATTGACTACCAAATGTGTATGTGTTCTCTTCCCACATCCTCAAATCTTCTTTTCTCCCAGAGGCAATTTCCTGATGGAGAAAATGGAGACTAGTGGTTACAACAGAGGACTTGGAATAAGCTATTTTGAGCTGCACCACTAAATCATTTCCTGACCTTGGCAAAGTCAATCACAGAAGCTATGCATCATTTTCCAGCTGTAATATGGGAAAGATCACAATTACGTCCTGTAAGTGCGGCAATGCTTCAGGAGTAAAGGTTTATAAAGCATGTATTATTCACAAAAGGAAAACATTTTGGTGATTATGTACTTTTATGACGGCACCCTCGGAAACAGACATGGGTGGAAATCCAGAGGTAACACTTGTCCTAACTGTTTTCTGGAAGTATTTGTGTTTTGGTATTGCTTAGCACCTGTAAGTCAGAGGGAACTGCAAAACTAGCACACACAAACTTAACCTGAGTTTCTGATGGTTTGGAAATGTGTTTCTTCCTGTTACAGAGAGGAGGGTGGGGCTTGGTGCTGTGTGGTGTGACCAAGCTGTTTTATACCATCCACAGCATCACTGGCACATGGTTTTGGTGGGAAAAGCTGTGGCATTGAACCAGAGGTGCACTGTCTCATCTTGCTCACTCCAGCAAGGGACTGTCAGCATTGGATCTGGGCAGCCCATCCTCTGTGCCCCCCGTCCCACCCCCCTTTCCTCCAGGACATTTTTGCAGGATGTGGTGCTGAGGGGATGCAGCAATGCCACTCCCGGGTGTGATGCTGAAGGGAGATCTCCGAGGTGCAGCTAAGTGTCAGAAGTGACAGCGCAACCAACTGAGTAAAACTGAGCGAAACTGAGCTCAGTGGAGCAGATGCGCAGGCCCTACGTGTGTGACCTAGCTTCCAGGGGTTTGTCTGTCCTCGCTTTTCGTTGCTTTTGAGCTGGGCAGGGGAAAGCAATAGCCACAGGAGTTCCCCACCATATTGCCTTTGCTTGGTGAATATGGTGCAGTCATCCTATTTCTTTTGGGGAAACTACTCAGACATGTCCTACAGGGAGCATATGCCATCCTGTTTTGTTCCCAGTGGGGAATACCTTTTTGTGGGTTAAACACCTTCTCTTCTTTGTATACTTTTGCTATTAATATTGCTGTTGTTACTGTGCATGTCTTATTCCTGTGCTTTGTGTTTTCAGTAAATTGTTAACTCACAGTCTCTCCTTTTTTTTTGTCCCTGCCTTACCATAAGGGGTGGGGGAAGGGGAGTGGCTTATCTGGAGTGTAGTTTCCTGCTGTTGTTAAAATCAGCACAGTGCTTCATCATCCTGCTCTCACTGTGGGACTGGGAGCTCTGTGGTGCCCATTGGTCATTTTTCCACCAGAAGTGACTGCTTCTGAGCTCCAAGAGGGAGAAAAGGCAATTTAGGGAGAGATGTGAAGTGTGCTGGTAAGCCTAGTCTAGTGCTTCACGAAAAAACAGATCCATCACTATGGTTTATCCAACTTCATTTCCAGATGCCACCTGTGCTTGGCTAACTGAACAGACAGGGAGACAGGTTCCTTCTTAGCTGGAATAATATTTCAGAAATGGATGGAACCTGCTTTAGATCACCACAGGTTTTGGTGCACTCTGCACTTTCCGGAAGACTGGTCTGATCTGTGGTTAAGAGCAGGATTATTCTTATTATAAATGGTACAACAGTGGCTCTCTCACTGAAGTCTCCTCAGGCATTTTGAGTTCTGTGTCTGTGTCCTTTGAAAATCATGGTGTTTCTTATGTCTTTAAATAGGTTCCAGACTCATTGCACATACTTTATTCATTCCTAGCTGACTGGAAGAATGACACAGCTTAGCATCATGGTACTTATGCCTGTGAGAGATTCCACCTGTTTTTATCAAACCATTGAGGAAGTGATGGGTCCAGCTGCTGAAAAGCAATGCTAGTTCCTAATATTCCTGCCATGCAGCAAAATAAGAGCAGATGCTGGACGTCACCTATTTACTTTTGTTTGAAATCTGGAGGTGCTAAAGAATTTTTCACCTGATAATGATTTGACAATTCATTAATAACTAAATTTGTGCCACTATGCAAACATTATTATTAATTTTTTTTATTATTCCGTATTTAGAGGTGTCTTTTTTCTCCCTGTTTAACAATGGAAATTTGTAAATGCTTTGTGAATAAATCTGTACTTACATAGGTACAAAAACTGCTTTGGTAAAGGTCAAGAAACAACTGTTTGTTAGCAAACAGAAGCACACTTCTACTTCCCTAATAACAGAAGATTCTTCAAGTAAATGATATTGATAATACCATTGAAGTACATGTTTATTTTAACAAGAAGGTCAAAACCTACATGTACTGGAACAATGCAGCTATTAAACATTAATTTCACTCGGGATTAATCAATGATGAGGAAATAAGTAAGATCCTCTTCTTTTTAGCCAGAGAGAAACTGCTACCTTGATCTATAGCTCAGTCAATAGACTGAAATTGTGAATAACTGTGGAACGTGTTGAGAGTTAACCTTTTGATCTCAGCTTGAATGCAATAATTGTAAAAAAGACCCAGACCTGAAATTATTATCGATAGCACCCCTTGTATATGGTGATTAGGTTTGATTGAATTACTTTTATAAAGAACAAAAACCCAGTGTGCTGTATTCAGATTACAAATGATCCATTCAGAAAAATTAAATTATATAGAACCTTATATTGTGCTTAGTAAAGAGCACATTATAAAAATGTGGGTGAATCACTCTGTAATTGTTTATTGCAAATTTTATAGAGCACTGAGTAATCACACTTTTATTTCTAAATTGCACAGTGCCTCTGAACTAACTCGTGCTATCAACAAACTGTTTGCCTGCTGTGCTTATAACTGCTCTGGTCAGCTATTCAGTGAAGCCCAAACCTGTTTGTGCATGTAAATAGCTCGGTGTTTATTGTGGACTAAAATCTTCCAGAATGAAAAGAGCATTTTTTCTTTCATCTCTGCAAAGAGGAAGCAATGTTCATTAGCAGTTATTGGAATGATGTGTGTGTGTCAAGGGACTTGCATGCTGGTATCTCTTCATTTAGTGATTTACTGTAATACATATCTATAACATTATCGTAGAAATTATAGATGAGGAGGTAATTTTGTTATTCTTAATCTTCTTTCTGTTTTGAAGTGCCCTATAAACTATATTGCATTTATTTAGGCTAAGGGTAAAGCTTTTTGAAATGTGGCAAAGCTTTTTGAGATATGTAAGGGTCTTAGGGAACGTTAAGTCATTTTTTAGAAAGAACATAAATCTTTAGGATTTTCATTGTCTTTGAGTGGGGCCATAGTTATTTCAGAGAGTGGGGAAATCGACTGCTTGTTTATGAACCCCATTCTTTGGTCATTTCCACCCCACTAGCCATGTAAATACAGTATTAAACCTTGGTCATTTAGCCTATCTCATTAGCTCGGCCCGATATAATGATGCCAGTAAAGGGAACTAAGAAAATATCCTGCAGAAGATATTCTCTACCAAAATTTGGAATGTAATGAAGATTTCCTGACACCAAAGAATGTTTTAAAGAGTGTTTTGAGGAATTAAATAATTGTAAATGTTAGAAATACTAACAAAGTTTCATAAGGATGTGAAATGGTTAGAGCTCACTTAAGCCTGGAATGCAAATGCAACCTGGTGTGTAATATCATCTATATTATTTCATTCACTCCAAGGACTGAATAAACTTGCTCTTGTACCACTGGATTTTTAATACACCTCTATTATCCCTATTTGTCTTTTTACAGGTCTGACAGCTGTGATCAAACTAATTTTCAATCAGATTTCTAAAGATTTGCTGTATCCATTCAAGGTAAAAGCAGGGCAGCTGGTTATCTGGTTACAGCCGGGAAAAGGACCTAGAATCAAAGCAAAGCTTTCCTGTAGCAGACATAGAATGTAATTTTCACAGAATTAAATCACTGAGCTGCTCTGACCTTGTAAATAAATATTGCTTGAGCTGTGGAAGCAGTTCTCTAAGCAAAATCTAGGAAATTCTTCACATGTTTCTTCATATTCTAACTTCTTTTCCTATGTATAGGCACAATTTTTGATTTATGTATAAAAAGTGCTATACACAGAAAATTCTGACAGGGAACATTGAAAAAAAACTTATAGGGGTAAAGCTTAAAATTGATTTTGTTACATATATTATAAAACACTTACTGTTTAGTAGAAAGGGATTGTAATATATTTGGGAGGAGAGTTGGGAATTTCAAGCAAAGGAATGGCTTTACATTTCATCTTGCTACTGTAGCAAAAAGATAAGGGTTGTAAAAAATTTGTAATAATAAGTAGAATTTAGTAGATATCAGAGTTTAGTAAATCTTAAAATGCCCGTTCACACTATTAATTCTGTAAATGCTCCAGTGAAAAAAACCTGTGAATATGTACAACATGAAAAACACAGGTGTAGAGCCACCCAACTCAAGTTGCAAGTAGGGAGAATAAATCTCACTCTCAGGTGAAAACATTAATTGTAATTATGTTTATATAAAAAGAGGTATCATTGCTTCTGGTTAAAAACCCCACTTTCATTCACGAGGACCATGCCGAACATCCTTGGGCAAATGTCAAAACTTTGTTTTGGTTTTTTTTTCAATTGGAACAATTCTAGGCCGTATGAAATTTAAAGGTAAGAATATTGGACTTCCAAGCCCTAAATAGTTTGAAGGTGCATTTAGTAAGGAGCTTGTTAGCTCCTTAGAATGGGACATTTAATGGAATCTGTAACAATGCCAGCTCTAAACACTTCTGAAACATCAAAGTCAGAATCAAGATTGCAGCTAGGATTTATACAATAAACTTTTGCATGTAAATATCCCGGCTCTTCCTAAGCCTTTCTTAGACACCTTAATTTCTTTATTGCCTATATCAACTTACCTTTATTCATGGAACATTTAACCAAACAGGAAAACATTCAAAAGTGAATGTTAGAAACAAATACTCTGGGATGAGGGTTGCAGGAGGGGATGTGGTTTTGAATAGCTTTGTGAAAGCTTCCACTCATGATATTAAAAACTTTAATTTGCCCTCAGAGTTAGTCCACATAAGAGTTGTTTTGAGGAATTGAATAATGCAGCATGTTCTCTTAATTCTAAATGTGTCTCTAACCAGGAGTCAAGTAGGAAAGGTACAAGATGCCCACTGAGTAGTAATGACAGAGCAGGGCTGAGTGAGAAGCATTTGTGCCTGGTGTGGCTATTAGGAAGAACTGCTTAAATGCATTACCTCATGAGACCAAGGGTGCTGGGCACTCTAGAATAAGTAACAATTTGTTTCATTGAGTCAAAATTTTCTTTTTCTATAACTATTATAATTTTTTATGCCTCTGTTAAAAGAGAAAACAAAAAAAAATTATGCTGGAGAAAGATGAATGTTTTAAATCACTCCATTTTTGATCTCCAGGAATTCATAATTAGACAGGGTTCTTTGTTTTAATAAGCCAGATAATCAAGGAGAAAAGCGTGAACTAGGTCTATAGCCTTTGTAGTCCACAGAGTACCTTACAGTCTGGTGCTCTGAGTAAGACAGCTTTATCTTACTGGTTCCTAAGTCTTTCCAGCCTGGAACTATGGGCAGGCACCATCAACAGACAAGCAGCTTTGTTTCTTCTTCAGTAGCCTTACTGTTGGATTAATTGTGCAGATAATCATTTCCCTCTTTGCCTGATTCCAAATTCGTGTCATCCGGACAGACCTGTGCTTGACAGAAGCAGTAGCCTCTCAGTCTTTCCCGCTGTTGCTTCAGATTGCTTTTCCAGGGAGCTTGTTGCATTGGCTTTGAAGAAGGGGAAAGTATAGGTTGTGGCTGCCAAACTCTGTGAAAACTGCCCTGTTTCTTGGCTTATTCAGAGGCAGGGATTGAGTTATCTTTGGGAATTTTAACATTACAATGAGTCTTGGCTGAGGACTTTGAGAATATTAGTTTTGGATTTAAACAGCAATGTAATTTGTGGTTCTGCCTAAAGAGGCTTGCCAAAGGTCAGATGGAGCTCAAATGGCAAAACAGGGAACAAAAGCCAGGTTTCAGAAGAGCACACTCTCTCCCGGAGATATTTGGTTCCAGAACTTCTTTGTACTCTGGCAACATATCCTCTCATGTGCCGTATTGCATAACCTGCAAGGAAGCAGACTACAGATTCAAAAGTCTTTGCATGCTGAGATCCTCTTGAAATGAAAATCCTCAAACGTTAGCTCTATAATATATAATTATGGTGGCATTAGAAAAAATTGTTTATATTTTCAATCTCTTAAAGGGTAAAACTATGCAGCATGGTTACCTGCTATTTTGTCACTGCGGAACAGTTCTGAGGTCTTTCTTACTCTTTCCCATCATCCTGATGGGAAGTATGTTGGTAAAGGACCAGTCAAGCTATTTCACAATGTCATTTTCATAGCTCTGAACAAATTTTCCCAACAAATGCAGATACATCCTCATCTAAGTTATTATATTAGCCTCCCCAAAAGGATCAATAAAAAGAAATACAAGTCCATAATCAGAATTTATGAAATTTATAATCCTTTTAACTGCAATAATAATCTTTTAGAAACCACATCTATTCAAGACTACAGGGAGAACAAGGCAGACTTGGGTGCATACATGTATGTGATGGCTTCGGTGTGTTTTCCAGGAAACTTTTCAGTACACTGAAAAAAATGTACTGGCAGTTTTGTGTAACTGGGTAACGTGTGGAAATAAAAATGGCAAAACCTATTTATCCTTTAAATATTTATCCAGCTTACACTTTCAGTCTTCCAGACAGCTGTCATTGCAATAACCTTTGGAATTAAAATTATAACTATTTAAAAAAGCTGCAGAGAGATGGCTGGGTTAACTTACCTAGCTGCCCAAATCCGAAGTTTAGATGCTTCAAATCTTGTGTGTCTAACTGGAGAGTGTCTAATAATTGAGGATATTTGTCCTTCTGAAATTACAGAATTATGATAATAAATGTCTCTTTTCTGGTAAATACCTCAATCCTGGTGTGTTGATGCATCTAAAACTCACAGATAAGCCATAGCAATCTGATGGAGACACATCTCTAGGTTATTTTCCAGAAGCCTGGTTTTTCTTGATGCTTTTCCCAGTACCAGCTCTCAGCAGAAGAGTGTTGAGTGGGGGATCAACTGATCTGACTTTGCCTGAAATAAAGATCTTATATTGGATCATTCTTATGAGCTGAATTATCCAACTCCCCTTCCATATATTATTTTCCACTTCACATTTAGGAGATTGTGGACTGAATGACTCCGATACTTTGATTAAATAAATAGCTAAAATATAATAAACCAAAATAAAAGTGAGGAATAAGACTTTTTCTTTGACATAGTTGATCAAGGATGTTAAATAAAAGCATGCTAATAAATCACAGATAAGAAACAGAAATGCATGAGGGTCAGAGGCTGAACAATTTCAGAGACTGGACTTTGATACAATCCTGATCTTTCACAGTCTGTGTTACAGGACACTTTTAACACATTAACTATTTCATTAGTTTATCACTTCCATTGTAAATTTGTCTGCATGGACTGCTTCCTTTTATTCCAACATATTTAATTTCAGTTGAGAAATGTATTTGAATAACTTTTAAATTGTCTTAAATTAAAACTAAAGTTCTTGAAAATGTAATGAAAAAACCCAACAGATTGCACAATTTTTAAAATAATTTGATATACTGATTTTGTACTCTGACACAAGGATTATTTGAAAAATTAGTTAGGTGCTTTTCAATACAGTAAAATAAATATTTCCTGCAGATACAAAGAGACAGCCCGGACAGGGTGTTGGTTAATTGTGTGCTACAAATCAACTCCAGGCAGACAAGCAACAAAACTTCTATATCTTGTGAATCCACCTCAGCGAGCTGCTAACCTACAGGGAAGAAAAACCCAAACCCACACCTTACTTCTGTCAGTGAATCCCAGAAATGGAAGTAGTCTTCACAAAGCAAGTCACGGGGTGAACAAGGGGTGAACAAAGTGATTGGAATAATTTTAGACATTGTGTGTCTTTATTTTGTTCCTGTCATTGAGAGCAGAGCTGATAGCTGATAGCTCCTTTCTAGGAAGTTACATCAAGTCAGATGACAGCTAGATTCAAATGATTTTCTGACATTGTTCTCATAAAAGAAACAGACAACTCCAAATCCAACAATAAAATAATTTTCACCATCCAAACATCTACACCTTCAGGTAAATGCAGTGTATATGATTGCTCACAATAATGCCATCTGCTCATACTTTTCATGTATTCATACAGGAAAAAAGATATTTTTCTTGATGTTTATTGTTACAGCTAAGTATCACTGTTCCTTAGGCAGGTATTTTAGATATTATTCCTTTCTTAAATGTGTAAAATGGATTACCAGGTATTAATAACAAATGCTTCTGGGCTCAATCTCATTGCAGCTAATGTTGGTAACAGAATAATGGACAATATGTTTTTGTTTCTTTATGCATTCTTGAAAACTTTAGGTTCACTTAAATTTCTATGCAATCATTTTTTTTCAGTAATCTAAAAAGCAATGAATTTTGATGTGTAATTAGAACCAGAGTAATTCCTTGTTAATTGAACAGATTTTAGTTGCATTGATGTATTCATATATTTTCCTCTGCCCCAAATGTCATCTTTAGATTTAATTACACTGTCAGAGAATACCTAAGATTTCTTTTATTATTGTATAACTAGTGACCTGTTCTGCTTTAAGTTTTTCTGTTGCTGTAGCTGGACTGATGATGTTTGACTTGTATTGTCAATCTGTTGAAAGTAAAAACAAGTGACAAGTCCTTTGTTTCTGCTCAGATGACTTCGTATTACTCCTAAACCTTATAAAAACAGCCTTGCCTTTAGTTATTAGACATTATTAGCACCAAAATCTTTTTGTTTGATCTCATCTGACAGTAGCTATCCACTCAACTGATGCATTTAAGTGAGAATTAGCAATAGAGGTCCATATCTTTCCCATGAGATCTATTTCAAGTGTCTTTCAACTTGCTGTAACAAAAATAAGGATGTATAAGAGTTAGGGTTTTTTAACTTTAGCAGTGAGGAATCACCCTAATAATAATATTATTCATTAATATTAGAGCAGTTTTTGTGAGAATGAAGTTGTATAACTGAATCTTGAGAAGAGAAATTAATTGATATGAGAATGTAATGTTTGTCAAATTGGATTAAAAATTATTTTTAATGTATTAGAATCACAAGAAATGTTCGCAATATTCTGAATATTGATCCGTCCATCTTGAATACAAAGATAAATTGAGACACAGTGTCTTCCTGTCTGTGGACAGTTATTATGAATTCCTTACTAAAAATAGCACAAAACCAGTCATAAAACAAGAGACTAAATACTTTGAGATAATTTCACATCGTTATAAAAAAAAAATTCTTAAGGATTTATCCAGATCACTGATTTGAATTTTTTAAAAAAACTTGGAAAATTGGAGACATTGCAAAGCCAAGAAAGAAATTCGATACTTTGACAGTATTAAAAACATCAAAGGAGATGACTAGACTCATAGTTTAGTTTGCTTGAAATTCAAGCTGGGCTACTAATGAGCAGACTGTTACTTGCTGTAAGTGTGATAGCTGGAGCTGTGCAACAGCTATTTCCTTCTAGAAGAAACATCAAGCATTTGTTTTAAAAAGTATTCAATACAAGAAAATTCCCTATAATCCTTTCAAATTGTATTGGTGACTCAATTTTCTTCCTACATGTGAAAATAATGTCTCGTCTGCATTTGTCAGTTTATAGCTTCCACCTTTTGGATCTTTTTACATTTGTCTGTTAGGTTGAAAAACCTGTTATTTTCAACACCAGTTTTCCAACTATTAACTTTACCTTTCAGAAACAAAATCTCTAGCATTGTCTTACATGTTCAGGTGCATCTTTTTTACCTCCTGGCTTTCTTCTGTGAAACATCTCTAATTTTTCAATTTAGTCTGGAAGGGAAGGCATCACAACTCCTCAAAGCATCTAGCTGTGGTGGAGGGTTGAAGAAAAGAAGGAAATACACCAGAGTTTGCATGTGTATTTTGCATGTAATCTGTCACCTTCAAATTTCTTTTTGGTCTTGAATGTTTCTCAGTTATAAAAAGCCATATCTCATATCATAATTTTTCAGATGCTTGCAAGGATGGGACGTTCTGTCCTGTGTACTTAGCTCTTACTCTTCTTTCTTACATTCTGACCTTGAATTTGCTTCATCAAAATAGATGTTGTCTGTGCAGTTTGACATGGAATGAGAATAAATGCATGTTTTCTATATAATCCCTTCTTATTTTTATTGAGTAAGCTCCTTAAGAAAAAAAAAGAATCACTCTGTTTTTGTCACAGATTGCTGATAAATTTTGAAGAAATGTATCCAAGAGTAAAATGTAAATAACAATAGCTAACTAGATTGACAGAGGCTAATAGTCTACCTTTCTCAGAATACAATTCTAAGTCATATATCTAAACATCATGCAATATTAGCTGTATACCTTTATCAGGAGGACATTTCTGGGATGATGCATTCATTCCCAGGCTAAGAGTGTGGAGATTGTGGTTGAATAAAAATAAAGCTGTGTTTTGGTAGAGAATTGCATCTCATCACTTCATTCAGCTCTTGTAACTAGTGGTCTGAAGTACGTTTAAGTTGCACATTCAGTAAAATACATATCTTGTTAGGCGAACCTGTTTTAAGTCTTCAGAGCAGTAAATTCATCTCTTTCCTCCCTCATGACAAACAGTGAGGTAAAAATTCAGCATTTCTCAGTGGAAAATAACTAAATATTTTACAGTGTAGATCTGGGTATTTTCACCCAGGGTAGACAACAAACATGATCCACAGCTGGAAAGGCTGTGAAGGGACTGGGAAGATAGCCATGTTCTCACTGCATCCAATACAAGAATTAAGAGTTTGGTTTATTTTGGTATTGGGTAGAGCTATCTTATTTGCTTTTCAAAGAACTTTATAGCAAAGACTTTGTAAACATGTCAGTAACAAAATCAATTCAGTATTTGCATATTTTCACTTTATGTGAAACTTCTGAATAATTTATAGTTAAGTTTTGCACTTATTTTCACGGCCACACATAAAATGATGCATGTCTTTGTGTGCCCAAACAGTATTTTTTTTAAGATTATCAGAGCACCTTGATTAGGATACACATAACTACTGTTTGTGCTCCAGCATCACAATTTGAATGGAGAGAAGGCTAAACTATTGACATGTTAATTGCTCCAGCAGGGAAACTGGAAGGTATTCTGAATGAATATCACTTGGAAAAGCCAAGTCTTACAAAAACCAGTATAATGTTGGGGAAAAAAAGCTAAGTAATACCCATGGAATGGCCTGTATCCAGGCATTCATTCATCAGTTTAATGAAGAAAATGCAGTATATGACCTCATGAACTACCCATCCATCTTCTTTCCCACAGCAGCTGCAGCTCAGGTCGCTGCTAGTTCGCTCATGTTAGATGAAGTTGTCAGGTCTCCCTGCACCACTCTGTCTTTCAGACCCAAAGCAGAGGACTGGTACTAGCATTAATAAAAATGCCTCTGTGCAAATACAAGTGCAATAAAATTTCAGTTTATTTATGTGACTGACAGCAAGCTGATACTGTCAGGTTGAGTGCTTATGCTGGTACTATGTAGTTGATGCTTGTTCATGGCCAGGTTCATGTCAGTCAACTAATTTTTTCTACCATTTCCCATTTCTCAAAATCTTCCTTGTATAACAAAGAGAGCTTTGTTATGAGATGTCACTGTAATAAAAGACAGCAAAAAAATGAGTATATTTGTGTTAAGTGTTCTATATATACACAACTAATTATTAATAGTATTTTTTAAAAGGCAGACTAATGTAAAAAAAACCCCAAAACTGACAGCTTTAAAATGGACTTTAATGACAACTGATGATGCATATACATAGAACACTTAATAGCCAAACAATTTTTTCTGACAAAGCAAACCCATTGTGGTGAATGTGATCTCATCCCTCCACAAGAATGTCCCTTGTGGATAGAAAATAGCAGTAGCTAGTAGGATGCAGCAATATGCCATAAATCAGTGCAAAATTAATGTAAATATTGTATATAATGATATTGAAGGGAAATTTTTGGTGAAACAAATTGGAATCTGACCAATTAAATGGAAAGTAACATCTTTGCCCTAAAAAAGAAAAAATTCGAATAAAGAAGTTTTCAGTAATTTTAACATTATGGAGAAAATAATAATAATGTGTTATCAATAGGTCCCAAAGGATGTGTGTAAGTGATCCTGTTAAGCACAGGAGTGATTTGCACCATTAGGGCTACAGACCCAGATCACTGAGTCTTCTCACGCCAGACAGCTCACAAGGATGGTATGTTTGTATCATGAACTAATCTCTTTTGTCTTGGACTCCAGTTGTCTTGGACTCCAGTACTTAGACACTGACTTCTTTCATATTGGCTGGTGTCTGCAGGATTTGTAGATTTTTCATCTCTCTATTTTTCTCATAATTGTGGCTGTTGTCAAAACACTGGTTCAGTTCCAGCGGGGGAATTGCCTGCAACAATTATCCCCAACACTTTGAGCAACTATCTGTGTTAGCCATGTCCATCACCTTCCTCAAAAACTCTGCAGGCCGATTTCTCACCTCTTTAAAAATTGTTGACAAAATACTTCCTGGACATTCTTCTTGTATATACTGTTCCTATTTTACAAGTGAATCTTTCAGGTGTACAATGATGACACTTTTTGCTTCAATACTTTGATTATCACTGTCAGTATGAATCAATGTTTTTCTTAAATCTTTCATTACCTTTTGGACTCAGATAACAAGCACAAAAGTTCAGTCACTTGAAGAAGTTACAGAAACACACAGAAAACAAAATTTTCTTCAGTGATTTTATTATCTCTTCCTTTTCCCTTCTAGATTTTTTTAATTACATGATTTATGCACAATCAAAGATTGTCATCTGATTACTAACTACTGACTATAGTTACTACTGACTGTGTCTACCTTATTTTTTAATTTAATTTTAAATGGAAGCTTCATTTTTTTTTGCATCCCCTCACAATAACACGTGGAATATTACATCGTGAAAATTAATGATGGTTTTAACAAAATAAAAACAATTTCTCTCCCTCCTATAAGCTCTATGTAAAGAAAATTAATTGTGCCAATTTTTCTATGAGGAAGTGACAAATTACCTGAAATTTCACAGTTTAAATAAAAAAGGAACTTTCAAACTATGTTAGAGGCTAATATATTTTTGAACAGCATTTTCTATTATTAACTTGCATATGTTTTTAAATTGCATGTGTTTTTAAATTGTATATGTTTTTAAATTGTGTATCTTTAACTGTTAAAGACTGCTCTAGTTCTTCAGCTGCACACATAGAGCACTAAAGCTTGTGTAAAGATAGAAGACAATATGCAGTTTCTGGAACACCCAGTGAAATCCTGGTGCTTGGATTGAACCACTAGTACATGCTCCAAGCAAAATAAGGAAGAAAAGTTTGAAGGAATGACAGATGGTAAAATAAATTGTCCAGAAATGTTTATTAGGAATAGAATCATTTGTATTTCTCTGGAGAGAGGGAAGTGTGTGAAGCATCCGCAATTTTGAAGACTGAAAAAGGACAGGTAGAAAACATTCTTTTATCAAAATTTTTGAGTTTTTCAAATCACTGCTCCCACTTCATGTATAGAAAGGTTTGTACTCTCTATATGATACCTGTCAGAGAGCAAGGAGTTGACATTTTTATTTCTGTGAAACCAGAAAGATTCTGTAGAGTTTTTTTGCCTGTAGCTGAGTTTTCATAAAACCAACAAGCAGGTTAACTACTGGCAACAGGGAATTTATTTGTTCCTTTTCAGGGTTGTATAATCATTGCTGAAAACAAAGGTAGCCTTGGGCATCTAGGAGGTAGTCCTACCTCTTTAGTATATCCTCCTGGATTCACTAGGTCTAGTTTTCAGAACCATAGCCCATTCTGTGGGCACTGATCTCAGCATGGTCTAACAACTGTTTTCTGCTGGCATAACTTGTTTCAGCACAGCTTTGCCTGAGAAGCAGTGCAGAGCCATCACCCAGGTCCTTCAGTTCACTCACACATCTGTGTGACAGAGGAACGTGGCTGTAGGGGAGATGCTGTGCCACTTGCTCCAGAAGAGTTTCTCAGCTGAGTGCAGTTCCTGCTCACACTAATGTCTATTTGATGTAGGATCTTCCTGCAAAGTGAATTTACCTGGAGAAATTTAATAGAGTTGTGATGACCACTGTCTGTGAAATTGACATTGGAAAGATTAACAGGATAATTCTTAGACATCATTACTGACAGGAACACGGTATCAGGCAAATTATAGTGAAGTCCCTGGTGTTCAAGGTTCCAGGAAGCACAGATGTACAGAGAGGATTTCTTGCACTGGGGCAGCTTAAATGTCTCAATTATGCTTGAGTTTCTATTACAGCAGCTCTCTGACAAATGTAATTCTCAGAGAGTTGCCCACAACTTATGAGGACATCTTTATCTTGGCAGCCAGAAAACATTTGAAATGTCCATTTTGACATACTGAGTAGAGATACATTTCTAATGGGATGCAATATGCATTCCACATAAAAAACCCCCCTGTCTCTTGAGAGGTTTGATGTGACTTTTTAAACTAGTATTGATAATGAGAGAAAGACAAATGCAAAGAGCTTCTTATTTTTCATGGTTTCAAATCCTTTGCAAGTACTTACTCAATTCGGGAACATTTTTTGGAATGTTTCACAAAATGCCCAGTGGATAGCAAGGGCACAGTTAATCACAAAAGTAAATAATGTGATTTTCATCACTCCCTTTCAACAGGCATTTAATTCTCAATAGCTTTGCCTTTTCTCCAGTGTTTAGATTAGCCAAAACATCTACTAACTTCTACTTCTTTTCTGGTCTGCTGAGTCTTCTTTTCACTTTTTTGCCCAGCTTCACTTTTAAATTGCAGTTGAAATAGTAGGGAAATGCATAACACCCATGACATACATGGATGTATGCCTGACTCTTTTTGTGCCTGACTCTCGAGTCAAACCTATCATCTCCAATGCCAACGCCCATGTGGACTCTGGAACTACCATTGCATTCAGTAAGAATTGAGAGGGCCTCACTTGAATTTTGCTCTGATACTTTATTACATGCAACTTTTCAGCTACAATCCTCCCTGACAGCATTAGCCATTGAAGACCTAGATATCAATTTAACTTAGCTTTTAAGACTGCTCTCTATCTTTAAGACTGATACTAGTTTTGAGAAAAGGCAAACTGTCTTCTGGGCCTACAGGCATATAGATAATAACTCAGACTTTGAAAGAGGATTTAATGCTCATTTTTCAAATTGGTAAAAGTATTCTAAAAAATTATAAGGGTATCCAGAAATACTCCCTATACAGTTGACCTCAGGTAGCACCTAAGCACTGCACAGGTGCTCACTTAACTCTCTCCCACACGCAACAGCGTGAGAGAGAGAATAGGAAGAACAAACATGAGAAATATTCCTGGGTTGAGCTAAAGGCAGTTTAACTAGCAGAGGAAAGAGGAAAAAAACCCCATCCATGTAAGCCAAATGATGCAAAGGCTGTCATTGATCTCAAGCAGACCAATGACCAGCCAGTCTCCAAGCAAAGTCTAAATTCCCTAAAACCCCCTTGCTTGACTTTTATTACTGAGCATAAGGTTACGTGCCAGGGAATATCCCTTTGACCAATTTACATCAGCTGTCAAGGCTGTGGCCCCTCACAAATTCTTGCTCACCCCTGGTGGTGAGCTGGGTGGAGTAGAGTAGGAAAAAGATAAAACCTTGATGCTGTGGGAGCACTGCTCAGGAATAATCAAAATGATGGTGTGGTCATGCTTTTGGTCACAAATCCAAAACACAGGTCCATACAGGCTGCTATGCATAAAATTAACTCTGTCCCAGTCAGACACAAGAGACCTGTGAAATCCCTTTGTTAATTTTCCCAGGTGATTTTAGGAAGAAACGTTATGGGAGGATGAATGGAGTAACAAATTAATAAATGAATAAGAAAATGCTATTAGTGAATACATGCACAGTTTGAAATTTCTGAAGTTCTAGATACAAACTGATTGTAACTAAGAAAAATATTCAAATATTCAAATGAAAAGATGAATATTTGCCTATGTGTATATTCATATCTACTTTTTTTTTTTTTCCTAATTGAAATCCTTTCAGCATTTCATTTGCATGTGTCTTTGTTTTGCCTTTCTGGCTCTAATACTTAAAAGCCCGTTGTCATCAGCTTCCCATCCCATAGATGAAACAATAATATTAAAATACTGTGTGATACAAACTAGTGGTCTGATTCTGCAGCATGTGAATTCAATAGAAACTTCTGTATGCAACGTTCACCAAAGTGAATTTCCCCGCTAACTGGAATATATTGCTCTAAGATTTATAACATAAACATGATATACTATTATTCATAAGTACTTAATTTAAAATTAAGAATATGTTTTAAATGCCATTCCTGTTAAAAATATGATTCATCAGTCTTCAATAGACTTTCCACTGCAAAAAGCCCCAAATGTATGCTCACATTTTCTCTTGTATTATCCAACCCTTCGCCTGTGAACAATGAACACAAGTTGATCATAGCACCATTTTATTACACTTTCCTATAAGGAATATCTTATAACCATGAAATTTTAATAATTATTTCCATGGAGTAATTTTAATATATATTCCTGTTTTCAGACTTGAAAAAAAGCCTAAAGTCACAGAATATTTTTTGGCAAACTGAAGGTTTCCATATGAGCACATAAAACTTAATTTGCAAAGACAACATTGTCCCTCTATGCAAAGGATAAAGGCCATTATAGTTACTGAAGGTATCTCATCTTCTGAATCTAATTTTTATGTTATCATCCCTGAGTACCTGCAGTCATGTAAACAGACTTCATTTAGAAGCTATTTGTTGTTAGGGCACTTTAAACAAAACAAGAACTACTGTTGCTAGAAAATTCTCCAGAAAGATTACCAGGATCTAGTTCAAAAATCATATATGGAATCAACTCTTCATTTTGCAGCTATCAAAAATCCCTATGTGAATCTTTGGAATTTACCAATGATGGTTATCCACTGTAACACAGGTTAGATCGTAACTCTCTCTGTGAAATCCCATGACAATCTCAGTGACTTTAGAAGTTCTTTTATTTTTGGGGGTCTTCCTCAAGACACAAGATTGTCAAAAGTTTTTATTACCTTAATTTCTTCATTTCTTCGTTTCTCTTATCTTTAGTGGTTACTATGGTGGGAAACTTTGCAAGGAAGTGAATTTTTAAGTGAGTGAATTGCCTGGCACTATGTATGAATCAGACGCAAGAGCCATGACAGAATGCAAATATTCAGTGTAATTCAACTATCAGCTATAAAGGAACTATTCTTTGGTTTTCTACTGCTAACTTTTTCATTGATACATGTCTTTTGAAGTTAGAACAAAAGAGATAGCAGTCTGAAAGGCAGCAGCCTCATTAAGTAGTCAAGATTAATTAGATATTAGTCAAGATAATTAGAATAGGATCATTATGGACTTGCAGAGAAGTGGGGGTTTTATCAAGACATAGAATAATGGCTTCTACATAGCATTAAGCATCCCACTGCTGGGTCATGAAGTGGGTGATGTGGGTGGTAGATTGACTGAGCCAGAGGTTAAGAGATGGCAGCTGAAAACAGCCATTGTAGGTATAAGAACAGGTAACTACCACTAATTCTTGGTATAAAATCTGTTGGCTGGCAGATAGTACTAGTTTTTAGGGTAACCTATATTCATCCTTAAATTAAGTAATGAATGCAGAATAATTAAAATGATAATAAAAATTGGAATTTGTTCCATGTAGGAATTTTGACATATCCATCTATAATTCCAGTTAAAACTTGCATTGAGTTGGAGCTGGTGTTAAGTTCTTGATTAAGTTAAATATTTAGATGGGTTTCCGTAAGTATTTCCACCAGGGTAAGCACAACACGTGGCTGTTATTAACCCTAACTCAGAAAACAAATAAATAAATCAGGGCTACATTAGTATTGCATTCAAATAAAGTGTTCCAGAAGGGAAATGAATTATATATATATTTTTAAGAGAAGCTAGTCCTGTGAGCTGCCTCCATTCCATTTTTTCTCAGTTCTGAATGTCACTGTTACTATATAAATAATTTAATATGTTTAATTATACAAGATGTTTTCAACTTAGTAAATAAACTTGGACTAGGTGTCCATGTTAATAAGAATTAATGACAAATCAAATATGAGAAGATAAACAACCATATTATTTTAGCAAAAACCACTTCTATATTTTTTCAAAATTCTGTAAAAATCCAAGTTTTGCAGATTTTCTATGCTGGTTTGCATATATAAATTATTTCAGTTTGATTTTAAAATTTATGTGATTCAAAACAGAGCTTGGAAGAAGCCAGTTTTCCTCTTTTTGTGGAAAGGAGAGGAGGAGAGGGATAGGAGAAGATGGAAGGGGGGGAGATGGGAGGAGAGGGAAGGGGAGGAAAAGGGAGGGAGGAACACTGATATTTCCTTTAAAACAAAAGTATTTTAAAAACGAGATAATTCAAATATTTTATTTCAGTAGAAGTAATAAATTTTGATGTTGATGTCTAAAAATTTATAGCATAATCTGGAAAACAGTCATAGCAGTGTGGATAGTAGAAAATTCTTTTCCTAAAAATAGCAACATGGAATTTTTTAACATGATTTTTAGTATTATATATTTGCAATGTCATGTATCTTCTCCCCCATTGAAATTATTAAAAATTGACTAACTTCTGTGAACTTTCTCTTGTGAGTGACCTTTTTCATAAGCTTTTGATCTATTTCTACCTCAAAGACATTTTGCTACAGTATTTTGCAGAGATTAAAAAATCAAATTACTTCCCCCTCCCAAAAAACAACGCCAAGCATTTCCACCATGCAGCATTTTATTTTTAGGGATCCATATGAATAGCCTGATTTGCACAAGTGCTGCACACTCAGCATTATCTATCTGTGGGAATTGGATACTTGATGCTTTTTAGAAATCACAAGAGGATCCATTGAAAATAATACTTAAGAGGAAAAAAACACAGGATATTTCTATATGAACATCATGCCCTTGTGATGAGCTTATCTGCAATTTTTCAAGCTTATCTGCTGTGCTACATAACACTTTCCTCCATTTGCCATGCAAAAAAGATTCAATTAAGGGCACATGAATTAGTTTAAATAGTGATAATTTGAACATCTGAATCTAAAAGAAAGAACATTTAGGAAGAACATTTCTTTTCCTTTAGAAATTGTTAGTTGAAATAGTGCTGTATTATGCTATTCTGTTTGAAACTGACGACTATGTCATAACAGTATAAATTTGAAATATAACCTAAAACCTCCGCATTTTGATATCCAGAACACACTGTTTCCTTAAGAAAATAAATCTCTCCAATTTTGGAAGAAGAGATTGCTCTATCTTTCAGGTATTCCTTTCCTAGAGTGTCCTTTACAGGTAGATGGAATAAATATCATGGCTTTATGAAATGGCACTGCTGCTGAAGTACCATGTACTTCAACATCTTTCCATGGCTGGATTGAAATGGCTCACACTTAAAAGACACCTGGATATAAAACCTTTGTGAAGAGCCGATCACAATGTTGTGTAGAGAGATGAAAGGGATGACTGAGGACAGTGTGAGACTCAGGAGTCTCACATAAGTTTGTTTCCCAGTAGTGGGTTCTTTTAGTATAGATATGTGAAGGGCGTTAAGAGTCTGTTTTATAGATCCTGGTGTAGCTGTTGAAATTGTTTATCATAGAGCCAGAAAAAAACCCAAAGATCAGGGACTAAATTCTGACCCAGTGTTCACCAACATGAATTCAGAAGTAGTCCAGGGCAGTCAATGGATTTCTATCAGATTTATAGCAGTGTAAGAGAAAAAAACTTGGTTCAAGGTCTTTCAGTGCACTATGACAGAATGCAAAGTTCAGCTGCTTTCTTCAAGGATTAATTTTCTTTCAGACTGTCCCTTCATCCGATGGCATTTGCATTGCTGATTCCTACCCTTCTCCTCAGAGGACATGAAAATATGTAGCTGCTCATCTCCCTGTTCAGTTTTTATAGATTACTTTGATGTTCAAAATAAATCTCATTATGCTGCAGATCAAAGAGGGCAATTCCTTTCACCAAAGCAGTACAATAAGCCAATTAACATTTTCAAATTTTTTAAAAAAATAATTTAATGCAGAAAATGTTGCCATAATGTATCTGTTGTGAATGGGTAGGTCTGCAGGTTTTCTCCTTTCTTAAATTAAACTGACCTATAATTGGTCTTAAATACAATTTCATAGTTAATAATTGTACTTTCGTGGTTTGAATGTTTTGAAAGTAAGCATATTGGAGTTTGAAATTTTTGAGTACGAGTTTCAAAATTTTGACAATTTAACCTAGATTCTTTAGTCATTCTGTATATTGTGATTGAACTTGGTTTTGGTTATGATTAATATTGATTGAGAATTGATGTTAATTTTCTGATGCAGGTGATGGAGGACCCAATGAGGAAAGGTGAGCTGCTGAACCTTATACTAACTAACTGGAAAGGTCTGGTTGGAGATGTGAAGGTTGAGAGAGCTTTGGCTACAGTGAACACAGCTCCCGGATTTCAGAATCTTGTAAGGAGAGAGCAGGACAATGATTATGATTGGACTTAAGGAGAACTATATTTGACTTCTTCAGGGACCTTCTTGAAAGAATCCCATGGGAACATGCTCTAGAGGGAAGAGGTGTCCAAGTGAGCTGGTTAACATTCAAGGATCATTTCCTCCAGGCTCAAGAACAGTAAATCCCAACAGGAAAGAAATTGAGCAAAAGGGACAGGAGACCTGCATGGATGAAAAAGGAACTCCAGTCAAATCCAAAGCATGAGATGCACATGAGATGGACTGAGACCTGGCTGAATGGCAGAGCTCAGAGGGGTGTGATCAGTAGCACAGGGTGTAGTTGGAGGTCTGCAAGTAACAGTGACCCCAAGGCTTAATACTTTAAATTATTCATCAATGACTTGCATTAAGAGGCAGATGCATCCTCAGTAAGTTTGCTGATGACACAGAGCTGGGAGGAATGGCTGATACCCCAGAGTGCTGTGCAGCCCTTCAGAAGGACCTCAACAGGATGGAGAGATGACCAGAGAAGAACTGTCTGAAATTCAACAAAGGCAAATGCAGGGTCCTGCACCTGGGGAGGAATAACCCCATGCACAGCACAAGCTGGGGGCTGAGCTGCTGGGAAGCAGCTCTGGGGAGAAGGACCTGGGGGTGCTGGTGGACAACAATCTGTCTGTGAGCCAGCAGTGTGCCCTGGGGGCCAGGAAGGCCAATAGTATCCTGGGGTGCATTAGGAAGAGCATTGCCAGCAGGTCAAGGGAGGTGATCCTGCCCCTCTGCTCAGCCCTGGTGAGGCCACGTCTGGAGTGCTGTGTCCAGTTCTGGGCTCCTCAGTCCAGGAGAGACTTGGAACTCCTGGAGTGGGTCCAGTGAAGGGCTACAAAGATGATTAAGGGATTGCAGCATCTCTCTTACTAGGAAAGAGAGGGAGTTGATCCTATTCAGCCTCAGAAAACACGACTGAGAGGGGACCTCGTCAATGTCTGTAAGTATATGAAGAAGATGGAGCCAGGCTCTTCTCAGCGGTGGCAATAGAATGAGAGGTAATGGGCAGAAGGTGGAATGCAGTACGTTCCCCCTGAACATCATGGGGAAGTATTTCTTTACTGTGCAGGTGACCACACCTTGCAGCAGGTTGCCCAGAGACGTTGTGGAGATATTCAAAAGCCCTCTGGACACAATCCTGATGTGCTCTGGGGAACCCTGCTTGAGCATGGAGGTTGGACTACATGACCTCCAGTGGTCCCTTCCAACCTTACCATTCTGTGATTCTGTGACTATTTAGTGAAAAAAGTTTTTATCTTAAAATTTATCACAGATGTCAGAAGATGTTGTCCTACCGTAAAAAAATTATACAGAATATGTCATGGGTTATTCTAGTCTATCTGAGAAGAAAATATATAATCTATTCATTGATTAGATTACCTCTTTTTGCATTTCCTCTATTATTTCCCTTTGCTTTGTTTTCACATTTTATTAGCAACTCAATTAGTTTATACTGAAGTACAGAAATGTATTTTAGACCAACACCTCACTTCCCACAAGGAACCATATGCCAAAACTAATCTCCCTTTTTGTTGGAATAATTATATGAAAAGAAAAGCACCATTTTAATTAAGCTGTTAGTAAAGAATATAAATCAGGAAAACATTTCTCCTCACCCTCGTAGCATGTTAAGCATTAAACATTTTTTGATAGCAAGTCCACTCAGGGATATGAGCAGTAAGGAGACACTATTTAATATTTATTTAACTTTTAACTGTTGAATGGCCTTCGTGTTTGTCTATGCTTGCGACAAGTCAGTTGATATATTAATTGCATATTTCAGAAATAAAGTGAGGGTTTTTTCTGGTGTTTTTTTTTTGTTTGTTTGTTTGGTTTTTTTTTTTTTGTTTTGTTTTTGTTGTTGTTGTTGTTTGTTTTTTTTCTTTTTTCTTTTTATAATGGTATTTCATTTTTAAATGGGCCTGGATACAAAGACAGGTATGAATCTACAGCTTCGGAAAGTGACAGAAAACATACCAGACTTAATAAACTTCATGCTGAGTTGCTATTGCATCTGTATAAAGTACAACTAACAGGTTGACAAATTCACCTGAGAATAAAAACTCGTGGTGACTACATTAAAGAAGCCTGACCCTGATGCTTAAAAGGAGGTGAAAGATGCCACTAGTACTATTACCAACAAAGCATGGGTTGATGTGTCTGGCTTTTCCAAATCCTGGATACATTGCAGCTACAGCTGAGTAATAATCCAAGACTTTTGAGTGTATTTGCATTGTTAATAGATTTTCTTTTAGATGCATTCTCATAATTTTAGTATGAGATGATTAGTAATCTTTATCATAGTATTTGATTTTTAGTATACTAGTGGCCATTTCAGTGAATAAACTTAACCAGTAGGAATTTCTACAGATGCAAAAGTATTAATTTGTTACTACACAAATTTAAAGAAAGTGAAAAAATAGCATTGCATGTGACTAGAGTTTTCTGAGCCTGAAACATGAAAGCTACAATCAATTAATCCCAGGATTACACTACAGAAACAAATATATCAGTCAAAACTCTGGTTCAAAACACTTCTGTTTTCAGTCAAAAATTGACTATTAGATGCTTGCTGTAGATTGCATGTGAACAACCAATGTACCAGTAATTACTGACAGAAATTATATGATGATTCATCACTCTATAAAAATTCCATTTCAACCAACAGCAACCTATTTGCAGTCAGTTTTTCAACAGAATGAGGAGTAATACAATGGATTTATTAGTAGTAAGTTATCCATGCTAGCGTAAAGCCCGAACAGAATTGTTAGACCTGCTCAATGAAGCTGTATGCAGAAGGAAAAATCTCGTTAAAGAATTTTCTCAGATATTAGAATGTGCAAAATAAAAAAGAAAAATTCTGCAAAATAAAATTCAAAAATATCTGATTTCAGATTCCTCTCAAGGAAAAGTAAAAAAAAAAAAGTTTTGAATTGTAAAGTAAAATGTTTTTATATATATTTTGGTATATATTGTATTGTCATATATAGCACTGATGTATCAAAATTTTGCAGTACAGGTAGAGTCTGAAGTTGGTTTTTTAGTATAAGGGTGGCTGTTTGTCTATTTCTTCCTATTAATTTAGAGAAATTATATTTTTCAATGTTACCTAGAGAATGAAATAAGCAGGATCTAATCCATTTTGCTTTTAAAAATATGCATTTAGAGAAAATACAATGTACATATTAAATTCATATAATATATGTAAGCCATCCTTTGGGGTGACAGATCTGGTCATAAGGGTATCTTTCCTCAGTATATATGTGTTAACAGATCAAAATGACTAACACAGGTTTTGAAGCTATGATGTGTACTTGCATTACAGTGCTATATCGTGCTTCTTGTCATCCAGAATTTCATTTTTCTGCTACATGTTGTGTTGGGATCCTTTGACACATTAAACCCAGAACAGAGCCTTCCAAACCAAATGTACAGACCCTTTTCTGAGACGTGCTAATCTTGACTAGTTCTTTCACTTCTGAGTTGACTGTAAATAGTTGCTGTCAGCTCAAAGGAGAGCTTTGAGGTGCAGCTGTAAAAGCCATTTTTCTGACTGTGATAACCTAGTCAGTGTTTTTCCCACCTATACACCCCTGAATAAATGAGTGGTCCTCTTACAGCTGTGGAGGAATGCCACTTGTTGAACTATGATTTATGGCTATTGATTGGTGAGCTAACAATAATGGCAAGGCACGTGAAGCCTGCAATATCTCTTCAAGAGTGAGGAGATTTTTTGTGGACATAGATGATATGAACTTTGAAAAAATTAATAATGCAACGGTTAAATAGAGTAGTAGGTACAGATCTCTAGTTTTGGCTGCCTGTCTTCGGATTCTGAAATTTATGTAATTATGCAGAGTAGGATCCAGCTGCCCTTCCAGCAGTGAGGGTGTGCATCCAACTTCCCTGTGATGGGCTACTGGACCATCTGCATTGGAGAGCTGACTTGTCATTGCTGTATAGCCAACATGAATTCACGATGTCAGTGGAAGCAGAGGGGACTTTGAGAGATGCTTTGACAAATTGAAATGACTCACGTAGAATAATTTATGACTGACAAGAAATAAACCTGGCATTTTGTCTGCATAGTGCTTTCTTCCAAGACCGCGTTCTTTGGAAATGTTCAGGCCTCTTGTTGTTGTTCAGGTCTGGTTTTCCACTGCAGGCCAGTTTGCTGCTTAAGGGACAGAAATAAGAGAAAAATTAAAATACAGAAATACAGTCAGAAGCAACCCTAACTGGTATTAAATGTTGAGTAAATTTGGGGGGGACTCTGGAGACCATTCATCCTTTCAAACACAGTGGCCAAACCTGTACTCAAACATACTTATGTCAAGACAAGAAATTTTTGAGAAGCCTTTTAGTAAATATAGGGTCTCCAGCTAGAAATTACTGCAACTACTAAAAGAGTTTAAAGTTGGAAAAGAATTTAATATCTACTGACATGATACTGACTACTGTTCATAGGTATGTATATATGCACAGATCATCTTTCTAAAAATGTGTACATTAAGATAATGTCATGTGGTACTTTTAGTATATGTTCACTTTCCATTTGAAATGGCACAATCTGCTTCCATTTTTCACTGCAAAAAAAGGTAATTTGTTATTTGACACATTTTGTATGAAGCTTCTCTAATTGTGTACTTAGCAATTATCTTGTTCACTTTCTCTAGCTCTATCTACATCTTGTCATCCAAATGTGGTGGATGATGATTGATGCTGTGCCCTGATATAAATCCACTGGAAAAGGTCAGAATAAATTCTGGAAGCAAAATATTTATTTCATCATTACAAATAATCGTGGGCCTTTACAAGAATTTTTATACAGTACCTTTTGTTAGCAGTACTTTGGTAGAGCAAAATACCTTTTTCTTTCCATATTTGATGAAAACGCAAGCAGAAGAAAAGAGAGTTATGGAAATAAAAATCTCATACTTACATGAATTTGTAATCAATTATACACTGATTTATTTAATACACTTTGTACCTGGAACATATTAGAATGACCAGGAACTTGCATGTAAGCAAGACGAAATGAAAAATATGCTCATGTTGCTTGGGATTTGCTTCCCAATATAGTATTTTTTAAAAGAGAATATAAAATAATTGTTTTTAGAGAAGATTACTTCAAAAACCATAATGATATGTACAGTTTTGATGTTGAAAAGAATCTGATGGCTAGATAGATATCTGGGTTATGTAGAATATATTATAAATATATGAATAAGCTCAATTTGATTCTAGCATATCTGGAGGAAAGCTAAGTTGTCTTGACTCACATAATTAGAAATCTATTCTGGAAAAAACTTGTAACAGCTTGCTGTGATGCACTTTTGAAGTCATCAATATAACACCTTTAAAGGCATTTTTCTTTTATGATACTCTGCCTTAATATCTCCTTTTATCAATTTCCTTTTGTCAACCTGCTGCACACACATTACCCTTGATCACATCATCTTCCTTGAATGTCAAAATAATTAATTAAAATATTTTTTATGTATTATTTGTAATGATTACTTGTCTTTATACTGACAGATTCTGAAGTTTTTTATATCTGTGTGTATGCAAAATCTGGTTTCATAACTGAAAAATCATTTTCAGCTTAACTTCAGATTACACATATTGTGCAGATCTTTTAAAAGAATTCCTACCAAATTCTCCATCCAGTTTGATTTCTACTGTGTCCATTTGTTTGGTCCATTTGTTTTTTTGTTTGGTCCTTTGAAGCACTGCAATGCCTTAAGCTTTGCTCAAAACAAAACTCAAGAAAAGTCAGGATACACTTTTCATAGATTCTCATTTTCACAGCAGCTTCCATCATCTGTGGTGGAAGATTCTTGTGTGAAGTTTGTTCTTTCAGATGCATTGTCAGATTTCTAGATTCTGGCCTTAACTTTCTAGCTGATTATTGCCCTAGACAGAAAAGGAGACTTGGCTTAAAATGGTAGAGCCAACCTTTGTATAGGAGTTGTTCCTCTTCTGATGAGTGGTCAGACATCTCTGAACAAGACAGATGAGAGATCCTACCAATTTAGTGGGTTCATTCCACCCTTTACTGTAATTGTTTTTTAGGAGCTACATTCTAATTTTGAATTTTGAACAATCCTTTTGGTGCTTTAACTCTTATTTCAACTAGCAAAATGAACCATAAATTCAGAAATCTCTAAACATAATCAAACCCACTTATTTCACTGACATGACTTACCTTTCCACCCTCCTTCATACCTCCAAAAATTAATCTGTACTGAGAAGAACCTCCTTTTTTATGGCTAGAACAGTAAACAGATTGGAAGAAGCATTTTCATTAGCACTTTAATAACCAAACAGAATTCAGAATTAGAGAAATCTCATAGGTTTACAGTTGGGAAACAGCTAACCATATATTAAAACTGAATCCAAGTTCAGGAGTAAATTTGAGAGTGTAACTGCTGACAGTGACTGAAAACTAAATGATCTGCAGTTATCAGCAAAAAGTATTTAATGGCCTTTTAAAAGTTTGAACAGTAGTGTTTTTTTTAATTTTTTGTCAGATTAAAAAGCCATAGTTTTTTCAGAAGAGTGAATATACTTTTTATATTTCAATCTAGATGTTTAAATATGCTTTTAGCTGTTTTGTTTAATTTTATAAAGAAACGTGGTTTTTTTTAAGGTTGCCAATTTGGCCTACTTTAACCTTCCATAAGGAAAAATATACCCTTATATTGCCTGTCACTCCCCATTGAATATAACACAATCCTGGAAAGGAACTAAGAGGTAGATGTCATGTCCAGAGTCCTGTAGGATAATCCCAAACAGATTACCTGAGAGAAATTTGAGTTGTATTTCCAGTGAGTTCAGACATCAGGACATATTCTTATTCTGACAGGTTTTTTTAACCACTTCAGTGTAACCTCAGAAACCCTTAAAGGTTGACTACCATTTTCCTATAGGTGGAAATGATGCATACTAAGTTTTATGTCGTTATGTAGAAGATCAGAAATTCTGTTTTTCACTTGTTATCCACCCCTGTTGTTAGAAATTAATTATCTCTTTTTGTCAATAACTGATAGTATATGAGCAATGTTTTTGTTTGGTATCAAGAACTGGTTTAGATATTACTACCTTCCTCAGTTATATTTTACAATAGCTGTTATTAAAAAAGCTATGCAATTAGACACTGATTACTTTTAACAGGCTTACATACTTTAATTTTTTGTTGTTGCACTCTTTTTACTTTTAGTAATTTTGAACAGGTTGTTCAATTATTTTACAATTTCGTGCATTTCTATGCAGACAACATATTACAGATTATTTCAAAAGCAGCAATAGTTCAAAAACAAACAACTATCAGACACAGTAAGTGTGAGGCACTGAAATGTAAGGGCCCAATCGATTTTTTTATTCCTGCTATTGTAAAAAGAGGTGAAAGAAAATGTGTTATTTGGACTCGTTTGGAGGTCATATCAAACAGATACAGATCTACTAGGTATTTCTCCACTATTTAAGGCTTTTGNTGGCCAAATTTCCCCTGTCACCATGACTTTGACATGGTTGAACTGTACTCTTCTTGAGATTCCCAGACCATGGGAACTCCCAGACTTCAAGAGTGGTTGTTCTCCAGCCCTGCTCAATGCTTTGCCTTCCTCCTGCACCTCTACAGAGTCTGTAAGAATATGGAAGGACACAAATACTTGAGGTGGATTTCCCTGAAATGTTGCCTTTTCCTTTTTCGAACAGAGCACACCAAAAGAACAGCGGCAGTGGTTAAAATCCCTAAAGATATGCTTTGTTAGAATTAGAACAAGTCTTCTTCTCAGTCAGAGAAAACAAACTTCTGAGCAAGTCGGGCTTAAATACTTTATTCTATTACATTTAAAGATATTTAAAGATATCTATCCACTGCCATTAATCTATTTTTTGCCTCAAATGAATGGTAACACTATTTCAATATTTCCATAGGAATGCACAACACTTTTCATTTACCATTTAGGCTTCTACCTCTATTAGGGTACACTGACTGGGTTTTGCCAGAGGAAGTTAATTTCACTCTTTAATGCTTCCATTGACTTTCTATTTATTTACAGTTCATACCCTACAGAAACCTAGAAATACAAAAGCAAGTCTTAGAGCTGATCAAAATTAGTTGAAAGCACCTTCCTAAAGTCCTCCGAGATAAGAGTTTTTTTTTGTTTTTAACAACAATATGAAAACTCCTACCCCATTCAGTACAATTAGCTGTTTTCTCTTACTGGTTTGAATCTGAATTTTGGAACAGCTGTTGCTATAGGCATGGAGATGCCTTGCCAAAATAAATGTTAGAAACAGATTAGTAACTCTGTTAAAGGCTTGCAATTCAGTTGATAGATGTGCTGTGTCCCATAAGAAGTTCCTTGGAGTTCTGATGCATTTAGATCCGTGTCCCTAGCAACAGCCTGATCACACTGGACACTGAGACACATTATTATGGCAAGCTTCCCATACACTCTTAACTTTTGCTCCTGAAGGTGGGCCAAACCATTGTTACGTTTGTTAGACACAGCTAAGTGGAAATTAAAGGCTCTGAAGAGTTTGTAAATTCAAGATAGATTAACTGAATATCTTATTTTCTTCGTTATGTCATAGGAAAAAGAAACCAGTGTTATATTGGCAACCTGCTGATTAAGCAAAGGAACATGGCCAGAACATCACAAACTATTTACAAAGGCAGTAATTAAAATTAATGAAATGTTGAATGGACATGACAGAGTAAAGCAATCAGAATGGAGACTTCACTTCTTTTCACACTCTGGTATAATGGGATTCAAAGAAAACCCATTCCCATTAGAGCCAAGAACAGTGCTTATTTTGAAGTGGATTCAGGTTTAATTCATGTTTGTTTAATTTCATAATGCTACAGTTTTTGCCTCCTTCAAGTTCTAAGTGAATGTAGATGAGATGTCAGCAACATCAATCCATCTGTTTCTGGAAGCACTGAAAAAACTGCACTGACTAGGTTGACTTTGGAAAATAACCAAAGTGGTTTTCATTGTCTTCTAATCTTTTATGTAGTTACTTTTCTTGCACATGCAGAATTGCATGTGGATTTCTGCAGACAAACAGTCTTTAAGAGATGTTTCCATTTCCCAGATAGCACCAAGACTTTCAAGGACAAAAGAAATAAACAGAAAAAATAGAGGAAGGAAGTGAAAGATAAAGCTTGGGGTGGGGATGCAATGGTTGCTGGCAGGAAATAAAGACATTTTGCTTAGAAATCGTGAGAGTTAAGGACTGAATTCTTTTGTATCTAGGGTAAGCTGTTGCTTGCCTTTTTCCCTGATCTTTTACCATTATTACTATTCTAATAATTACTGTGAGTTTAATGAATTCATGTCTTTTCCAGAGGTGGTCTTCTTATCAACACATATCCCCTATTATTCAACACACTTTGAGACTCAATTCATGGTAATCTAAACTCAGATCAGCCTGATTCTTCCCCTGGACTCTGGGTACATGCTCCTGACATTTCTTCAACCAAAAGCTTGAATACACATTGCTCTCAATAAGATGATTCAAGAATACATCCTGAGGAAGAGGTGAGAGTAGGGATGTGGTAGTAAAAACTTCAGTAGCAGTTGGTTTTCAGCATTAAATGTGGCATATTTTATTGACAAAACATAATCTTTTTCATAGTTTTCATCTGTACAGTGCAAAAAATGAAACTATCTCTGGAAGCAAAATATAGTTACCTCAAATTAAAATTTGAATTATTAGGCAAGGGAAAGCAAAAAGGCAGTGTTTCCAGGAGTATCATTTGTACATAGCTTGGACTAATTCCTTTAAAAGAACACTCTATATAATACTTAAAGCAACCATTTTTTCTGTGTAAGATTAAATATTTTAAATTTTGGATTGTATTTATGGCAAATAATTAATAACTATTGCCAAACACATCTATCTATCTATCTATCTATCTATCTATCTATCTATCTATCTATCTATCTATCTATCTATCTATCTATCTATCTATCTATCTCAAAAATTCCATGGGCTGGAGCCCACCAGGAAGGAATAATGATCAGTATTTCAATAACAACTGTGCTTAGCCTCTTTCTGTATTTATTCTAAGATATCTTTGAAGACTACTCCCAGTGAGGCAACTCAGGACTTCTGAACAAGATGAAAATAACCGCCATGTAAAACCTGTGGAAAATGGAAGGAAATTTTCCCAAGCAATTACAGAATTTGCGGAGCATGTACTGGATTGTCAATGTGTCAATTAAAAGCGGCTGTTCATAAATGAGTGGTTACTTAGCAATGTACAATTGGTGATTGTTATAGAAGACCATTCATTTACCATGCTAAAACATAGACTGACCACAGCTGTAAGAACTCTCAGATTTTATATTCTTTATGAAGACATAACTTAGGTCAACAGCAAATTCTTCATCTTTCTTATCAAAATGTAAGAAATCTACTTCCTCAAGTAAAGTAATAGCTAATGGCTGAAATATCTCAATTTTCATTTAGCATTAAATTGGTCATATTGTAACAAATTTTCTTCTGTCAGAAACAAAACACATTTTCATTTTTGTACCTCATAAAAGATTTTAGTGATAATTTTTTCCCCTTTATTTTTTCAGAAAGTGATACGTTTTATTTCTTAAAAACATATTCTTTAAATACTGGTCCTCCTAAATGAACAAAGTATCCCTCCAATCTATGTTACATGCTCATATTTTAGACACTGTGAATGTTGCTGTTGTGGAATAATAACTACCAAAGGCTCACATCTATTAATCATATCACACTTACTAATTTTCCACATGTCTCTAATGGAACATCACATTCCTCAGTATTTTCAATTCAGTTGAACCCTGACATCAAAGATCAAGAAGCACATTTCAACTTAAGATAAATTGGGAAAAATCCAGTAAATAATAATAACAATAATTTACCCCAAGCTTGTGGCATTGTGTATTTATGGGAAGCGTCTTGCCCATGGGAATACTCCTTTATCCTAATGAGATCACTTAAGACATTTAAAATATTTAATTCCCTGAATGTTGATGCACAAAGGTGGGATGGAAATGAATGTGCCACAGGCTTGAACTGGGGCAGGCTTACAGCAAGGTCTCATGTAGTAGCTGCTTACAGAAGACTACATCAGTCACTACTGAAGTCAACAAAAAATTTTTGAGTGTCTTGAATTGAACTTTTAAAGTTTGGGTTGTCTTGTATAGCCTGCCTTCAGTTATAATTATATTAATGTTACCTTTCAGGACAATTATATACAAGAGTGTAATTGACAGCAGATTTAGCTGTTAAATTGGTAATTCCTGTCAGTCTTTTAATTTCAAAGACTGAATTTATTCCTTCTTAAAGGAGACTTCTGAGCACCCAGGTGTGCTCAAATTTATGGTGACAGAAAATTATAAATGGCTCGATAACAAGAAACAATTTGACCTCAACCATCTACAAGTATTCTTTGCAATAACGTAAATTTTGTCACATTTCTTACAATCAGCAATTTTCATTGTATGGTAGATAGAAAGCACAATTTAAAAGCAAGTCTGAAATAGAAATCTGGACCTAAGAAAAAAGGAATGCTTTTGTATTTTGTTTTAATTAAAGAAACTGATGTTACTTCATGTTCCAAGTTGTCCTGCACATTTTATAGAAAAAACAGGGGTGGGAAATTGACAGAATAATTTTTTATGCCCAAGTTCTTGCTGGTCTGGTGCTGAGTAGTCACTGAAGTCAAAAGTAGCCAAAGGTAATCATCATTTTATAAGATCTACTTTTTATCTTGTTCTCACCTATGCGCAGCAGAAATTTTCTTTTTTCTGTCTATCTTCCTGAATAGCTGCCACAACAGGATTAGGTGCATCTGTTTACATGCCCAATAAATAATCAGCAACTGCTGAGTTGAGGTTACATTGATACATACACAAAGTTTATGTCTTTTCTCCTTGCATTTGATCTTTATAATGGAAGCAGCCTAATATTGTCCAATTAATCTTATGCAACATACTCAGCACGCAGAAGGTTTAGTTTTAATTTACCGGGTTACAAGTAGCTGTAGTCTCTCTGCTATGTGTAGCATTTTGCAGCCATAAATTATTTGGTAGCAATTATCCCTTAAAATGTAACGAATGCTTGTTTTCAGTGACCTGAATTCAGAGCAATTGCAAAACTGAGAACAAAGGTACTTGAATAGTTTAGTGCTCTGTGGGTCTTTTCTCGTAGCAAAATTACATTTGTGCATTTTGATTAAGTAATCTCAACAATAAATATATATCTCATGTATGAAAATGGTTTGACTAAAGGATATAAAAGCTGCATATTTTTCCTCTCTAGGCTGTCCACAGGCCCTGGTCAAGCTTATTTAAATAGGCTGGAAGCTTAGGATTGATACCATTATTATTATAATTATTAATAGTGATGCTATTATTATAAATTGTAGGCTTGAATGGTGCCAAATAAGACAGCAATGGTGAAAACTGAACCAGGCAATAAATCTTTTGAAAAAAGGATCCTTGGCGTCAAAATATATTAGAAGTTTTGGGGAAAAGGAAGTTTCATATTTTGGATGTAATTTGCTTTTCGTAGTTTTTACCACTTTTTGATATACCTCTGAGACACTACAAAAATTCTGGATTATCTGGCTTGGGAAAAGAATTTAAAAGAACATGACTATCACAAATGAATCCCAGATAATCTTTTGTCATATTCTTTGTAATTTTGGGCTAAGTGGTCATATTTCAGCTTTAAAATGTCTCAAAAATCCAAACTAGGACCTGGCCAGAATGTAAAATAGCTCTCTCCTGACCCATATGCCTGGTGTCCATCATGCAGCATATTGGGGTGTCATTTTGTCAGGGAATTAGAATAGTTCAAAGGCACATATATGGTTCCTAAAGAGTGGAAGAGCTCTCAAATCCTGCTGCAAGGACATAGTCAGAAGTAACTCCTTGGGCATTAAATACACTACTTGAACATGCATAACTACAAAAAAAGTAGTATCTTAATAATTGGGATGTTTCTACACTTAGAGGGCCCAGATATGTATTGAGAAGTCTGGACACAAACCTGAAACAGTCGTTATCAGATTTGCACCCTACAATCCATATTATGGTCTGCCATTCCAGGAGCAATTATGGATCATTAGTTTTAATAAGGAAAAATTAGTTGTCACTGCACACAAATGGCATCACCTACACAAATGGCTTTGGGGAGCTGGAAAGCATTCTTTTTTTCCATCTGTGTTTAGAGTAAAAGCCTGGTCCTCCCTGAAATTAATTGTGGTATGCAATTTTCTTCACTGGGGCTAGGATTTTATGCTTGACTTCCTATATTTTGCATTTCCAGTGTTTTCTGTTGCCTTGCAGGTATGCATGCTCTTGCTCCGTGATTTTTCAATCCTCAATTTGCATACGCTGCTTTAGGTGTCCTGTGATAACTCACATCATTCATAGCAACACCTTTAGGGTACACCTTGGAACACATTTGGCAGCCGTGTTGATAATATATATTTATTACTAAGTATTTACAAAACAAGATTTCCAAGCATTAGATATTCAAGGCACATATAACTGCAATGAACCAAGTCACAGACCTTTTCTGTAGAAAGAAGTCTTAGACATAATTAGAGGACACTAAGAATGAAAACTGTGGATAAAGCTGTGAATGGAGAGAAGGATTTCTGCCCACAAAAATCTTGGATGACAGCAGAGAAAAAAGGTAATTTGCCACTTATGTTTCTTGGCAATGTTTATTTATTTATTTTTAAAGTGTTCAAAACAATGAATATAATTATTTTTGATTAAAATGGGCATGAAAGTGATTTAAATGGATTTTAAATGGATTTTAAAGTGGCTGCAAATTATTTTTCAGATAATGTGTCATACTTCAAATTTAAGTAACACAAAGGAGAAAAATATTATGTGCCATGAAACATCAATATGTAGCAAACTCAGTGTTACAGAATTTGCAACTTTGTGTCTATCATCCGGGCTAAAATTTTGTGACTCTTTGAGTGAGAAACTTAAGGAAGTAATCAAACCAGGTGAAAAACTCAGAGCAATGAATGTTAAAGTAAAATTCAGAGTCTGAATATGAGATAAGTGGATGTACAGGCACTTCTGCTAATAAAGAATAGAAAATTATGTACTAAAAGCAGATTCCACGTAGTATACTGAACTAAAGAATTGGAGCCAAGACTCTAGATTATGCTGCTGAGTAGCATTGTAACATTTTCCCACTTTTGTTTCCCTTCTTATAACACGAAAAAACCTGTGGTAAAAAAAATGCTTGTTACAATTAATATTAAAACTAATTTTATTTATACAACAATTCCCATTCCCTGTCTAATGTGCCTAAGGACAGCCTAAGGAATATTAAGCACAGTCAGAATAAAAGAGCTATAAAAAAAGCCTATTACCATAATCAGCCTATTTCCATAATCATTGAAGATGAGTAAACTTCAAAAATTGATAAATAAACTTTAAAAACTGAGCAGTTAAATTTTACCTAGGGCATATCAACATCTACCTCCCATTCTGGTCAGGTAGGATATCCTAAGAAAGTCATCTCTAAGTATAGAGAAATCTACTCTTTGTGTCTATTAGCACTTGTGACTCTACTCCAAGCCAAAATTTCCAGGGCAGAAGCTGAAATTAAAAACAAAAGGCAAAAACTATCCAGGAAAGAAAAAACTGATATACATAACTGACATTTTTGATGTCTACCCAAAGGCATTGGGTGGAGAAATCAGAATCTGTATCCATTTCCAAGGCCAATGAAACCTCAGTCCTGGACTTTGGAAATACCATCTCATAGTTATGTTTAAGCTATTCTAGGCAGTTGTTAAGCCTCCAATAATGGAGATCTTAAGCTTCTTCCCTGGCATTTCTTAATTTATCCATAGCGAACAAGAAAAAATATGTTTACTTTTACAGCAACCTTTTACCTTTTTAACCCTTCTGCCATATCTTATTTCAGTCTTTTTTTCTTATTCAGTTTGATCACTCTTTTTTCCTATGTCTTTTGTGCATGATTCCTTTTGTAATGAGAAGGAAAAGATCCAGTTGGTGCTTTTTCTTTTTTTTTTTTTAATCCATAAACCCAAACTGACTCAGTATTTTAGCTAAGCTCTTTAAGTGTTGAATGACAAAAGCAATAGAACAGGAGTATTTAATATGTTCCACGTGCAATATTGCTGTGTACAGTCTGAGTGGGTTGGTTTTCTTTCCTTTTCTATTTTTTATTGCCTAAGTGTGAGCTCATTGACCCATGTTTAGTGCTTGATAAGTATAGTCTTCAGAAAACTTTTCTGTATAATTTCTTCCTTTTGTTGTCTTGCCATTTGTTTCCATCTTACACTGTGAAGTAAAGTATATCTAGTAAAAATAGAACTGTAGTTCTTAAACTCATCCTTGTTTTTTCAGGTAATTTTGCAAGGTTGATTTGAATTCCAAATCACATTCTAATGTACTTTCAAACATTCACAGCTTCATGTCCTCTGGAAATTTAATAAATGTACCCTCAGATCTCATTCCAGTCATTAATGGAAACATTGAGGAGTTGTGGACCTGGGATATCTTGAAGACTGTGACATTCAAAATCAAGATTTAAAGTCTGTTGGCAATCTGTCCTGTTTCCTTAGTGAGCGTCACCTGCCATTTTAAAAGTCTTTTGACAGAATGAGATTTTAGAGTCTGATAGAGATGTATGCAATACATTTGCACTTGCCAATGAGAGGGACCAATCTGATTTTTATTTATGCCTCAACATGTGTTGTACGAGGCGGATTGCTGTAGGGGCTGTACCCGTGCTGGGAGCCCTGTCCCGGGGAGGCTCCGCCTGGCAGCGGTCAGGGCAGAGAAACCTTCCGCGGTCGGGCTGCGAGCCACCCCCCGTGGCGATGGGGCAGGGGCCTGCATGCCTGGGAGAAAATGCTCGCGAAATCGGGCTATGGGAGGAGCCTTACCACATAAAAGCGTTTAACTGCGACACAACCAGGGCCATTTTACTTTGGGTTTGTTGGAGGGAGAGGGGGCTCGCCCGGAGGGTCGGCTTCCCGCCCGCGCCTTTTTCTCCCTGCAGTCCTGCTTCTTCCCTGGCCGTCTTCCCTGGCTGCCTTCCCTGTCCGCACCTGTCCTGCCCCGCTTTGCC
>VWZT01005468.1:1796764-1807053 GCA_013397055.1 Pachycephala philippinensis
TCACCCACGGGAGGGACACGGAGCCTGTTCCTCACCCACGGGAGGGACACGCAGCCGGCTGCTGTTCGGAAATCGCGCCCAGCCCTGCCGGGAGCCACGCAGGCTCATCGCAGCTTGCGGCACACACGCTCTGTCTGCCGGGCTGATGCTGACAGGGCGCCCGGGTCACAGCCGTAATGATTTGCCCCGGTGCTCTGTTTCTCTCTCTGTCTCTCTTTGCCCCTCTTTGTTCCTTCTTCTATTCCCCCATCGGTAGAACACTTATCTCTTTTTATCAGTGAAAAGTTCTCAGATATATTGCCCTGTTTGCGCTTTATTTTCGTCCGAGAAATCTATCAAAAATAATCCTCCCCACTCCCCTTTTACAGCGGGACGGGGCAGCCTATTAATGTCTTGTCAACTCCATCAACAAATTGTAGCTCTTTACAACACTGCTGTTTAAATCATCATTTGCAAAGTGAGCAAAAAGCTCAAACAAAGTGCTTAACTGTTGTTTCTCTTTCCTGCTCAGGCCAATCCCGTCCATGATACATTGAATAGCCCTCATACAGAAAGTATGAGGTAAGTCTTTCACATTTTCCTATCATTTAGCTGTATACGAACTGATCATTATGTTTTATGTCAAGCCTAAATCAGGATAATCAGGATTGCAGTTGCTGGTCTGGGCTTATGATCGAAGTATAGAATTTCCTGTGATTCCATTACATTGTGGAGCATATTCTAAGTTGTCTTATGAAATACAGAAAGAAAGGAAAAAAAAGGAAGGGAAAAAAAAAAGAAAAAACAAGGAGAGAAAAAGGAGTGAATTCGAGATTCCAGATAAAAGGGAGTAAATAAGAACATTACTTTATCTTGAACTTCAGTGGGTTGCCAGCAGCCTTCTCTGAAATAAGGCTAAGACAATTGAACAAGTCATACTGCTGAAGACCAATAAAAGCACAAAACACAGTACTCTAAGTCTCAAACTATAACTTTTCGGAGATAATGAACCTCTGATAATACAAACAAATTCTAGCTGGCAAATAATTCCCTTTCATGTTAATGATGTTTCAAGAAATCAAATAATGTGACCACAAAACAGTCAGCAACCTTAATCTGCAGGATGCCAGGTGTGAATTATAGGCAAAATTGCAGGATGCACAATACAAGTGGGCTTGGAGAAGTATATTAAGTCATAAGGATTTCAAGTTTTTATAAAATAGATCTGTGGGCTACTGCCATTTACATCCTACTCAGCCTGGGAATTAGACCTTGATGATGTATGGTAGCTATTAAATTGTGGAAGGTAGGGTTATAGTCTGATCCCCACAGAGCCACTAATTGAGTTGTTCCTATATTAATGGATAAATGTTGAATATAGCTATGGAGACTAAAGATCTACAGTTCTGTATATGATGGCATAAGCACAGACTCAGAGCAAATTTAGCATTCATTCGGCCTCCTATGGTCCCCATCCTCCGGTAAGATTTAAACTACTTTAGTAAACGATGACAAATGCTTGAAGCCAAGATATGTGAAGAATGAAATTATTTTTTCAAAGTTAATTCCTCCAAAGAATCATCACCTTAAAGGTTACTGTCAAAAGCAAGTGGATTGAATTTTGCTACATATTGAGGAAGAGGGAGATATGTGTGTGAGAGAAATATGGGATATACTTGCAAGGAGTTTTTTCTTATTTTTTGGTTGACATTTTTGGAGCAGACAGTTATTTGTTTTGCTAAGTAGGACTGTGAATATTGTAACTTTGATTATCATTGCTGCCTTTATCATATTGTTTTTACCTATGAAATTGTTTTATCTTTATGTTTTAGGGATCAGGATTCAAATTCAATGTTACAGAATTATGAAAAATAATGTGTGGGAAAAATGTTAAGAGTTCATCTAATTAAGCTTCCTGCTAAAATCCGCTTCTTAGGCACAAACACTCTAAACCCAAACCAAAAATTCTGGAACAGCAAAATCACTGAAGAAGAAGAAACAAACCAAACCCAAACCATTCTGTTTCCTAGGAAATGTTTCAAAACAAAAAGAAAGGAAGCTTTCCTTTCATGCCAACAGCCAATACAGCAACCCTGTGCAGACAGACTTGTTGCATTTTCAAGCAAAAAACTAAATTAGGAAAATCAGCTTTAAGAATGAAATGTTGTCAAATTATTCTGAGAATGATAAAAATCAAATCAAATCTTTGTATTATTTTGTTTCCAGACATGATTAGGAGTCTAGAGATTGTTAAGAAAAAATGTTAAATCTTATTTTCAGATGCTCTGTTACTCACTTTTGTTATTCAGCTACATTTAACATCCCTTCATATTCTTGATTTCATTACCTTCAGAAAGACAGATTTTATGTTAACTACTCTGCAAAAAAATTTCGTATCGTTTGTTTTGTTCAGAATCTCCTGATGGAAATCCGTGCTCTTCCTGTGTGAAAGGGTTTGCTTTGGAATGAAGGCACAACATTTAAACTCCAAATCTATCCCTTTGCATACCTCTGTGAAAGGCAAAAGAGTTAAAAGGAGCAGCTTGGTGTTTTTAGCAGCTAATGAGCATACTAATAGAATTTACTCCTTCCTCCCTTTTGCATTTCTTCTGCAGAAGGGAAAGCTAATGTTACATGTTACTTCTTCTCATAAATACTTTGCAGGTATCACCTTCCAAGACAGTTTTAAGTTACAGCTACTGACCAACCATTAATTTTAGCCCTGGAGTGATTCCCCAATGCTGCTTTTTAGATCTAGTGATGAACAAACCTCTAAAGGGCTCTGAAATTGAAAAGGCAGCTAATTCTAGAACATCTACAACTTAGCACCTTTGACATGAGGAAAACACTGACCAAGCTCCTGGCTTTAGCCAGTGACAAAATAATTAGCTATCATATTTCAAAATTTAGAAAAATCTGAAAATTTTGCTATCTTCCAATGACAGATAGAAAATACAACAGCTGTGTACTCAGCATATTTCAGTTCTGACTCAGTGAAATGGCTTGGAAAAATTAGAGCAAAACTAGTAATAAAAATTGCTTCTGGAGAAGAGGAAGTAACAATGTTATATTCTTCAGTCTTATTGCACATTTTCCAGTACTACCATTTTTAGTCTTACGGGTTTGGACAGTGACTCGGTGTCAGGTATCCGTGTGCAAAGAAGTTTGGATTTCCAGATGGCCAGAAAGCCCAGTGCTACTATTCATGCACAGTGACACATAAGTCTAGGACACATTAAACGCCTGTGGATGCAACATAGAGACATTGCAGCTTATCTGACAGGTAGATCACGTTGCACCTGCCACCATTCTGACATGTGCTAGACAGATACAGTTCAACTTTCCTTTCACAAGTTTATGAAGCAGACCAGTCAGGTACAGGAAGAGAGAAGGGTTGCACAAATCGATTCTGCCTGTCCACTTTCCCCGTTTCAAATCAATTCTTTCAAAGCAATTGTCTCCCTGCTGTGCTCAGTTCAACTTTCTCAAGAGGTGATGTGGTTCAGAATTAGCCTCTCTGTATGGAAATGGTAGGTCAACATTCTTAGAACAGAGAAGCCAGGCTGCTCATTCCACACAACAGGAGTCAAATCACTGGAAAGAATAAGCAGTTCTAGGACCCAAATTCAATGGTTATTAAAGGCCTGCTTCTGTTAAATATATGCTTTGAGAGTTCAAATTAAGCCATTTTAATTTTACCTCCCTAACAGCCAAAGTTTTTCTCAAATTCTCTTCAATATTATTTTCAAAAAGAGATGTTTATAACCTACCTGTCTAACCATCTAGCTCCTAGGTGTCTTGGTATTACCTGAATCTGAATCTATAGACAAGAAAACTTTTTTCTGCTTAATTGTACTTACTATCAAAATGGGATTCATTGAGATTCCCATTCAATTCATTCTTGCTCTCTGGCAGAATTTGTCCAAAGAGTGCCAATCCACACAGACTGTTGGAACTGTGAGATAGAAATGGGTCTTCTTTTGGACCCCTATGAGAAGTGGGACAAAGTGTGTGAAGGAAAATAAATTGTATCCTGGGCGTCACTAGAAGAATTATTACCAGCAGGCTGAGGTAAGTGATCCTTCCTCTGTGTTCAACACTGGCCACTGTGTCTAGTTTCACACCTGGAATACTGTGTCTAGTTCTGGGCTGCCAAGTTTGAGGGAGACATGGCCCTAATAGAGAGAGTCCAGTGAAGGGCCACTAAATTGATGAAGAGACTGGAGCATCTCTTGCATGAGGAAAGACTGAGACAGATGTGACTGTTTAGCCTGGAGAAGAGAAGGCTCAGGTTTGGGATCTTATCAATGTGTACAATTACTACTTGAAGGGAGGATTCAAATTAGTAGGAGCCAGGCTCTTTTCAGTGGTGCCCAGTAAAAAAAAAAAAAAAAGAGGTGAACACTGGAGGTTTCTCTGAATGTCAGAAAAAGGATTTTTTGGTGTGAGGGTAACAGAGCACTGGTGCAGGTTTCCCAGAGATGTTGTAAAGTCTCCATCCTTAGAGATATTCAAAAACCATCTGGACATGATACTGAGCAACCTGCTCTAGGTGGCCCTGTTTGAGCAGGGATTGTTGGGCCAGATGACCTCCAGAGGTCCCTGCCAACCTCAACCATTCTTAGATTGTATGACATGAAACTATAAGGAAGCTGTCAATTCAGATCAAACTTATACCAGATTTTCACTATTCGTATGAAGCTGAAAGGCTCAAACATTTCCCATGATTCAACCATAACTATTGCATTGAACTTTCAGACAGACTTTCAGACTTTCAGACTTTCAGTCTTGGTCAATGTTATTATTAAAGATATATTTTTATTTGTTTACTTTTTACTATGTTAGATCAATGCAGAGTTGCGCATTCATTTGAACTGAAAAACCAGCCAAAGCAAAAATTTCAGGATAGGTTCCAACATACTGAGTTAAGATCTGCAGCATGGAATATTACCAATAAGCACATTGTCTGAAGTTACTCAGTAAATTGCAAATAACCTAGCCTTGCCAAATGTTCATACCAGATAATGGAGCTTTCAAATTCAGAGAGTAGGTACTTTCACCAGCACTCATTTGTATTCGCAATATTTCTTTGATATTTTGGAGACAAAACATCTGAGCTGAGGAAATTGTAAACTCCATATAGCTGGTGGAAAACCTAGGAGCTTTTTGATGTGACTTTTCAATCCCCTTCTAAATAATGTTTCTTTGAGAATGCATGTGGAGGACCAGAGTGTCTCCTGTAGGTCAGGTATTCTGAACAATCAGTACTGTCTTAGCTCCTTTATCTTCTGCAAGTGTCTCTGCTTTAACTGCTTTGCTTTCACCCATGAAATTTAGCTGGACATCAAAGATACATAACACAGAATAAAGAAGCATTAGTTTAAGTTGCCAATTTAAAAGTATTCATAGATAAGCAGTCTTGAGATATTATCAAAGCTAATACAGTCAATGACATACTTTAAAAAGGGTCCTGAAAATGTTTCTATATTCAACTAGATAAGAGTGAAATAGTAATTGCAGGAATTTCACAGTGAATCTAATATTTCAACCAAGTGCTAGCCACAGGGAAAAAAAATTATATGCTTATATAAGTCATGACAATTTCAAAAGGAAATGCTTTATAAAGAGCAGAAAGCATCATGGGTAACAATTCAAATTACCATGTTGGTAACCCTAATTAAATTTAGCTGAACTTACCATATGGGATACTGGCTAAGGGAAAAAAAGTTCATGTATTTTGTACATCTCTTATAAAGTATGCTACATTCATGCTTTTCCCTTTTCTTGTATTCATTATTAGAGATTTGGAGGTGCCTTCTATGCTAATGGGAAAGCAAAACTGAATAAAGCCATAGAAATACAGATTTTCAGACAAAATAACCTAAACTAGCACAGCGTTTTTTCAGTTCTGTAATCTCAGAACTGAAGCCTCACAACTACTGTGGTAAATTTGACATCTTTCTCTCTTTATATGTGAATCCAGAAACAGAATTACTAGTCTGTCCTAAGCTTTATAAGGGGGATAAGAAGAATGAAAAAATTTAATATGATTGAACCTTGTATTTCTGAAAAAAAAAGTAAAAAATAAATATAATCCTAATGGATTAGGAGTTCTCATATTTCAACTACTGGATGTATCTGATTAGGGACTCAGTGTACTATTCTCATGCATCTGGTCTTGAACAAGTACATTAAATAGGTAAGATAGGCTCGGGGTAATTTTTACCTACTGTCCAAAAAGCCGTTTTTCATTTCCTGTAGGTAAAGCTGAAATAATTATAAAAAGAATTCTGAAAACCCAGACTGTGCAAAACAAACAAAAAAACAAAATAAAAACCTACCACCCAAAAAACCCCCTAAGGATTCTAGAATAATAAAGGACCAAGATTAATGAGTAAAACATTATCCAAAATACTCCAGAGTAAGATCAAAATTCAAATTCTTATTCTACAGCCTCCAAGGAAGGGATTTACTCTGTAATTTCTTCCACAGTATGCTTAAACTGGTTGAACAAAGGTGTGCCATGGAAACAGTTTTACTTTTTAAAGAGATTAAGCATTCACCAGGCCAAACTGTCTTTCACTCTAACTGCTAAAGACTGTCACCTCAGATGTTAGGTAACTAATTATTAGTCTCTAGTGAAAATCAGGTTATAGAGATGCTTAAACTTGTGGTCATGTGAGACAGTTGATTCAAAATAGGCTGTTCTCTGTCAACCATTGAGAGAACCATTCTATGTCATGTCTGAAGTCCCTTTCTGATTGTTTTTAGACCAGTTTTCTGCTTGTAAAATGTTTCAATTTCAAGGAATCAGCATTTTCCTATGGAGAAAAAAAGAATGTCCTATGAAATATTTTCCAATCACCTTTATTTTGATGTATTTCAAGTTGTTGAAAAGCAAAGTACATGTCTGGGAATTGCTTAAATGGAAGAAAAAAAAATCTAGTGAAACTTATTATAAAGGATAGATATTAATTCATTCTTATGGCCCAGCACTCCCCTCTGGGAAAATAAATTCTAATATTTCACAGTGGTGAATGTATTGTTTAGCACTTTTCTATTTGTTACTGACCAGATAATGTCCAGGCACTACTTCATAGTGTCATTGGATCTAAATTAGCAGGGACTCTATTGTAAATAATGGATGACATACAGAAAACTTGTTGTAATTTGCTGGAAAATGTCCACATTTTCTCCATTGGAAATGAGTTATGTAAGGCGGCAATGAACTGGAAAATACAGATTGCAATTAAGGGAGACCTAATCAGTTGGGAAACTGAATGGATTCAATAGGAGAACCTTCCACAGTCTGTAGTTACTCAAATGTGCCGCTGTTACTATATCACTACTTTCTGAGGTATGTTTCTTTGCATCCATTTCCCAAATGAATTCTCCTATTCACATTTGTCTCCCCAAACAGCCTTTTTCAATTTAGAGTGGTGCAACTATCCCACTTCAGGTAAAGAGAACTCTGGACAGGCCTTAGCAGCTCACGTAGATACAAAGCAGTAGAGCACCCAGAGTAGAGCTGTCCATGGAATAAAAACATCCATTCTTTTGCTCTGCAAAGGTAGAGTTTGACAGTATAGGTTTGCTGCTGAAATGTGTAACTTGTTTATGAAGGCTGGGCCACTTCACTTTCCTGCAATGGGAGCTCTGTTTTGAAGTCCTTGCTGTAGGAAAATGTTAACTTTCTCCTCAGGCTACTTCCCAGAAATGGCATAAAAAAGACCTCACTTGGACGACTTCTGCTTTTATTAATGACACCTTGAAAAGGAATGGGAAGCTTGTAGAAAGGTCAGTGATGAAAGAAAAATGTGAAATATAATTACAATGGAAAAATTTCTCTTAACCAAATGTGACCATCAATCATCAGCTCTTACTTTTATGCATTCAAACATGCTGTTTTCTGCACTCTTAATACTATTTTACATATGTAAAATTTCTTCCAGGCACCATATGACCATAAAACCCCCAGTTTTTAATTTCTAAGATTATATAATGAAAAATTTATATTGGCTCAAGACCTTGTAGAACTCTGACCAGTCAGATTATGTATTGCAGGTGTTCTCAGTGAGCAACGTCTCTCCACTAATAAGCTATGAGTTAAAGGGTTTAAAAGCAATGTTACTGAGGAAATACAATAAAACACCAACTTGGGAAAATGAATAAATATCAGCAGGAGGTGTGATTACTGCAGCCAGTGTAGTTTGCCAAAATTCCCAAACCTGGTCATTTTGGTGATATACTTGTGAGGCTGATGGGGTGCTAGGTCCTGCCTTTCTCCACTGTTTTTTGGTTGGGTTTTTTTTGTTTTCCGTCTTCACTATACAGTCAAGTTTATCAGAAACTTACAACAGGCATGTTTGGGGAGGAACTAGTCCACTGTGTTAGCTAGTTATACAATTATAACAGTTATACTAGTTAGAAATAATCTCTTGACAGAGTGAAGCTGCACAGTAGGCTGACATTTAGGCCTCCGTTTTTGGCATCTTTGCCCCAAGAATCAGCCCCCAGACTCAGTCACACACATGCCTCACTTTATGGTTCCCACCAAGCTATGCTAATTGCCTTGAGGAAGAATTTTCCTCATATCATTTCCAGAGAGAAATTGGCATAATTCACAAATCCAAATTTCTCAGCATTATGGAACTCTGTTGAATATGACCATGGTCCCTTTCTACATTGCCTTAACCAGCACTGAAGTCCAGAGCGCTTGTGAATTCATTCATTACCTATGGCACAAGCTGTACCAGATGCTGGCCTCTCACCATACCTACCCCAGACATGAAAAACAGTGACCTCCAAATCACAGAACTACTGTGATCTGAGAAACGACAGATTTGACAGATTCTCCACTGTGTGAAGAGACAGTTGACCCCTGATGGCCTGTCTGAGCACAGCTAAGCTGATGGCCAGAGAGTGTGAACTGTCTGTAGAGATTTTTATGCTTATGTCACAATAATTTGGGGCTGTGTCCTCACAGGGCATGCACTATCCACATAGTCAAACATTTGCTGCAACATTAAATCTTAAAAGTGTTTTAACAAGTTTGTATACTTTGGTAAAGACCTGCCCACATAGAAATGCTTCAACTCATCGATTCTTGAGATGCCTTCTCTTCAACAGGGACACTATCTCAGAAAATTAGGTAACTCCTCTTATTAAACAATGCAAAGATGTAAAGCGACGTCTCTTTTTCAGGTGTCCAGGTTGAATTAGTTATATTTATTGGAAATATTTTTTATTTTCAGCTCTCTCATCTTTATTATTGAAGAATGATTATGTATTTATACACAGTCAGCAGTTATTTCCTTGATAGCCACAGTTGTCTGCAGGCTAAAAGGAAAGGAAAAGAAAAAGAAAAAAAGAACATTAGTTCCAAGAAACTAAAGGGATTGAATCACAGTTTGGGAACTTTCTCTTGGACACTGTTGGTGTAGCAGCAGCAGTAGCTAGAAGCAGTGTTATGTTTGCAGGTAGAAGAGAAGAAGGAATTACTCTGTTTCACCTTCTCTTAAAAATGTAGTTTCAGTTCACTCTGCAATGAGCCAGGCTGTGACAGGAACAGGCACAGGAGGAAGTCCACTGTATTTGCTTGTGACCCCAACTACTGCTCTTGATTAGGGCTTGGTGGTGGTGTCCTGTAGACTGGTTCTATCCCAAGATTACTAGCTGCAGTGTGCTGATCTACATTTTCAAAGGCCAAAGAGTGCTTAGCTGAATAATACACTACTCATACTGGTTTTTGGGATTCATCCTTCAGCTCCACACTGAAGCCAGAGCACTTCCATCCCAGTTTCTCCTTTAGGAAGAATTCTAGCATTAGGTTGGTTTGAGAAGGCCTAACTCACTGAACTTTTTTTATGTTTTGAGTCATTGAGGCAGAAAACTATTCACTGACTCATTGCTGTCAATCTCACAGCTATTGGTCTTGAGGAAGTGTTCAAAGTGGCTTCCTGATGACATCACAACACCACTAAAAAAAGAAGCTAAACACTCCAGATTGTTTAGGAATTCAGAAAGACTGGCTATAGAGATACAAGAGTGGGCTGCAGGCAGCCTTGGCCTTGATGGCTTGCAGCTGTGTCCCTGGGAGGAGGGAAGGCCAGCACTGAATGCAGGTGTGCTGATTCCAGTAGCAAGAAGCACGTGAGTAGCCCAAGAGATGGGTATAAAAGGCTGGACTGCAAGATCACAAGGGCAGATAGTGAGCTGCAGCTGAGCTGATGCTGCCTCCGCCTGCCTCCGCCTGCCTCCGCCTGCCTCCGCCTGCCTCCGCCTGCCTCCGCCTGCCTCCGCCTGCCTCC
>VWZT01005468.1:1807366-1931696 GCA_013397055.1 Pachycephala philippinensis
ACCCGCTGTAGCTCTTGCCCATAAGGTCGGTGAGCTGCTGTAGCTCTTCCCATGCGTGATTACTGCAGATGGTGCCGCAATGTTATACTGCAAACTATGTTAACCCAGTGTACGCCAACAACTGGCCGGTGCTGGTTTATCACTGAGATAATCTATTCACTGTGCTAAACTGTGAAAAGTACTGATTGAAGTTCAACAAGGCGCCAAGTACAAGGTCCTGAACCTGGGTCGGAGTTATCCCAAGCACAAGTACAGGCTGGACAGAGAATGGATAGATGGAAGCCTTGGGAAGAAAGACTTGTGGGTGTTGGTTGATGAGATGCTCATTGTGACCTGGCAATGTGTGCTCACAGCCCAGAGAGCTGAATGTATCCTGGGCTGCAGCCAAAGCAGTGTGGGCAGCAGGGTGAGGGAGGGGATTCTGCCCCTCTACACACTCACCTGGAGTGCTGCATCCAGCCCTGGGGTCCTCAACATAAGATAGATATTTACCTGTTTGAACAATTCCAGAGGAGAGCCTCTAATTTGATCATAGGGCTAGAACACCTTTCCTAGTTAGGGCTGTCCATCCTGGAGAAGAGGAGACTGCAGGGAGACCTTATGGCACCCTTCCAGTACATGAAGGAAGCCTACAAGAAAACTGGAGAGGGACTTTTACAAGGGCGTGTAGTGACAGGACAAGGGGGGATGGCTTCAAACTGAAGTAGAGTAGATTTAGATTGGGTATTAGGAAGAAATTCTTGACTGCAAAGGTGATGAGGCACTGAAACAGGTTTTGCAGAGAAGTTATGGGTGCCCCATCCTTGGAAGTGTTTAGTGTCATGTTAGATGGGGCTTTGAGCCACCTGGTCTGGTGAAAAGGTGTCCCTGTCCATGGCAGGGGTGTTGGAACTAAATGATCTTTCAAGTGCCTTCCAGCCCAACCCATTCTGTGATTATATGTTTGGAGAGTTATTTTCTTCTCCATAGTTCTTTCTGGCTATATGTGAGACTATGACATATATTGATAAATGTGGCCTACATTTAGAGGGTGCAAATGCAACTGGAACTGAGGCCCTTGCCCGTTCAGCTCTTGCTTGAGTCCCACATTTCATGGACAGGTCATGTTCCCTCTATGTTTCAGCTGCCAACTGTAAAATAAATATCATAATAATACTCACTTCTTCAACTTTTTGTCCATCTTAATTTCAAAGACTGGATGGGGATGATGTGTGGCTTTATCTGTGCAATGCTGTAGAGTTTAGCCCAGTAGGGGCCCATAAATGACACTGTAGTAAAGAAACTCTTCCTTGCAGTCCTTTCTTTAGCTCCCAGCACTACAGTAATAGGCTTTATTTCGTCTGGTATTTTTTTGACAGGATTCAGTTTCAACATACCCTGTTTCTATTGTGGCAGTTCATGATGCCAGAAATACTCATATTGTGAGGAGATTCACATTTTCCCTGTGGTGATAGGAAAGATGTCTCAAGTTCCTGCCATGTGGCTGATCTCTCAGTCTTAGTCTCCTAGTGAGATATTTTTCATGTTTGTTACCACATAATATGTTTGTGATTGCATTGCTACCCTTAGCAGGTTTTTTTTTAATGGGAAATAGCCCAAAATTAAAATATGTTTTTGGAAATAACCATTTGTTATACTCTGGGCAATATAATTCTTTCGGCTTTCACCAAAATAAGTTTTTTTATCTTTCTTTTCTCTGCTTTACAAAGCTCTTAATTTTTTTCTTATACCTGATGGGGGGATAAGGAGACAGCTTGGCTCCTACATATAACAGAATAATTTTTATCATTGAAGCTACATTAAAGCTGGAATTACTGGGGTATCATTGGTCTGTATGCTCTACAAAACCTTATAATGTCCATGAGAAACTAGCCAGAACACTGTGAAATTTATTAACTCAAACACTCCTGACTAGTGTTTTAAGGTCAGTATTTTCTAGGCTTCTGTGTTCATTAATACTGGATAAACTCGCATCTTAAAAGTGCTCATTTATCTTTGGCTAAACAAAATGGGACACAGAGAGAAATTACATTTAGAACAAAATTAATTATGCTAATTTAAACTCTTGATGTTCCTTAAATTTTTATGTCACTGTGTTGCTGGCCTTAAAGATTAATACATTTGTAAAGACATAATTTAATAAAAACAGAAACAAACAAAAAATCCCATCTGTTTACAAAATTGTCTGAAAAATATTTAGAAAAATGAAAATAAAATACAGCTTTTCCTAAAAAAGAGTAAATTTCAAGCAGTCCCAGTGAGGTTCTTTTCTATTACCCCACAATTCATAAAAAGGATCCATTTTTTTCAAGGAGCAGGTACAGTGGGAGTAGAGGCAATCATCTAGTAAAAGTCAGAGAACAAGTCATGTTCCATTATACGTATGAAATTGATGGTGTGATGGCTTTTAATCTTTTCTGCAGACCATGATATACTATTTTTCTACAGCAGTAACACTGATTTTCAGTTACATTGAATTCTTCAAGCTATCCTGGATAAAATCCTAGAGGCAAGTATTTCAGTAAAGAATTTCTGCACTTATATCCAGAGCTGACTGCTCTTTACCAGATCATCTAATGTACGAGTTCTCTAAGTAGTGCAGCTTTGATATTGACTTGGCAAAAGCAGAATGTAAATACACTGTCCTTATATAATTTGTATGTATATATTTTCGTTCTGTAGATCAAGTGAAATTATAAATCTGTGGAAATTCTGAAGGTTATTTTTCCTTCTTATTGACCTTCTGCACAGTTCTTCATCCATAGCTTTTAAATTACCTTCCAAGCATGAAAGTCATCTCTACCTTTTGCAGAAGAAGATGCTAGTGCACAGAGAAGAGCAATTAATCCCAAACTCTCAAAAAGCATCAGCATGACAGACCTTCTACAGCTTCCCCATGAGGGGAAGAGGGGCAGGTACTGATCTCCTCTCTGGTGACCAGTGACAGGATCTGAGGGAACAGCAGGAAGCTGGATCAGAATCCATTTAGGCTGAATGCTAGGAAAAGTTCCTTCCCCCAAAGGGTGGTTGGGCACTGGAACAGGCTCCCCAGGGAATGGTCACAGCACCAAGCCTGCCAGAGTTCAAGAAGTGTTTGGACAATGATCTCAGGCACGTGATGCGATTTGGGGGTTGTTCTATGCAGGGCCAGAAGCTGGACTTGATGATCCTCGTGGGTCCTGTTCTGTTCAGGAGATTCTATGATTCAATGGTTCTAGATGCCAACCATATTGCTGTTTGAGAAAAGGTAGATAAACTCAGCCTTAAAGTTAATTTATTTTTCATTGATATTTAAACTACACACCCAAAATATGGGCTTACCTGAGTAAACTGACTTGAATGTCCAAAATTACCATCATTATCTTTAAACACCTGTTCAGACACTCAATTCCACATACGATAGTGTAAACAAATAACTAGGAATGTAATGGTGAGCAATTAAATGTTTCATTACATGTGTCAGCATGAAAAAATTATGAATCCTGTGTACAAGTCTGAGAGGTAGGACAGACACTGGTTATAAGTGTTAATATATTGCACTATCAAAACAGGTACTGCTGAGACATCTATTTCTTATACATGGTATTCTTCTAAACTATTGCCCATAGACATTACTTCTGATATGAGGAATGGACATATACAATGTTCACTTTATGGCTATACCATCAATCAAAACATGTCTCATTCCATATATAACTGCCTTTGGAAATCACTGTAATGTTTCATGCTTGGTCTAAATTTATAATCTTTAATTTCCCTGTATGGCTCAGGATACTCTGTTAATTTACACAGTTCTTTGTTAGTATGTGTCATAAGTGCCTTGAAATAGCTTGTTTAATGGAAAATGTAAGTCTTGAAATGTGACCTTGCATAAATTTCTTTTCTCTGTAAGAGTAGGTGGCTCACCTTTTGTTATTTTTTCTCAATTACGTAAACACATGGGTTACTTCTATGGCCTAAGGTCTTGGAAATAGTTAATACACTAAAAAAATTAATGTAAAATATTACTAGGCCTTCTTTCTGCCCTCAAAATTGCATTTAGTCCACATATAAAATAGTCAAAATTTGGATTTGCTAGGACAGCCTTCTGCAAGGCTTTTTTTAATTTCAAATATTTCAAGTCTGTAAGTTGCCCTTATGTTTTTGGAATGCAAATGAATTCTAATTTAAGGACAATGGTGGATTCAAACATAAGAAAATGTCCATGTGTTTTTGATGATAGCTTACATACTAGACAGTGCCAAAGATTTGAAGCTCTGTGTGCCAGGGAGAAGAAAAACCAAAAAAACCCACACCAGTAAAATAACTCGGACATTGGCAGATTTTTGTGAGAGGGAAGAACAGAGGGTTCTAGCAAGGTGAGTGTTAAATATAGCAAAAATGCTCTTAGTTTGATTGGGCCACTTTGCACTAACTCTGAAAGGATGTTAATGACCGCTGATAGTGAAGGGCAATGAAACAATTAGACACTTCTATTTAAATAATTCATTTGCATTCTGAAAAATGATCAGTCATCAAGTTTGCAAGCTGCATCTCAATCACTTCTTCTGACTCTGCTGCACTGTATTTTTCCATTTTCCTTTTTAGCTCAAGACAAAAGTCATGAGACCATTGTGATTTTGTTCTGTGCATTGGAAAATACTTTAGTGGTAACTGACATGAGTACTGGGAGCTTTGTGTGGAGAGAGAGGGAGAAAGGACAAGGGATAGGGAAGAAGGGAAGTTCTGCCCAGGGAGGGGGAATAGAAGAAATGCATTTTTTTCTGCAAGAATAAATACTTGTTTCTCCTTGAGGACAGAAGAAGCATTAATCACTCAGTGAAAAACAAGAAGGTCTGCTGGTTCACTATTGTAGAAACATGCAGCTACACTGAAATTAAGATTTTAATAGATGGACTTGGAAGAGTTTTCAAAGGTATTGCAGTTAGCAATAAGTAAAGAGATAGGTAAAGCATAAGTTCAGAAATATTTATTGTAGAACATTTTTTCCAAATCCTTGACACTCTTATCTGAAAAGCATCAATGTGAAACAGCAAATGGGGATTCCCTTTACCCTCTGCATAGGGAACATGTTTGGGACATGTGAGGAAAATGAGGAGTAGGAGTGAAGTGTGACATGCTTCAATAATCATCCTCTAGCCTAATGGCTCCTGGAAAACAAAGTACTTATGTATATTAGGATAAAAGCAGGGATCAAATGGGGACCAGGAAATGGAAAGGGAATATAAAAGCAGCATAGGGGTAGTCTGAATCTGGGTTGCACAACACTGCTGTCTTCTATGTGTTTTGTTTGTTTTTATTTTTCCTGTGTTCTGCTGTTATTTAAGGGGCTATACCCAATAGCCTGGCAAATAGTTAAAATTCTAGGTTTATGTATTCTGGGTTTCTTCCATTTACAGCTTGATATATCTGAATATTTGATAGTCCTGATCCTTTGGATCCTGTACACAGTCACAGATCAGCTGCTGACCGTTGACTGTGACTGTAACTTCAGTAATTGTAAGAGCTCTGGAAAAAAACCTGTTGGGACATACAACTCCTTGTTCTTGTACTGCTGTTTGCTACTTTTTACATGCCAGGATGCATCAAGAATTAAATTGCATATTTTAGGGCATTCTAGTGTATAGTGTATTGATTGGGTTAATTATCCTTTATGTTCAAGGAACTGAACTGATTGCATTTCCTTATTTTTGTAACTTTGCCTCCTCCTTTCTCTGTAATGAAATGTACAAGGGTAGCTTGTGAATTTCTCCGATTTTTATTAGTCAGGAGGATAATTGGATTAAGCAGCTAGAATGAATTGGAATGAGTTCTTCGGTAACAGTGTTTTCTTGAACCATAGCAGATTTGAGGCAGTAGAAGTGTAAAGACTTCATTCAACAAATTGCTAAACATTATCTTCTGACAGAAAATCCTAACGAACCTCAAAGAAATTGCAGATAGTTGTCATCTCCTGAGGCTGGAGACTCTTGGCATAATGCAGGAATGAGACCCAGAAAATATATTGAGGTAAGGAATGGTTTACTGATTTACTTAGGAATTTATTTATTTTACTTTTTCTTTAATAGTTTTCAGTTTTCTTTTGAATCATGCGCTTACTAAGCAGGTGTAGATGCTGTGTAGAAGAATGATGAAACATAGAAGAGTATTATAGCATGTGATAAAGAAGACATAAAACAGTTAAATGTCAGTGAAGCCAAAAATACAATGCTGGAAATGATCTGGAGAAAAGGTGAACAAAGGAAACTTTGTAAGCTTGTGTCAGACGCAGAACTAGCTAAAGAGTTTAATCCCTATTTTAGTTCAGTGGTGTAAATAAATGAAACAGCATGCTATCTTGTTACTGTCAGAAGCGAACCAGAATATTGATGGAGAAACAACATTTTGCTGAATATTGCTGATGCATAAATGACAGATGGATCTCCAACTAGGGTCAATCAGAGGGCGAAGGAGCAGAGACACAGGTGGCTGATCCCTTGCTGCATCTTTGCATGTCTTCCCAGCTTGATCTGCTGCCTGCCTGGCCACACTGAACCCAGGGTGCACTGACTGCACCCACCAGTGTTGACATGGGATTGTTTCTGGAGACAAGTTGCTTATATTACGTGTTTTGTATAGCCTCACAGGAGTGTGGCTAAGAAGACCAGTGCTATCCTGGGCAGGATTAGGAAAAAACACTGCCAGCAGGTCGAGGGGTGTCATCCTGCCCCTCTACTTGCCCTGGTGAGGCCACATCTGGAGTGCTGTGTCCAGTTCTGGGCTCCTCAGTCTGAGAGAGACTTGGAGCTCCTGGAACAGGTCCAGTGGAGGGCAACAAAGATGCCAAGGGACTGGAGCATCTCTCTCTTGAGGAAAGGCTGAGGGAGCTGGGCCTGTTCAGCCTCGAGAAGAGACAACTGAGAGGGGACAACATCAATGTCTATAAGTGTCTGAAGGGAGGGTGTCAGAGGATAGATCCAGTCTCTTCTCAGTGGTGCCAAGCAACAGGACAAGAGGCAACAGGCAGAAACTGATGCACAGGAAGTTCCACCTGAATATGAGGAAGAACTTCTTTACTGTGCAGGTGAGTGAGCACTGGAACAGATTGCCAGGAGAGATTGTGGAGCCTCCCTCACTGGAGATACTCAAGAACCGTCTGGAAGCAATCCTGTGCAATGTGCTCTAGGATGACCCTGCTTGAGCAGGGAGGTTGGACCAGATGACCCCGCTGTGGTCCCTTCCAACTTTACACATTCTGTGATTCTGTCATATTTAATCCATTTACTTACTTAATTTCAAAATTTTCGATATATATAACCATGAGTGGATATTTGGATTTGTGTCGCTTTGCTGACATTGATTATAATGATGAAAATGGATAGCATTTACTTATATAGCTACTTCTGCATTTTTTATTTTCTACAAACAATATTGTTATGAGGAGTAGCAAAATCTATGTTTAGTACTATAGAGGGGGTTTTTTTTGTTTGCTTGTTTTTTGTTGGAAAATATTATGACTGGTATCCTTTTGAATGTTATTCAGGTCTAATTAAATATTTTTGTCTCAAACTTTAAGTTACCTCAGAAAAGAAAAGATAGTGATCAAAACACATGAATTTGGATACTTTATTTCCAAAATTCTGTCATATTTAATCATATACTACTCTTATTAGTGCTTTCTGAATTAGAGAGAATCTTAAATCATGAGTGTGAACATTCTGAAATATGATGTTTGGAATTTGGCCAAAGTTCTTCCCATTGCTTAATGCCAAGAGTCGATCTGTTTTTAATTTGCTGCACCGAAATTTCTGGTCATAAAAACTTTACCCTTTTGTCTTTCTAGAGTCTGCCCAACATAATCTGAGCTCTGCAGAGGGAGACAAGTAAAAGAAACAAACACAGGCCATCTAGGTCCAAAGAAGTTTTCCATCACACTTCAAAATTAAGTGACTTAAATTGGGCTTTAATTTACATGTTAGATTTAACATCATATTCATTGCGTATTAATTAAATAGCAATGGATCATTACCAGTCCATTTAATGGGGTGTAACAATGGCTGCATATAAAATGTGCAGACACTACTATTATGCTGTCCTTAAACCTCAGTAAATATGCTGGAATAATTGTCAGTGCTTCAGCAATACACAGTTTCTAATGCAGCTCTGCATCAATTCATTGGTGTAACTGATACAAACAGGTATGAAGTAGCTTCCAAGAGCCTGTGTTCCTGTCCTTCTACAAAATCACTCAGAGCATTATAAGGTTGCTTCTTCTTATTATTTTTAAATCTCTTTAAATGTCATCAACACTATTGGAAGATGACTGGCTTGTATTACTTCATGACTAGAGGTGCCAGTTAAATGACTTCTCTTTTCCTTTGATTTCAACCAACTTATGTTTGGGCAGATGACTGACACAGAGAAAATGATGTCTTGATTGCTGACTATTTCTCACTTTGTAAGGACAAGTGACTTTCTTGTGGCAGTACTGTAAGTACTTCTGCCAAGTGAAGTTTGGTTTTAAATAGTCAATCTTTTAACTGATGTTTCTGGCTTGATTTTGGGACCTCTCACCTTCACACCATTTAACAGTAACTGGTGTTGAGGTTAGAATATTGCCTATGTAAACCTCAGTCTGGCCATACCAGAAGTTTCCTGATGATGCAGTGTTTTAGCAGTACCACCTTAGCCAAGTCACTTTCAGTCAAGAAACCCTGATCAAGACTTCTTCATATATAGGCTGGAGCTCCACAGATAAAGTAGAATGGAATGGATTTATATAATAAATTAAGGGTTTTTTCTAAGTACTGATATTTTTTCCTGCTCTTTTCAAATTAAACGTATTTATTTCTAGTAAATGGACATCTTTGCCTGCCTTACCTAGTTAGATGTGCTCTGGTTCATAATCTTTTTATTACTCAATGTTTCTAATACTTGTGACCTTAATTTTTTGTAAATGATTTCTTAGTGATCTGAAGGATGAAGCAATTTTCCTACCTCTGTCCTCACTTTGTGAGTGGTGACAAATAAAACCAACAAAACAACAACAACAACAACAAAAAAAACCCCACAAAAACAAAACAAAAAACCAAAAACCCACCCACATTTAGTTGGAAAGAAGAGATAACTTGCCCCTCTATCAGAGGCTTTGAAAAGCTTTAACATTATTAATAATTATGTATAATTCTTCTTCTTAATAGAGAAAGTTGCCTTATTTTTTGTATTTTGCAGGAGAGAAAGGGGGAGGGGAGAGAAAAAGTTTGGGGGAGGTTCGAAGTGTTGCAAGAAGTCAATCACTTACTTATGGCCAAACTTCTAAATATTTATTCGTATATTAATTTATATTCATGCTCAGAGTTGTATATCAGAATATAGCTTTTTGTGCTATACAATTACTATCAACCTAGTTGACTAAAACTTTGAGGCAAAATAAAACAAGGGATTTCCTGCCGGCAACAAATCAGGGAAAAAAATGGCCAGGAGGCCAAATTCTTGCCTAATTTATATCCTGCACAACATCACAGAGTTCAGCATTGCTGTATGATTAACGATTTCTGTAGTTAATGGAGCTGTACTAGTGTAATGAAGAGAAAATATATGGTCCATTGACTTTCATGGAGTGACACTGACCATATATTAGTGCAAGTCTAGGGCCTTATCTTGTGCAAACTGATCAGGATTTTCAAGACTCTCTGTTGATTTGTTATATTTGAGTATGAAACATGTTAAAACAAAGCTATATAAACCAATGTCTCACCTGCAAAAGTAGCTGGTGCCAGATTTTCAGAGAAAGAAGCAAAACTCAGAAAAATTAGCAAACTGTTCCAAACTATTACAGGTGAGAATGGTATTTCCCTCTAGTCTCAGTTTTTATGCCCGCATCTATGTCTAGGTCCATGTCTTGTACATTTTTAGCCAATCTAATGTAGCAGTTTATGTTCATACTGTTCCTCACAGATGGATTATATACTGGGGTTTTTGTTTCACGAAGTCAAAACAAGCTCTTCACATTGAAACACATAAATACTGAGTAATTTGGAGGTAACAAGAAATTTTTTATTAGGGATGGCTGACCTTCTTTCAGTCCTTGTGTCTCACCAGGAATGACCTTTCAGTTTACAACTTTCTGTTGGCCTTTTCAGTTTGACAAGATCTGCTCTCTCTCAGCTTCACAGGTAAACACTCCCTACATAAATTGTCTGTGGGAAGTTGGTATTTTGTCACTTTCTGACAGTCTTGGACTTCCTAACCATGACTTACTTGGCATAGAAAATGGGCTGGTCAACACAAAATGACAGTACCAAAGCCCTGCCTTAGTATGACCATGACAGAAATGTAAAATAAAATTAGGGCTGTAAGTTCCTTGTGTACACAGAGGAGATGCTGCAAATGATAGCTCAGAATGATATCAAACGATAGCTCAAAAGCAGTGCTTTTGCTAAAAATAGAACCTAAAGTATATTTGCATAATCAAAACAATAGTAATTATTTTTGCACAACTATTTTTAGTCTCCTTACCTTCTGACATTTTCACATTGAGTCATAAGATCTATAGACTAGGCATAATGACACCTCACACTTTACATGTAAATTTTCAAGATACAGTATTGAAATTTTCAGGATGTAGTCTCGTTAAAAATGAATATTCTTCAAGCTGATAATTTTGTGTACTAAAATGACTTGCTAAAAGGGAAGACATGTCTTTCATGTCAGCAATTCACCTGGTCTGCAACGAGGTCTCTCAGTTGTCAAGCACCAGCTGGGGAGGAACAGGGCTGACAGTGCATAAAATAGTGCTGTACTGTGTCTGGTAACCAGTTTTGTTGTATTGATGAAAAGCAACACTGTCTGGGGCCATTCACTAACTAGGAAAATGAGCTATTCCGGTCCTCCAAATTTTCTTTTCTAGTCCTATGCATCCTGAATTAAATCCTTTTATGTTTAAAGCATACTTGTCACTGACTGTTGACATTTTTATGAATGTTTACATCTAAAGCCTTGTGTTTCTCTGCATCTTAATACCTATTGTTTCTCTTCTTTTACTTGCATTTCCCCTGATTACCTCTTTAGAACATAAATACAAGAATTGCTTCCATTTTTTTAAAAAAATGAACCTGATCATGTGAGTGTTTGCATTGCGGAACAACCCAACACCAAAAAATTTAATGTACCACTTAAATAAACGTGGCAGCTCAAACTTAGGTTTAAGTGCATATTGAAATATATTGATTGAGCAGTTTTTAAATGTATATCGCAAACCCCCTCATTCTTCTGTCATTTCAACTGTATATCAGACTATCTGTAAAGAAAGAGTCATTTTCACACAATATTTTTTAAATTCAATCAAATATACTTGGACTTAGATAATACTGAAATTGTACCTAAATAAAAAATTCTACATACAGTTGTTCCAAGATGTATTTTTTTTTAATTTTTTTTTTTTTTTTTTAAATGAATGCTGGTCATCTGGAAGGGTACTCATTTTATTATTTTAGTTATGACACTTTTTTCTTATAAGTTCCAGGATTTTCTTTTTTTTTTTTAACAGCTGTGACATCTGTGTTCAACATATGCTTTAATGATGTGCATATCATGAAAGTTAAAGTACACTCTGAGTTAATTGTGACAGCTTTGACTTTTCTATGTCCATATGTATATGTGGAAACTTATGCACATATTTCATAGTGGGAGAAACATGTGTGTAAGTGTTGTGATATGAGTACAGAAATCTCTCAAGGCTTTTCTTTTTCATAAATGTTGATTTGACAGCACATGTTTTTAAGTACAGGTGAATGAATAAATTCAGCTTTGTATATATTCATACAGAAACAAGCAAAAAACCTGAAAAAACACTTGCCTTCTTTATGCTCTTAAATGTGCTTTTGCAGCTAGTGGTTGCTGTGCAGGTACTGAACAGAATGAAATTCGTAGAAAATAAGAGAAGCAGAGGGAGGGAAAATGCAGTGGAGAAAAGATTTCATAACAGAAATTCAGAAAATGGATGAAGTGTTAGTGAGGTAAGGAAATAGAGGAATGTAACTCCAGATGTCAAAAGCAGGAAGAGAGATGGTTCTTTCAGTGATGGCAACCAGATCATGTGAGAGTAAATGATGGAAGTCAGATTTGCACTGGGGAAGAGCATACTGAAGATAATTACTAAAGTTTTTGCAAACACTGTCTCTCACTTTGTTTCTTCTTTCTATGCAGTAGCTTCAGTACTGCATCTGGAGGAGGACACTCCCATCAGATGCAGTACTGGGGACATCCAATTTGCAAAACACGTTTCTCTTATGTCTCTTTTTTCCCTACGGACCTAATGGTGGGATGCTTCACAGCTTAAACACCTGTGATCTAGCCTTCCTGTGGGGTCTTGACGCATTCCTTAAGCCTAGATCTAGTGGAACCCCTTCATAAGCTTTGGGGTTACAGAATTTCTACAGTTTCTAATCACAGAACTAGAATTTTTAAAACATCTGTTCAGAGACTGTCTAACTGCAGTGGCATAAAAGATTTGCACACTCTTTGTCTGTTCCTGATGTAAAGAATATGCACACTAGGTTTTTCTGTGATTTACAGTGGAGAAGGGCTGAAGGTGACCAGGTGAGTTTTCAGGTACTGAGGATTAGGTGATGTTTTCCTAATGCCCCTTAGGACTACTGCATTTTCACACATTTCGTTTGCTGTTGTGACTCCCAGAGTGAGATTTTAAACTCTGCTTACTTATGCCGTACTTATGCTGCTTAATGCACTCTACAAATGGATATGATTTTATGTTGGCAATTAAGCATCCAGGTATTTCTGTGGATCTGGGTATTAGGCTCCCTCTGTCTCACTTCCAGTCTGTAAAATGAAGACAATTTTTTTACATGAGAAATAAATCAATTTCTGAAGTAAACCAGATGTATTCCTGAAAGTATGTTCATTCTTTCCTTGGTCTATTCAGAAAACTGTAAAAAATCCTTTTCTTTTCATTCTCGGATACTATGAAAGTATAAAAAAGTCAAGTAAGTCAGACTTGGCAGACAAACAACCTGTGGAGTGCTACAGGGTATCTTATTTTTAAATTATCACCAACACACTAAATAACCACTAGTATAAGTTTCAGCTGAGGGATAAGTGGGGTTCCACTGGGATAAACTGATACAGACTAATAGGAATGGTCAGAGGTGCTCTGGAAGGTCAATAGGGAATACCTGTATTAACAGAGCAACCCTTCCATTTAGGTTTCAAGACCATAATTGGAGAGGCATGCCTGAATTACTGTGGGACCCACTGCATTCGTTCGCTGTTTAAGCAGAGTTCAACTTTCAGGCCTCGAAATTGGCAGGCTTTGCCAAAGTAAATGAGCTGAATAAGATCAAGGACATATAGTTATATATTTCAAATAATCTTTGTTCTCTTGCTCACTCTCTTGGCGTTCAGGGCCCTATAGTATGATTTATTGGGGGAGAGAAGACCAGATGAATTAATACTAATGTCTCACAATGTTGTTCGGTTCGTTGTAAATTGAATCTGTGGCATTAAAACTGATGACAGTAAGCATGGCAAAAATTAATAGTAGTGCTAATTACATTTCAATAAATTAACTTTATAGTCTTTCAAACGGCCTTTTACTAAGGCAAGTGAGCATCAGTCCCATTACCTGTTGGACAAGAGCATTATAAATCAGAAAAGCAAAATCCCACATAGAAAGAAAGCTAGGGAGATTTCTCTAATGGTCTTTTCTCAAAGCATATCATGACTCTAGATGAAGCTGCATCATATATCCATCTGTATCAGTAATGAGTGGGAGATCTAGTAATGAATTAGCCATAGATTCAGACTGTCCATGGAAAACATGAAAATTACCTGCTGTTTTCAAAACTTTGCCTACTGTGCATCACAAATTTGCTGCTGGAACAATGAAGGAATGATGTAAATATGTCAAGGTTTTCATGTAAACTCTGCTTTGAGGATGACATGGCAAAAAGAGAAATGTGTAAGGACAGAATTAACAAAATATTTAGGTCATCTCTGATGCAAGCATGGACCATAACTTTTAAGTTGCTTGTGTGTATTTAACATCATTTTCAGTGAATTTTGGTTAATGGGATGTTTCTCAGGGCTGAAAACTTTTCTCATTTATTTCACAAACTTTTGGGAAGGAGTGGAAGAAATACAGATGGAAATTCAAAGCCTGTGATTTGAGCACAGAATATTAGCTAGAGCGTAGCTTTAAGCAGTTAGAGTGTAGCTTTATTTAATTCATAAAAGTAAGTTATGCTTCAGTCTAAAAATTATACAAAACTGAAGCTTGTGGATCACAAACACAATGGACTACGACACGAAAGATACTTAAGAGGTAAAATTCCATGTAATCAGAATAGCCATGAGTACATCAATTGCCACTTGTGCATCAGCTCTGTAATCCTGATGTGTGGGTGGAAACAGTACGGGCCAGTCAATGCCCCTCCACAAGCATGTGCATAAAGTGCCCACTGGATGCATGAATATATTTACTCCATTGTGATTCCTCATCCCTTGCTAATTCACTGCAAACCACTAAGCTGCTTGACACAAAGTGGTATTCTTCTCCCTGCCTTGGTATTTTAAAATATCTTTTCACATATGTGTTCCTACTGGATTGAGCTTTAAGATTCATATGAAGAACGGAAAATTAAAGACCTTTTAACTTCCCCTTTATTGTATTACCTGCATTTTGAGTTCAGCTTGTATTCAACCCTATTTATATTTGTTTCTTTAAGTACTTAGAATTATTTTCTTCACTCATATAAGCTATCAGCTGCTACAAAAGCCTCTCTCTCACGCCCAGACCCAGCTCTGCCAAAAGGAACTGTGCACTAAGATATTTAGCAAAATCAGGCAGCCAATTTTATGGACACTGAAATATCGATAAGATATGATGAGAGGAATATTTTCTAGTCTGTCTAGACTGTCTTTCTAATTCTAATACCACAGCCAAGTATACATGTTGGTAGCTTTCTCTCTGTTCTATTTTCAGTGTGCAGCCTATGAAAATGTTTTCTATGCTCTTAAACAGAATTGCTAAAGCTGGAAGATCTGGTCAGAAAAAATCATGCCGTGACTAAATCTCTAACTGCTTTTGATGGGAGTCTGCAGAAGGAACCCTAAGCAGCCTGTCCTCACCCACCTGACTGCTCTCCAGCTACGTATGCTCTAACTGTGCTCTTTTGTACAATTGTACAGTGACTCCTTTCAACTCACAGCATAGAGACATTTGATACATGCTATAGATAGTAAGGAGGGAATTCAGAAAGGATGAAGTTACCTTGCTTGTCATCCTGGAATATCCTCCAGAGCCAATGTAGTCAATATTCTCCATAGCCAACTATGGTAAGTTCAGGGATGTTACAGACTTGATGATGTTGATGAGCTAAAATAGAGCTATTGCTTTTGCTAATAATCGTTCACCAGTGATTATAAGTAACAAACATTGAATACTGAGACAATACTATAATTTAAGAGGACTCCAGCTATTGTAGCTCCAACACATAAATTGCATAAAAATAAGATTAAATGAAAACTAGACTTCATTCCAGTATTTCTAGGATAGGTTTTCTACGTTTTTCGGAAACATTTTAGTTCAAAAATTTATCTTACTTGCCAACAGCACAAATAATGCATAATTGCACTAAAATGTAGTTAGGAAGAAGGTACTGAAAAAGATTGCATATATAAATATAATAAATGCAAATATAAATAATAATTTAGTTTTTAAAAATTAATTAAACAAACAATATAATTGAAAATAACTGGATTATGTTTCTAAAAAGATCATTTATGGATGTATACAATCATTGTTAACATTGTCTTTTCTTGATAGAATAGCTTTATTTAAAATAAAACTGAAGTTAGCCAGAGACACAGGATCTCAAACTCTCAGACACAAGTGGACAAGCAGAAGGAGAATTTTCCTCACTTTGCTAATCTGAATTATTCGTTCCTAGCTCTAGATTTCCTTTTCATTTAAATTCAAAATTTCCTTAGCATAGTTCATTTTGATGTCTCATTTTTGATGACCTATTGATCCCTGGTGGAAGAAGTCCCTTTTTGTCTGTCAGCCTTTTTCATCCATTTGATCGGAGTAATTGTCAGCCTCACCAAGGTCAAGGGCCTGCTGCTAGATAAAATCAGCATTTATATAGAATCCTTGGGAGGTCAACCATCTTCATCTCTCAGCAAAGGGGAAATAAGTGGCAGAATTTATTTATAGTCCTTTTCTTTTTTCTTTTGTTAAACACTAAATGGGCCAGATTCTTAAAAGAATTTGGTAATGAAAAAGTAGAGCAGGTGTCAAACACATGGCATTGTGAGAGTTTGCAGGTCTGCTATGCTGTTTGAGATTACCACAAAGATAGGAACTGCTTACAGAAAAGGATTAGCAGAGCCGTTTGTGTTCAGTACTGAGGTTTTGGTGGGTTTGACAGATTTTAGTATTTGAGATCCTCTTTGGAGTATAAGGCATAATTAGGTAATCTGGACCTGGAAATGAATTTTTGCTTTGGATTTAGCCTAGCATTAGCGCAGTTATTTTAAGGTTCTTTAGTGAAAAGTGCTCTATAACCATAAATTGCCTTATTTTAGCTCATAGAAATATGTCTGGCTTATCTAGTGCATCTTTTCACCTTTGCTGCACAGAAGGAAGAAAAATTTAAATACCTCTGCACCAACCTTGCTACAGGCCTATCTAGTCCTAGCCTTAAGTGTCTTCAATAGCCTTGTATTAACGGAGACAAAAATAAAACTGGAAAGTTGTGTTAGGCTGGCAGCAAAGTGCTGACTGATGTGTTCTTGGGAAGGTTCCTCAAACTCTGAGCAGATTGCTGGTTGGGCAGACATTTAATTTTCCTGGCATACCTCCTCTGATCTGCAGCATTGAACTTCTCCTGTGTATTTAGGGAAAAAATTTATCATATTCCCTCTAAAGTAGGGTATACATTGCAGAAGGAGAAGATAGTTTTTCTCTCAGTGAATCGTTGTTTTTACACTATACAGAGACCCACCGATGAAATTTTTATCTGTTTGTTTTACAAGTAGTTCTTCAATACTTTTCCAGAGAGACAGCAGAATAAACAGAGACAGAGAGTATAATTAAGTACTGTTCATTAAGTTCTGAACACAAAACCCAGGTTTTGACAGTGGGGATTGAATATTTAAGAGGGTAAATACAGTATCAATTTTTTATTTCCACTTAATATTGTCTCATTAGTTTCACATGTATGCCCATGTGTTTGCAGACAGGTGGAGTATTTGATTTATCTTTTTATTGAAATCTTGCAGTGAAAGCTCACACAGTAACAAGTAGTTAGATTAATCCTAAATCCTTTCTGATCTATCTTTTTTTTTTCCCATAATAGATCTCCCCATCTTGAGGATGATAGCCTGCCTTGTTTTCCCTCTTAATAGTGTCTTTGCCTATATTAAGACAAATAGTGCTAAACTTTGACTGTTTAAGCATTCCTAAATGTGGGATTATCTAAAAGTCTTGGACAGTCCATGTGCAACAGTGCATATAATTTACATCAGTGGAACTACCCTTTAGACATTAAGTCAGATTCATGATACTCTGTACCATTCAAGATAGCCCATATTTACAGTAGATTTTATCAGTCATGTCTTAAATAAGACACTCAAACATTAACTGTCATTTGTTAAAGACTTATCAGCAAGGGTCCTTTATTACATTATAAAATATTTACTGGTTAAGCTAATGCAGCCTTCTCAAGGTTTCACATTAGCCCATTGCTGACATTAAAAAGCAAATTTGTGCACTAATTTTGTATATAATATATAGTTGTGGAGCTACTTTTAGCTTACAGTAGCTGGCAAGGGAAATATTTCAGTCACTACAGATTCAGGAGCAGCAAAAGAAGTGGCAGATGTAATGCACAATATCAAACAGAAAATGATTTTGAAGTATCCATTGGTGACTTCTCAGATGTTATTATTTATTTATTTCTGAGCATCTCTGCCCAGTAAATTTCATTTACTACCTCTCTCGTTTTCACTTCTCCCTAACGATAACTGCCTGCTATTGATAATTAATCCAGATAACGACACTCCTGAATATGATGCCACATCTCTGGACACTGAAGTGTGTCCAACAGGCCATTAAAATCCCATTAAATCTTTATTCACCAGTCCCAAATTAAAAATAAACATTGATGGTACATTGGAGACAATGCTGATTTCACTGACCTTGCAATGCACCTTCCAAAAACTGTAGCAGAAATGACTTTCATGTCACAAACTGAGATCATATTTTCTTTATTTCTGTTCCAGGGCAAATAGGAGTTCTCTTTAAGTTATTGGTTCATGAGAGTCCTGTTTGTAATCTGCTGCCAAACGAGAGTATAACATACTCTGATACAGCATGGGGGACATTTCTTTTCCTGTGGTACTTTTTACGTACTCCTTTGTATCAGTCCAGAAAACCAGTCCCTCCTTACTGATCAGATTTCAATCTTCATAATTACAGTTTACCTACATATGTTTCAGTCTAAAATCAGCTCATTTATTTATTTCCATTATCTGTTATCACAATGCTTTCTGCTTTCTCCTTCATTTTTTAAAATATTTCTCTTATTTCAACCTTGCTGTTCCAGACAGTTGCTTGTAAGATACACCTGGTTTCTCTTGGTTTATTCTTATAGATAAAGTTGTCCTTTAAATAGGACCAATCTGTGTCCCCTTTTCTGTCTTTTCCTGTCCCACTCTCTCCAGTTTGTTCCATTCTTTAATGATTTCTGGAATCATGTCACCATCTCACCATCTGACAACTTAATATTTGATCTTTAGAATTTCTCATCTCTTAGAAGCTGCAAAGAATGGAGTGTTGTTTTATCTCAGGAATTTTCTAAGGGAACATCCTGTTGCTAGAGAAACCTTAAACTAAGTGCAACAGCACATTCCTAATTAGCAGGTGTCATGTAGAGTTGTTTTTAAATGTGCTCACAAATTTTGAGTGAAGCAACCTGGATTGTAAATCAGAGACCATTTATTTGTGCTGTGAAACTTGTCAGAGATCTTGTTTCAGTGAGAGAAAAAGTACTTAATAGCAAAGAATTATTCACAAGGATGATTATGTGTAAACATATAATGCCGTGATAATCTTCCAGGGACATAAAGGAATTTACAGAGAGAAATATTTAAAGTAATGATTATACAACACACTAACTTGCTTTTTAGGTTCCTTTATTAAATACATCTGTGAGTAAAAGTAAGTTATTAGCTAAAAATATATTTAATCTCCATTTCTTTCCATTGTATGATTCACTTCACATATAGTGAATCGTGGTTTGGCTTTTAGTTCATATTAGCTCAAGGTACCAAGCTATTGATTGCTCAAAGCTACAATCTTTAATTGATGTCGTATTTTTATTTGAATGACAGGTACTTCAGATGTAGATGTGAAAATAAAGTAGAAGAAGGGAGGGGATATTGGTCAGATTTTATGGGATGATTTTTTCATTTCTGGGTGGAATAACAAGACTGCCCTGACCATGACTTGATGCAGCACTGTAATCAAGATACACTTCTGTCATGAAATTCCCCTCTTGCTTCCTCCTTGCTATAAAATTTATGACTATACAATCTCTTTCAGTTCAGAAAATAAGGACATTTAGCCGAAGCTCTTCCCCTTCTTTCATTTAATGCACTTGTTTCAAGTGTACACAGCTCTTGGCTGAGACTTGGAAGGCTCTGGGGCTGGAAAATTGGCAGATTGCAAGGAAACTGGAGGGAGAAAATGTTAATGTATAATTGTTTTCTTTTTGTATGCATAAATAATCTGAATCAAAATGTAGGCTGTTAATTTCATATACTATATGTTTTGCAAGGATTGGGGTTTTTAGTGCAAAATAAAGGAAATTTTTAATATTACTGACAGGTGGAAAAGCAATTCCAATTTTCAGCAGGGAATGAACTTTGTTCCAGGAAAGGAGAAGAACTGTACAACTGTAACAGTACTACTCAGAAATGTGTTCCTAGCTGCCTGCCTGTGTTGTAGATGCAATATTTCTGTAGGTATCAGGTGAGTAAACAGAATAACTTTATAAACAACTTCCAAGGAGATAGGTTCCTATTGTACCAGTATACTTGTTGGTTTAAGAAAGTGCACACATGTAAATCAATTCTAAAAACGTGACGTATGGCTTTTACTTATTTAGTTGCTATAATATGATGTCACGTGTATGAAAGCGTATAATGACTGATGCTTTATGTATAGCATCCAGTGTTTGGTATCCCTTAAATGGCACAGGAGTCTGTGGAAAAGTATCTTACTTATCAGTGCTGAAAGTAAATGTTAATTAAAAGTATTCAACCAAATACAAACGAATATTTGAATGATGGAATAATCAGAATGCAATACATAAATATAATTATCATATAGTGTCATTAATACAGAGATTTGTAAGCATTCACAAATGCTAATAAATTAGTCTAATTAATATTACTTGTAGACGACATGTATCATATTATACCCATTTAATGAAGAAAAGAACTGAATAAATCACAAGTCTGTCCTTGATTTTCTGAGTTTAAATCCCCATGGGTTTCTCTGTCTTCACATCTTCATGTGGGTGAAGTGCTAAAATCTCCAAGTACATTCTAAACACTTTTTTTTTTCCTTAAATACCCTGAAGAAAATACTTAAGAAAAGGGAAAAATTCACAATAAATTATTCTGCTGTACCTTCTGTATAATTCATATGTCTTCTCAGAAACTGTTAGGCTACTTTAGAATGGCAGAAAATACTTTTTAATGTTTCAATGATCTCTAGCTGTGCAAATTACAGCAATATAAGGATATAAGTGGACTCCCTCAGTACCTAATAAGCAAAATTAAATTTCAGAATGTCCAAAGTGCTTCTTTAGGAATGTTCCTGTATTTTCTGATATGGGGAAAATGTATCATTCAATGAAAAATGTACACCAAAAAAATTTGCAATATTGAAATTGCCTGTTCAAATATTTAAACTACTAAATATTTTATGGATACATAACAAGTCACAGTCATGGTAGTTGGAAAACAACAACAAAAAAATCTCAAAACCTTCAATACAAATAAAAAATAGTCTGTAACAATTTATTTCTGATTTTCCTACTGTATTATTTTTGCCAGTTGATGCATACACAAAACTTGTAGATAAAACCTTTCATATTCTGCTCTAAATATTAAAAGCATATTCCAATTTAATGTGGATCCTAATAGATTCATCTTTGAAGCCCCTATATTATTCAACGAACTACTGAATCTATATGAAATTTTGTACAAAATATAGCAAGGTAGCAAAAAAAAAAGCTTGTATTTGACTAAAGGTGCAGTATGGGGATGGGTAAAATTATATATTTAGAAATAACATGTATACTCATCTTCAATATTTCATAGACTTTTGTTACAGGCTAGGGATTACTGTAAAATATTTTCATAAATACTGCTGAGATGGTAAAACAGTAATGGGAGTTTTTTACTTTTTGTTTCTATTCCCTTTCTAGGTAGCCAATGTTTACAGAAACAACATAAGTAGACGTGAAAATTGAAGAAAAGGAATATGGAACTTCTAGCAATTTTGACTGCTTCTATGTACTAATCAAAACTCTTCAGTGGTGAGAGATTTGCTGTCCAAGAATCACATGGAGATTAACTTCAAATAAACACCTTGTGAAAAAAATTAGAAGCTGCTATTATACATTTAAGAATATAAAATTATTAGGAACACAGTAAGAAGCAATCTCTAGTATAAATATGTTACTGTGAAATATGCAAATAGAGCTTAAAAGTATTTTTCTCCTCAGGATCATACAATTTGGAGCAAGACTTTTTGGCAGGGTGTGAGCCGTCACAGAAATTCAGTGAAGATTCACAGATGCATGGAATAGCTTGTGTTGGAAGGGGCCTCTAAAGGCACTGTAGTCCAGCTACCTGCAGTTGAGTACATATTAAATAGGTCATGTTGCTCAGAGCCCCATCCAGCCTGACTTTGGATCTTGCCAGGAGAGGGGCATCTACCACCTCTCTGGGCAACCTGTGCCAGCATTTTTTCATCCTCATTGTAAAACTTCTTCCTTATACATCTAATATAAATTGAGCCCCTTTTAGTTTAAAACTATTACCTCTCGTCTTACCGCAACAGACTCTGCTAAAAAGTTTTTCCCCATCTTTCTTATAAGCTCTTTTAAGTATCGAAAGAATGAAATAATATCTCCCTGGAGCCTTCTCTTCTCCAGGCTGAACAAGCCCAACTTTACCAGCCTGTCTTCATAGGAAAGATGCTCCAGCCTTCTGGTCATTGGGGCTGTCCTCTGAACCTGCTTCAACACATCTATCTCCTTCCTGTGATGGGGACCTCGGAACTGGAGTCTCATCACAGAGGAATAGAAAGGCAGAACTCCCTCCCTCTCGTCCCACACTGCTTTTGATGCAGCCCAGGATACAGTTGGTACCCATTGCTCTCTCATATCCAGCATTTCATCCAGCAGTCCACCCAGAACCTTGTCAGCAGGGCTGCTGTCAATCCCTTCCTCCTTTCTACTCTTTTTAAAAACGGGTGCAGTATTTTCCAGTGGGCTGACCATGACCTGCAGAGGGGTGCACGACGCAGACCATCTGAGGGAGATGTCAGGCAGGAATGAGAGGAAGGGAAAAACAAACCTGTCATTGGGTGCAGCTGTTTGGGCTGAGGCAGTGGTGTCAGGAAGAGTATACAAACGTCTTGTCAAGGATAAGCATCGGGAAGCATTGGAACTGGCAATTTACCAAGGAAATACAGTGTAATTTGTATGATGTTTGAGCATGTGAGCTATACTTTATCAGGAAATAATGGCTGGGTTTGGAATTTTTTTAACTGCCAAGAAGAGCAGTGACATTTTTAAGTGCAGCCATGTATAGGAAGCTGTGACAGTGCAGAGTCTTGGTTCCTAAGGCTGGTGTAATCAATCTCAAATTTCCTCATTTCCTTTGATAGAGCAGGTGTGCCTTGCAGTGAAAATTTTTTGGGCCACCTCTTGAGGAGTGGAAAAGGATAACCAATCACTTACAACACCTCACCCCTGTCCTTGATGCCATCTTCCTGAAATGGCTTCTTCGTCAATCCTCCTTAGCATCATCTTGTCCCTGATATGCCTCAGCCATGAGTTTGGAGCTCTTTCTGTGAACTAGTACTCTGGTTTGGCTCAGAATAATCGGAAGCCTGCAAACCTCTTGTTTATATAGCACAGCAATAAAGGAACATTCTGGGATGTGAAATGCAGAACCAGAACATGTGCAGAGCTAGAACTGTGAATTTTGCTGTAATGAGTGTGTGAAATGTGTGGGCTAAGGAAATTTCTTTAACATTTTGCTTGTTTCTGGGTACTCTGTTAAGTAGCTAATATTCCAGGAATTTAATGGTTTGAAATGAAATGTTGATTACTCTCATTACCAAGCATTAACTCTTCTGTCAGAGGACATCTTCAATATCAACAGCAGTTTTAATTGTAGAGTTCTTTGAAGCAAAAAAAAAAAAAAAATTAAAAATGATCTAAGTTCATTTCAGAAAAAAATCAGAATTTCATAACACTCAGAAGAATGAAGACATTTTTATGTTTTTTTGCTTTGTTTGTGTGGGGGTTTTGGGGTTTGTCTGTTTGCTTTGTTCTTTTGCTTTTAATGTAGTCCATCATGGGATGTAAAAAATTAAGAAATAAGGAGGAACAGATTAACTGTGGGTTATTTATGTAAGATTTTATCTTCTTTCATCACTGAAAGTAGCTCAAAGATCTTTTTAGAAAAAATATATGTACGGCCTGATGTTATGGTGATTATTCTAAATGAACTAAACAACTTAATGAGTTTAGGTTAGCTCATTTTAACTGAAGACATTTGATTCTTCTTATACCTCAGAGCAGGAATACTGATCAAGAAACTAATATTGGACCATAACTTTTTGAGCATATTTAAGGGATATTTGATATCTTGCTGCAAAGTGTAAATAAAAGAGAAATGTCTTTAGTCTTGAAATATCCACTAGAAAATGCTGTTGAGGAATTAATTTGGTGCAGGTAGCTCAGTTTGCAGCTGCAGTGCAAGTTGCAGATTGAGCTCTGTGTGTGGGGGGCCCAAGGCAAGAGGCCATGAACTGGTTCTGACCCTCTGAGGCATAACAGAAGTACAGAGAGCTGTGGCCCAGCCAGGTGACCGGACACTCAGAGACACCGCAGGAGCCAGTGACCACGGACTTTCACGTGCTTAGACTGTGGGGGTATAAAAGCCCAGGTAGTCCTTTTTGGAGGGTCCATCCTTAGAGCTAGCTCAAGCTGTGGTTCTGTTGTTGCACCATGATTAAATTATTTTAAGGATCCAGAGCCCTGTAGCCCTGCTGTGGGAAACGTGGGGTTGAGCTGGCAACAGAACCTTATCTGGCTGTGAGTGTGGGGTGTGTAGGAGGTCAAGCAGGGCACCTGTAGGGTCACTGGAGCCACAGGCTGTGAATTGAATTTGGTCCCAGCAGTGAAAGTCTGTGGTGGTGCGAGTGTGACTGACAGAGTGCCTCCTGGATGGTCAGACAGGAAAGTTTCCTCAATAAAGCACAAGGTTGTAGTAGAGTTTTAGGACATCAGTTTGAATGAGACTCCTTATGTACACATGTGTATGTAGTGGCAAAACTCAGTTCTCCAGACTATAAATTTTGGAAAGGGAGACAGGCACATTACTTCCACTTATTTTTTTTTTCTTTTTTTGATCAAGTATGTTAAAAATTGTTATACATATATAGACATCTTTTTACAGGTGATCAAGTCATAATGAACCTTTAGGGTCTGGGCAAGTTTCAGGCATAGCTTATGTCCAAAAGGATCAAGAGAGACACAAAAACCATTAAAGATACACTAATTGCTCTTAAAGTAAATAGAATTTATAGGGTATTACTTATATAAGGAAAATGCTTAAAATTAATAATGGCAGCCTGTCATTTTTGCATTTTATTATCTGTCTACATTTGCATGACAAGCACGATGAGACACTCTTGGGGTACTGGACCAGGCAGAGTGAAAAACCTAACATAACCTCATCCATATCACGTATTGGAGAAATACCTTGAGGTGCCTGGTAGAAAAACTAAAGCCCTGTCTCTGTCAGGGGGTACATTTTTGTTCTATTTTGAGGGAATCCAGCAGTGACTTTTCATCCACAGAGTATTTCTGCCCAAGAGAATAGTGCAGCAGGAAACAACACAAATGCACAGTACAGATTTGAAGACTTTGGTGAAAAAGACACCTTTTTATGGGCAAGCAAAAAGGTATTATTTTCTATAGACTGAGCTAGGCTGCTGGGCTCTCCTCAGGCCCAGCTGGAGTGCAGGACACTACCGTTTGGATCAGGAGAGAGTCATGAGCAAAACCAGGAAGAGCTAGATGTTTAGAAAACACACCCTACACAGGAAATTGAGGGATCCAGACTAGTCTGACCTAAGATTAGAAGAATCAGGGGAAGACAGAAATATACTTGGACTAAGGATGGATGCCAAACAAAAATAAATAAGAGGCTCTTTATAATGACAATGGGTAAAAAAATAGATTTCAGATAATAAGCTTGAAATTCAGAGAGGGATTGTGTAAGTTTTGGAACACTGGAACAGTATCTGTACAGGACATGGAATCTCCCTTAAAGACATTTAATAGGAGCTTGAACAAATGACTGAGAAACAACTGGGGTACAGTTGGATTTGAATTTTAATAGAAATTCACATTATCTGGGTTAAAAAACCCCATAAAATCAAGCACCCTAAACACTACTAAAAACAAGTATGTTTTTACTTACTGAGAATGCAAACCAGCCCAAACTTTGCGAGGCTTTTCTTCAAATTTAGGAGTTATTTGTATAGTATGCTTTATTCAAATTGATACCTATAATGTCATGGTTACTTATCCTGAGTTTCAAATGTACTGCTGTCTTAGAATGGACAGTATATTAACTGACTCTATGTCAGAAGAGCAAGTTGTTGCTACCCTTTTATTCAGTGTCAAGCCTATTCGCCCTTATTCTTGGTGATTAATTTCTACAGTTTATTTTTACTGAGCACTTTTCATTAGCATACCACAACCGGAATAATACCCTTGTGTCATCCTTTATTCCTCCATCTTTGCTTTTGGAGTCCACTGAAAGGCTTATGAAAAAGATAACGACAACAACAATAATAATTTTAAAAGATAATAATAGCAATAATAATTTAAAAATCTCACAGAGTCAAACCCCAGGAGGGAAAAATGTTTTAGACCATCTTTTCTCTGGACAAGAGACAAGGGAACTACTCCTTCTGACTGTGGTTTGCTATAACCCACACAGTCTTTTTGTATTTAAAGATGAGTTTCTCTGCCCCTTGCAGGCAAGTGGGAATTCATTGATGTTAATGACTCAGATAAGTACATTTCAAAGAAGCCAGTTTCACTAGGACTATTTCTACAGATGAGATTTTGAGCAATAGAAACTTTTCAGAATGAGAAAAAAAGTTATTAAAGAAAAAAAGAAAGGAAAAAGAAGAATGTGGTAGTATTCTTGCCAATGGTCTTTTAAAAATAGCTTGCTGTTTGTTCCTATTCATGTATGCAATCTTTTGTCTTCTGCAGTTTTTCAGGATTATTTGAAATCAAAATCCTGTTTCTCAGATTCCTTACCTTCTCCTTGTCTTGTTCATTGTCTGTAAAAATAATCAGAGGACCATCTATTCAGTCATTCAAATTATTAAAGATAAAATGAAATTGCACCAAGCTCAGAACAGAGGTGTCTGGGGCTCTTATTGATACCTCTTCTAATTTGATATTTCTTAACTGGTAGCTGCCAGGTGACTGTGGTTTTCCAGCACATGTGGGATCTACCTGATACCTTCATATACCTCTTGGCACACTTTTGGAAATAGTATATGAAGCAATGACAGAGGGTTACTGAAACTCAAGTTTGAAACAACTAATATTTCCTCTGTATTTATAATAGACTAAAAGATTATGTAAGGAATTTTGATTGGTTTGCCACAATCTCTTCCCGATAAGTCCACACCAACTGCTACTAATCTCCTATCCTTTTTAAGCTTACTGGAAATAATACGATTAATTTGTTCCAGTATTTTGAGAAACCCACTGGTCTGTATCACTTAAGATCCTATTCTTCAGCATTTTCTTGGTTTTTTTTTTTGTTTTGTTTTGNCAGTCAATGAACCAGAAATTGCCTTTCCTTTTTCTCCATGTCTTCCATTACAAGCTGGGCAGGGTTTAACAGTTGGTTTTTGTTTTTGTTTTTGTTTTTTTTAAACATAGGTACTATGGTTAGGAATTATACTAAATAGCTTTAAACAACTTGTGTCATATGGCAGTGTGGTTACCAGAAGTTAGAATAATGCTGCATCTATTTTAACCTGAATTTCTAATTATTTGTCACTACCCTCAGTTATGTTAACGTTTTCATTGCTGCTGATATTCTCAGTGAAGGCTGAGGCTAGAGACATTAGACTCCTGGGCTTTTTACCGTCTTTTACAAAACAACCTTCTGCAGAAATTTCTCACCAGTGCAGAAAAGCCCTTTCCTCTCTGTTGAATGGAGGAAACACTTAGGCTTGATTTTAGTACTAAAGTGCTTGAAAAATGCATTAATATTAATTTTTATGATGCTTGGAAGTTGTTTTAGAAATTATCTAGGGTGACGAAATACATGGAGATGCGTCTTATTTTCCCAGGATCTGTTTATTCCTTGTGCTCTATCAAATAAGAAGCCTTCAGGTTTCTCTACATCTCAGTCTGCCAAATTTGGCTGTGTCCCTGTGGAGCTGAATGGTAACCTTGAGGAAATTTCAAGTTTCTGGGGAACCTGAGGGAACCTGGGGAACACTTCTTAAGGCAACTGGGCCAGAGTTTTTTCCCTATTAAATAATCTTTGAAATATTCTCTGCTTTGCTTATGTGTGAAAAAAGTGCAGGTAGAGGGGGGAAAAAAAAGCAAAAAAAATGCACTGCTGGTCTTTATAGAGTTAAGCAAATAATACAGCATTACATTACAATTTTTATGTGGCAGGGGCATGCTGTCAGGACTTTATGATACCTCTGTGATATTTCTATGTACATTAACTGTCAGGTTCTTACAAGGATGGAAATAGAATGAAAGAAGATCTCAAACTCAAATCTTTTTTTGCATGACCCATGATCTCTTTTGTTTTGCCGTCATCCTTGCAAAATTGGAATAATTAGATGTCAATGACTGTGTAGGAGTTTGACAGATGAAATAACTTACTTAAGAAGGTAAATTTGTCTAAGAGCAAAACTGGGAATGGAATCTTACACAGAAGAAAAAGAGTACATAATAAACAAAGCCTACAGAGGAATTTCCTGTCTGCCTTGCTCCAGTGCATATCATGAGCAGCTTGACAGACATGGACTGACTGATACTTTTTTTCAGGGGTTTTTGTCTTCCACATATCCACAGAGGCTGGTGTGTAAACACCTAGGATTAGATTAGGATCTGATTTTCAGCTAGTGCAAGGCCATATGTTTATGTGGACCTCACTGACACCAAGCAGCTCTTCTTTGGGAGTATTAATTTGTTTATGGCTACGCTTTCTCCTTACTATCTTAGAATCAGATAGCAGCACTTATAAAATCCAATGTATGTACCATATATATTTTTTTCATTGTGTGGTCTTATGTGCACAGTTTTTAATTTTCTCACTTTTTAAATCTTTTGTTAGCTTTTGTTGAGCATGATTTCACCAGGAATTTATTTTGCAACATGAGTTCAGCCAGGCATTTCAGTAATCTTTTATGCATTCTGAGATGGGTGTTTATTCAACAGGATAAAGAATAAATCCTTGTCTAAGGTGAATCTCATACCAAGCACTTTTGATTTTGGCCTGGCTAGGTCAGTTGCTTAAAAGAATAATAAAAACCATTTTTAAGCTACTTTCCCATAACATGCTGTAGCAAAGTACATTTGGACACCAATGAAAGGCACATTAGCAAAATCAGTTAGCCAAGAATCCATTTCTAGGGAAAAAAAGGATACATCAGTGGGAATATTGATAGAGTAAAGCTGTTGTTCTAGAGGGAAACACTATGATTCAAAAAGTCATTTTAATTTTTTTTCATTATTATCATTGTTAAGCCAATAATTTACTTTCATGGGAATAAAAACAAATTATAAGGATTTCAGGAAAAGAAAACCATGACAGATCATAAAATTATGGCCTCTGAACTTCTCACAGATAAAGTTGGTAAATCTGGGTTATGGTCCATGAATATCCCAGGATGAAATTAAACAGGGAGTGAAAACATAGAGAAAGAAATCAAGGAATAGCAAAGGAAACTTGATGCTCCTCTTAAAATCACTCCAGAATATGAAAGGTCTGGCTTCCTCACAGAAAGTCGTTATCTTTTCTGGATAAGGTTGCCAGAATCCTAATTTAGGTAAGAACTAAAGTTAAGTGCTTGAATTAGATGTGTGGCTTCACCTTGAATATTGTGTGCAGTTTTGGTCACTAGAAGACAAGAAAGATATCAAGCTATTAGAGAGCATCCAAAGGAGGGCAATGAAGATGGTGAAGGGCCTTGAGGGGAAGCCGTATGAGGAGTCACTTGTTCTGTTCAGCCTGGAGGAGACTGAGGGGAAACCTCATTGCAGTTACAACTTCCTCATGAGGGGAACAGAGGGGCAGGCACTGATCTCTTCTCTCTGGTGACCAGTGACAGGCCTGAGGGAATGGCCTGAAGTTCTGTCAGGGAAGGTTTAGGTTGGATATTAGGAGAAGGTTCTTCCCCCAGAGGGTGGTTGGGCACTGGAACAGGCTCCGCAGGGAAGTGGTCACAGCACCAAGCCTGCCAGAGTTCAAAAAGTATTTTGACAATGCTTTTGGGCTCATAGTGTGATTCTTGGGGATGATGCTGTGCAGGAGTTGGACTCAATGATCCTCATGGGTCCCTTCCAACCCAGTTTATTCTGTGGTTCTGTGACTTGCTCGGATTTAGTAGGCAAAACAGTGTTTAAAAGAGGATAAGAACAAGTTCTGGCTGAATATTTATTGTTAGCTTTTTGATTCACAATAAAAAAAACCAGTATTTCAAGTCTTTGCCCAAGTTTGGGGTGGATGGGAAAGCAACTTTAACATTCTGAAGATTAGTAGACAAAAAATAAAATAAACACACACACAAAAAGCCCCAAGACAAGCAAGCCAACCATAACTCCTCACACCAAGAAATCCTCCAAATAATAAACCAACCCAAAATAAAGCTAACAACATAGGTATACAAAAATGAGTAACCCAAATCCACAAGTATTTTGCAAGACCTTAGTTGTGAATGTATTCATGATCAGTCACAGAAGACTTCAAAACATTCAGGATGTTCTGAATAAAAAACTCAGATTATTGAACTATGACTTTTTTTTATTTTAATCAGCTTCTTTAAGAACTTTTCATCCAGTTTTCTAGTGTTGCTGAGTTTCCACTTCGATGATATAAGCTCCCTCTGCTTAAACGGAATTTATAGAGCTACAAGGTGTGAATGATCTGAGTTTGGAAGACTGAAATAATTTTCCAGAAAAAAGATCAAGACAGGATTTTTCCAGTGATCGTGCAACGTACTGGCCTTTGAAGGAGAGAGGAAAAACTGTTGCATAAGATAATGAGAGCAGTGGCTACATCTTGAATCAGTGACATCTTTTCTGCTACTTATATGTGTCGTGGTTTAACTCCAGCCAGCAACTGAGCCCCACAGAGCCACTCACTCCTTCCTCCCTGCCCCCACCCCTGCAGTGGGATGGAGGAGTGAATCAGGAGAGTAAAAATGAGAAAACTCAGGTGTTGAGATAAAGAAAGTTTAAAAAGTAAATCAAAGACCACATATTCAAGCAAAGCAAACCAAGGAATTAATTCACTGCTTCCCATGGTCCAGTAGGTGTTTGGCCATCCCTACAAAAGCAGGGCCTCATTACGTGCAATGGTGACTTGGGAAGACACACACCTCACTCCAAATGTCCCCCACTTCTTTGTTCTTCCTCCAGCTTTATAGACTAAGCTTGATGTGATAAGGTCTGGAATACCTCTTAGGTCGATTGGGGTCTGTTGTCCTGGCTGTGTCTCCTCCCAGTTCCTTGTGCACCCCCAGCCTACTCACTGGTGGGATGGAGTAGGGAGTAGAAAAGGCCTTGACTCTCTGTAAGTGCTGCTCAGCAATGATTAAAACATCCCTGAATTTTCAACAGTGTTTCCAGCACAACTCCAAAGCATAACCCCCTACCAACCACTATGAAGAAAATTAACTCTACCTCAGTAAAAACCAGCACGGTATGTTAAACAGAAAGAGAAGGTGAAACCACATGAATGGCATGTGAAATTAAGTATGTCCTTAACACAAAAAGCAGCTTTGTGGCCATGAACATTTTCCAATCATGATGTGTCTCTATTTTTACCCTGCTTTCCTGGGGTGGTAGAAGCAGTCTTAAGAATGACACCCTGAAATGTGGGGAAGAAATCTGGTGGTAATCTAGTGTGATTAGAGTCTGGTTTTGTGAACATGACATTGCAAGCCCAAAGAATGAGAGCTTTTAAAACAAATAGTTATTTATCTGCCAATGTAAGGAAGTCATTCTCTGATAACCGAATAGAAAGTTTTATCACATGCCGCTCATTTAGGTTTTTAAATTAAAAGAACTTGACTGTCCCGTGTTGGCTTGATAACAATTTTCTGCTTTGTGAAAAGATTTGTGGATTGAAAACCAAAGGCTAGACAGCAGTGGCTAAAGGGTTGTGCCTGGCAGGCAGGACCATACTAAAACTTTTTATTTCTGGCTTCTTGCTAGGGTTGTTCCAAAGCCGTGAACAGGGAAATAGATCAAAATCGCCATTATCTCTCATGATCCATTAACAGGTGTATGCCAACATATCTTCAAGCATTAAGTTAAAAATTAACTATTTCTATCCTGTGATTATGATGAACTGTAACTATGCTAATCTTTCTATCATTATTTTAAAATGATTGGGATATGGGTCCAGAAAAAAATCATGGAGCATTAGGAACAAGCGTGTCACAATCCTGACAAATAAAATTGGTGAGGTAGAAACTATTATTACTACAGGAGCAGCTTCATACACAACAATGAGGTAAACCCAGGCACATCTGCATCCTGCTTTTACATGGAGATATAAGAACAAAACTAGTTTTCAAAAGTTGTCCGGAAGTTGTCTTTAATAAAGATTACTATACAAATACAGAGGTAAGATTATCAGCATGGAACAGTGTCACACCATAATCAAAATCTGACATAATTTGAGTGGTGTATAATTTTTTTCTTGACTTTGGTAGTGGCAAACTGCTTATGCTGGACACAGGCCAGGAATATATTTACTTGATGAGCTCCTTGAGCAGCTGTGCTTTCACTAATGCTACAAGGATAGTAGATGCTTTCCCATTTACACAATGCAATTACAGACATATATCTTCATATATCTTCAAGGCATCAATAGTATCCCATTTCTTTCCTTCCACTGTTCAAATCTTGATTCTGTCCAGGTGCTTAGTGTTCTGAAAGTGTTCTGGCTTGTACAGATGCAACTGTGTCTCCTGTACTCAAGTACATTTAAGAGTTGCATGAGAGAATAGCATCTGAAAAATGACGAGATTTTATAGTGATTCATAAAGTCACAGAGGGTTGGTCTGAAACTTAGAGATTGTTCCTGGCTAAGCATTTAAGTAACAAGGTTATTGTTTGAATCCATAGCCTCTGAAACATTTGCCTCTACAATCCTTTATGATAGATTTCATCTCAATGTGTGAATTCTCTGCCCACTTTAACTACTGTGCATGTTCCTGTGTTCTTGTGTATTGCTGATCTTTCTGTATGTGGGGGAGGCAGCTGACTTGTAGAAATGAGCGTATGTGGACCAATGACATACTACTAAAGACTTTACTTTGCCCTCATATAGTAAAGACTATAGTTATCCTCTAATTTATAAATTCTTAATTTCAGGTGGTTTTGAAGGACTGAATTTTTTGGGTCTGGATGCTTCAGAATCATACTTATTTTGTTTTGAAAAGATATGGCCTGCATTTCTGCCAGGAACCTGAATCAAACCATTTCTCAGATTTTCCAGAAGGGATTGGTGAAGGCAACTTATTCATGTATTTCAAACAAACTGTGTATAATGTTTCTGTCAAAATTAAATGCAGCAAACCATCAAATGACATTAAAGGTTTCATTTTAGTAATTTATATTGCGAAGAGTTTAAAAAAAAAGGGTGTCATGCTGCCATGTGTGCACTAGAGGGCAATACAAGAATTACAGTTTTGATGGGAGAGTCGATATTTCTTTCCGTCTGTCCTCTCCTACAACATTTTGTAAACTTTTATAGGATACAGAAAGCATACATTAATTCAAAATATGCCTGAGTGGGATTGTGTTAAAAGTACTTGGAATGTACCTTTTCGTTAATAGATATGGACTGCTGGCAGCTCAGATCCTGCTTCACAGAGTGGCTTGTGTAATGAATTTTGCAGATTAAAAAATACAAACAACATGTACTAAACTCTTTAATTTGCTTCGATACCTTAGGGAGAAAAGAGAAATAATTCAGTGTCATTGTGAATAATCTGGTAGATATATCAATATTCGTTCAAATGAAAAAACATAGTGTGTAAGAAATAAAGATTCTTTCAAACCATTGCAGATGTCAAGCAGAGGTTAGTATTTATGTCAATTAATGTACACAAGTTGCCTGGCCCTTTTGTTGATGTTCATTTTCACAGTGCTCTCAGGACTTAGGTGCCTGGAGTTCTCAGCACAATGACTTGTGCCTAGTTTATGGTTGGCCCATGAGCCCTTTAGGATGGGTATGACATCCTGCCCTGAAGGGGTACTGAAGAGCTGAAGGTGACTGAAGGGCAGCTAGACCACTTTTGACCTTGGACAATCTACTAGGGAGATCAAGAGAACCTGGGGAAGCATCAGAATGTGACTTTTTTATACCCTGCCCCTCAGCACCCTACTCCCACAAATCTGCTTGCAAAACTTAAAAAGAATACATTTATAAACATAAGGCACCAGAAATAAAAACATCCTTTCATTCTTTTTTCCTGCAGTGAGAAGAGATATATATTCTAGATTGTAGACAGAGCTGCCTTGGAGATAAATCGTCTGATTTCAGCATCTCAGCAGTAGATAATAGATTCCCTTAGAACCACATAATTAAAAAATGACATTTCTGCTATAGTGTGCCAACTTGCCAGTGCCACTGCCCTAGGATTCTGGGGACATGGAAGCCCTGCAGGGCACAACAAAACCAATCTTACATTCTTCAGGGGGACAATGTAAGGTTGCGTTAACAAAGATAAAGATCCTGAAGGGGCCAAAGGATATTTTTTCTTCCCTTCTTTCTTTCAAATGGGAAACAACTGAGGGAAATCTGTTTATTGAAAAGTACACCAGATGAGAGAAAACATATGCAGAGTGGCAGCAGAAATTGATATCTTAATTTCCATTACAGTGAAGAGAGCAAGGATCTGGCATGAATCAGAAATATTCACAAGTGAGGGACTCATGGTCAGGCCCTTTTCCCAATGTGATGGTCTTTTGTTTGTAAATGACCTTTATGGTCCTTTAACTCTCAACAAAGCAAAAATTTTCTTGTACCTAAGATTAGTTTGTTTTAAGACGTATAGTGAGCAAAACTCTCCATGAATAGATTAATTGTGTGTATATTAGTGTTGCCTGAATAAAACCAGTCTATCAGACTATTCTGGTAAGAGCAAGAGGGTAGGATCTGGACTTTCAGGATATCTGGTGTCTGACTTTCTTAAATTCACACTGCTCACGTGGTTTTCAGGGATAAAAATCTACAGTCTGGTATCCTAACTTAGACAAGATGGTTCATCAGGAGATCTCCATGAGTGATAAAAGCCTTTCAGTAGAGCAGAGCACACTCTGTGAGAGCCCTCAGAGAGTGAATGTCCTTTGTATGCAATGTGCTGGGGATCTAAGCTGGCTTGGGACCCTGAAGTGGCAAACTGCAGAGTCATAAGGCAAAACTGTTCTCGACTTCAGTGCTTGCTTGAGCAAGTTTAGAGCTGAGAAACAAAATATGCTAGGAGAGCCACAACTCTTTATACCTGCTTTGTACTCTTTAAATGTTCTCTTCTCCAACAGAGCCCTTTCTACATCTCTTGAATGGCATTTTGAATTAAAAGAAGCAGAGAACAAGGAAATCTCCTTTGGGACTTTGTTATTGTTAATTCAAATGCTGGTAATAATTGGAATTCACTACTTGAGCATACCTCTAGCATGAGTAGCAAGATTGTCTGCAGTGTTTTTTATTTTTAATTCTGACATCTGTCTAGAACATGTCATCTTGAGAAACTATACTAGGTACATCTACTCCATTTCCTACCAAAAGGTCTGACTGCTCTCTCTTCTGTGTCTGAGGAACACCTCTTTTGAGAGTAGTTCCTATGGGACTCTATCCTGAATAAAAGCAGCAGAAAGGAGACAATTGCAATGTAACTGTTTTATAATGTGTGGACTGTAAGCAACAGTTCATTTCCCTATGAATTATAGTCTCTGCTGGGTATGAAATTAACCAGCGCTGGGGAAAATACAGCAGCAATAAACTCCAGATTTTCAGTAGTGTTTTAAGTGAATAGCTATTTTATACTGGTTGACTGTTAAGCCCACTGTTAAGAACAATGGATGGGGATTTCCTTTATGCACTGGGAATTAAAATGAATAATTTTCAGTAGTCGAAGAGTAATTACTCCAATTTGAGTAGAAGCCAGGTCCTCTGTCATTATGATATTTAGAAATTGGAATTTTCGGTGGTAGGACACAAAAATGTTAGCTTGACAATACAGTGAAAAGAACAACTTTTTGGTGATACCTTGGGTAACTGGAAGAGTACCACACCTTTGCCCTGGATCATGGCAGACCTGCAAACACTGTAATTGCAGAAATCAAAGGGAGCTAGGGAAAAGAAGACAGTGAGGAGATGATGATAAGTACTAGAAGTGTGTTTATCAATTCTAGCATAAATAACAGAACTGTAATGGGGTCCTAGGGACTAAATGGGTGAAAAAAAGAAGATGGAAAGCGAGGCATAGAAAGGAAGCTTTCTAAAAGGCAAGGGGTTTTAAGTAGGTATAGAAAAGCTTAAGGGTTCATAGAGAAAATTCTTTACTCCCACACCTGCCACTTGCAGTTTATAACACCGATAAGGGAAAAAAAGTTTTTGCGTGAAAGAAAGAAAGATGTGCTGGAGCTGATCAGGAATGTGTTACAAGAAGAAAGTTAATCGATTACAATTAATGACAGGGAGATGCAGGAGCTGTAAAGTCACCTGGCAGTTCTCTCAGGGCTGAAAGCATCAGAAAAGGAGAACTTCAATCCAGATAACAATGAAAGGAAGCTTGCTGAAGACATGTGGGCTGGATCAGGCTAAATCATAACTAGTGACAGCTGGGAAGAATGTAGAAAAGTCTGCTGCAGATCATCTGTCTTGTGGAGCAACACACATTAGAAATATACCAGTGCCAAACAACCACTTGTGAGCCCCACTGTTGTTGTCAGACTGAGAGAGGGATCCAAACCACTGTTCAAGACCAAAATTAATGATCCCTTCAGTGCAATTCTGTGAGCCCTCCATTGTCTCTTTCCTCCCAGCACAGTTCCTCTTCAATACAGATGAAGGCTTTCTAATAACTCAACCTTGTCTGGTATTTTTGGAGGATGCCATCTAGGTGAAACCTATGGTTTTTGTGACAGATGCAGCAGGTATTCATTAAGAATTTCCCCAGTCTAAAAGAGCCCCTGGTATAGCAGAGGATCAGCAGACTGGTTCAGTGATATTTTAAGTGGCAAATAATGAAAAGGAATGCAATGCTTTTTTTCTGAGAAGTTGCTCCAGAGTTACCATAGTCTTATTTCTTTTCAGTTTTTAGGAGAAGTTTTCAGAGGTAAAACAACATGATGTACATGGGCTTCACTCTCAAACAAATCCAAGAACTTTGCCATTGTGAATAGTTACTTGAGTTAGTCAAAAGAGTGATTCATGTATTTTAGGCATATTCATATATACACAATAATGTAGGAGATACTCTTGCACACAGTGGGCCTTACAATGGCACTGATTTGAATTTACCTGTGTTATTGGACAACAGCAAGTCAAACTTCTGAACATTTTTTGGACACAGTCTTTTAATGTCTTTCAGTTATACTAAGGATGACTTGCTAAAATCCTTTCCAAAATCTGAAAATGTTTGATTGTGAGCACATTTAGATTGATCGTTGCATAGATGTATATATTTCTAACTTTATTTTGTTTAAAACATTATCTATAACTATCAGCTAAGAGGCATTTAACAATTACTAAATTCCACTGTTCCATTGGTAGTAAAGGGAAACAGTAAGACCACAGTCTGCCAAAAAATATTAGTCCCACTTACAAAAAGTGACCGTGGCTACTGACTTCCAGTATGAGTAGAGACAAGCATCTGTGTTCCCTAACCCACAATTTTATTTGAGATTGAGCAATATGTCTCTAAATAAATCACTGTCAGCTGTGAAGAATACCACCTAAATTAACAGTCACTTTTCTATTCACCTTTCTTGCACAACCAAATACTAACCATGATGCCAAATCAAATTCCTTTCTGTCTCATTTATATGGACAGCTTCTCCTCTGATGACAACAAAATTTGAAGTCTCTAGCATATTATGCCTGCTCTACACTTGGCTGAGCCTTGCTAAAAACCCTTCTGTCTTCTCAGAAAACTGCAGGGCCGCATTTCCTTTTTCCCTTATATTCCCTGTCACAGAAAAAATTACCTAATCACAGTCCATAACCATAGCTCAGTTCAATTATGTCAGTGATGGTAACACCCTGCATTTTCAGATGAGAAACTATCTAGTAATTGCAGATGTTCTGCCAAGAGCACATGGTGCACATATAAACAGATGATCAGGAACAAGGAATAGCAACAGTACGTGTGAGACTGATAAAAGCTGTATCACAAGGCATATAAATTTAGCAGGGGGAAAAAAAAGCCAGAAAACAAAAAAGTACTACAAGATGAATCTGAAAGAGAGATAAAAGAATTCTTCCCACACGCATAGTCCCAAGGGAGGGAAAAAAGAGAGAAAATTGGGAAAGGGGAAAGGAGAAAGCTGATAGAAGTTTGGTGAGCTGGATAATACAATTGCAAAGTAAATTCCACTAAAAAGGGTAAAAAGAGTGACAAATTTGAATGCCGAGCAAGAAGGTAGTGAAGTAACCCAGATTTCGCACACAGCGTGATAAACTGAATAGACAAGAAACTGGTCTGTGATTCTTTCTGCATTTTACTGTTTGAGATTAAGCATATTAATTGTATGACATTTTACAGGTAAAAAAGATTTTCTTTCACATACTCCTAGGTGCTATTATGACTGCTGTCGCTATGCTTACAGCACAAAAATCCTGTTATTTATTAAAATTACAGAGTGATTAATTCTCTAAACCACCTTGTACATGCCTGTCCTATGATACCATGTATTTCCTAAAGCTGTGTGAACCTCAGTGGGTAGGAGACAACATGTTTATGGAGATGGCATTGAATCTACCTGATACTTGGCATTGCTGGATCATAATTTCCCATAATTCTCCATCACTGAGTAAATAGAAAGTGTTACAGAATATCACCATGTATTAGGATACTATAAACCAGGAAACAGAATACAAAGACATGCTAGCAGTCTCAGGCACTCAACCCTGGACAAGGCCAGCATTTTCCTTTAAAAAAACAAAACAAACAAACAAACAAAAAATTTTAAAAAACCAAGTGAGTTCATTTGTAGTGAGAGAAAAAAAATACCTGAAGCCCTAAGGCTAATTGCTAGTTGTAAAGTGCAGTCTGCTTCCCTCACCATACTGAGAGGTGCTTCAAATTTATTACTTGCCATGTTGCTTTAGGGGCAGATTTGTGAAAGGGGCAGGAGCTTGAAATAATTCACTTAATGGACCCTTGGTCATTTAACCAGCTCTTTCACATGGAAGCAGTGCTCTGATTAAAGGGGAGCTGCTGATACAATGAATGACTGCCATGAGAGTCAAATGGAAATGGCTTGAGGAGGGAGGGGAAGGGTAGAAGAGGAAAGATGAAGGTAGGAAGCAAGATCACTGCAATGCAGGCTAGCAAATGTGACAGACCAATCTATCATGGCCTGCAGAGGCAGAGGGACTTTCCAAAGACTGTGAAGCAGTATAACGTGACTAACTGGACTGTAACCATTCACACATTTAGTGATTGAGCTATATCCACAGATAACATTACAGATAACTCTGTCAAAAATGACATCTTTAGCATCAAGAACAACACCTACTGTATTTCTTTTGAGGGACTACAAAGGTACTTTTCTCACTCATTTGAAATATTCATACACATGTGGAAAACAAACCCAAAACATGAAAAACTGCTAGCTTTCTTGTTTTCCAGTCTCATCTTTTTCCCCTTTTTCTGGTATGATCTGCAAAGGTCAACAAGAAGTCAGGGTAAGAGCACCTGAGTGAAATTCATATGGGTGGTTCAGAGTCTCTAATTGCTGCTCCTCAGAGTGCCACAGCTCCTTGGAACCACATCCAGCAAAGAAGGTAGGACTGACACCTTTCTGCTGCAGAAGCCTTCCTGACCAGTGGGAACATCCCTGCTGTCAGAACTGGGTATATGACTCACAGGCATTTAGGCTTTCATTTATCAAGGATCAACAACACATAATTGCAAATCCCCTTCCCTTTCTCTTGCTCCTTCTTTATGAATACACAGAAATACCTAAATACTTGTGTATGTTTGGTTATTTCCACATATGCAAAGATTTATATATATGTATGTTTCCTGTCTGTATTTGTTTAATCAACAGATTTAAGCTAACACTTATATGTGACTATTTTTAAAATACTTGGGACAGAGTATAGAGGTGCACTATGTCTTTGCTTTTATGCTTTTGTTTTTTTATCTATTTCACGGAGTTTACACAATCAAATTAGTCACCTACATTTCTGTTACTACTGATGCAGTAACATCTGAGTTCTTCATTTTGTCATGTAGTCTGTCAGAGTTAAAATTACTGGTGCTTGTTTCAGTTAGTTTTAAGTAAATACTTGTTTTTCCTTGTGACTCTCAATATGCCGTGGGAAGCAAAAAGAATGAAGCAGAATATGGACCTATGGAAGCTATTTTTTTCCTAAAATAAAAACCTTTTTATGTATGAAGCAGGGTGACCTTTGGAAAAACAATAACAACAAAGTCACTCAGCCAAATAACATATTTTTAAAAATGTGATATTTCTATGTCTTATGATTTTGTTTGGTTTACATTTTTAGTGAGTGCAAAATAACACAGCTTTGAAGTTTTTTGTAAACTGAATCCATTTGCAGAGTCTGACCTAGAACTTGATCAGTCCTATATTCACTGTTACTGACAGCAAACTGGGGGAGAAGACAGCTCATTTGTGAGCATCCTGCCTGTATAATTTTCTCGATGTTACAAAGCACACATGTACTTTTTACAGTGCTCTACATATAATCTTGCAAATTCAACATTAACCAAAGTGAGGTTTTGTGTTGACCTGTCAGATCAAGGATCTCCTGCTTTCAGTTTATTTAGTAATTTAGCAGAGACAGAACATGTATGTCTTAGTATTTGTATCTTGAAAGTGAGTTACTGAAAGGTATAAATCTCTGCTGTAGTACAACTTAGAGTAAAAGCCCACCACTAAATAAAAGAACCATGAGGTTTTAATATTGTAGAATCATAGAACATTCTGAGTGAAGGGCAACATTCACTAGACCAGCTTGCTCCAAACCCCTTCCAACCTGGCCTTGAACACTTCCAGGGGTGGGGCATTGGCACCTTCTCTAGAAAACCTGTTCCAGTGCCTCACCACCCTCACAGTGAAGAATTTTTTCCTAATAGCTAATCTAAACCTACTGTCTTTCAATTTTCAACCAGTCCTCCTTGACCTATTACTATATGATGGTAAAAAGTATCTCTTCAACTTTTTGAAGGCTCCCTTCAGGTACTGGAAGGCCACAACTAGGTCACCCTGGATCCTACTCTTTTCCAAGCTGAACAATCCAAATTTTTATCATCCTGGTTATTGTTTCTATATTTAATTATGTGAGGTATGGAAATCAATCTTCTTGAAGGGAAAAAAACCCCAAAACAGTAATGTTTAATCTGGACAGAGGGTTTATTTCTGGTTGTGGCACACCAGAGGCAAGTTAAATCCATCTGTGGGTTTTTAGGTTTTGTGCTGTAACCCTCTGTTAATTGCATTCTCCATGGGAGGCGATAGAGCGGCTCCCATTCCCTTACACACTTCTGTCCTTCATCCACATTCCAGCTGTATTTAGACTCAGCTGAATTTAGTAAGCAACTGTATTTAATCTTCTTCTTCACCTATTTTTACTGCAGTAAGTGATTTGACAGTCTAGGGCCTTCCTTTCTCTAGGCACCTGGATGCTACTTCAAATACACTTGAATGGATCACATAGGGCTGTTAAGAGCTTGATAAGGTTGCCATTCTTCACGCAAATGAGAATTTGTCTATTACTGATATGCTAGTTTTCATCTATATTTGCAGAGAAAATATTAAGGTGTTGCCATGACAAGGTTGCAAATGAGGAGTACACACACACACACACACACACACACAGAGAGACACACAGCCCACCCTGCCCAAAAAAATAAATGGCTTGGTGGTATAGCAACTTTTTCTTTCCTACCCACAAGGATATCTCTGTTAGCTAGGGGTGATATGTTATTTTAGTTATCTTTTGATACACATCACCCCAGAGGCAAGGATATCAGTTATGTGAATGGAAATGGGGAGAACATTCATTGAACTTGGCAGTTGTACACATGCTGTGAAATCTACCAAAATGAGAATAGAATGAGTGAGTATAGAACCGTTCTCATTTTGCTATAACCCTACAGATTTCAGTGGGGAATCATGGCTTATCATGACATCAGTGAGAGGAGGACTAGACCCTAGATACATTAAACAGATTTGGAGGGATATGTTTCTTAAGTAGAAATGGGCATTCACAAAGCTGATCCTTTTCATTTTCTGGATGAGTAAATGTTGCTGTTTATCTCAGACTTACTGGGTAAGAGTGTGGAAGTCCTGACATTGACTTCGATGCAGAGCAAACTGTCACCGAAAAGTCTGTGTTCGGATGCACTGAGACTTGCCAAGGCCAAGTTGTGAAGTTAGTTAATTAAGACAGTCTTTCAGTGCTTTTTGCCATTCTCTCTATTTTATGTCAAGATTAAATATAAAATATACTTAATACGGTTGTAAGTCATTCCAATGATTGTGCCACAAAAGCAGTAATAGACAGAACAATAAAATACTAATAATGCTTATTTTTACCTAAATGAAAAGCAATACATGAGAAGAGATGGACCATAAATCCTGTAACTGTCATGCACTAAAAATGGAACACGAATTTAAGGGTATATGTGTCCTTGTGCCCTGATGTCAACTAAATGTCTCTTCATACAGCAATTTTCCTTGATAGAGTCTCAGGGTATCGGGTTTCGGACTGAGTGTTGGCTCACCCAGCTACGAAAGGGGACAAGTGAAAAAAAGAGATCAGAAACTGTTGGCATGTGACAGCAGTATTGTGTCACTCTCATTGAAGTGGTCTGAAATAGAAGCTGAACCAGCCACTGGCTCCCCTCATTGCAACAGGGCTGGGAGGTGGTTCTAGTCCATGGCCCATCACTGCTGAGTCACAGGTACTGCTGCTGCTGATCCATTACCACTGAATAAACTCATTTTGCGCAGTTATCAGCTATAAAATGGATTTAAATCAATCAGAATGGGAAAAAGAACCCCAAACACAAAGCATTTAATAGACTGGTGGTCTCAAAATATGTAACAGGGCAGCTATAGGGCATAAAACAAGCTGGCACCTTTTACATTTTCTGAGTCACTTCACAGAAAAGACAGTTGCAAGAAGAGTGACATGCCTAGGAGAGATTTTTTTTTTTTTAAGGTGTAGAGAACTCTCTATTATTGTTTAGGGGGTAAGATTGCTATGGTATCAAAGGTAAAGACCAGCATACAATAGCTACAGATGAGTCATTTTCCTGAGGAGGTTTTAAGGTACCTAAGTGAATTAAGATAACTTTATACTGTTGCTGTTCTTACCAGTTCAAAATAATGGCTTGTTGCACTACAGGAGTAAGAGAACTCCACGGAGTTCCTAGTGTGTCCAGTGTTTTACAAACTGATAGCACAGATACAGTTCCTCTCCTGGGGTCTTGCAGCATAAACAATCAGCACACATTCACACTTATGCATGCACACACAAAGAGTGAAAAACCCCAGAACCACTCCAATAGGATGTGTTGGGTACAGAAGCAGAAAAATAAAGACCATCCACAGACTGTTCCTGAAAGACTGTAGGGTAACTTCGAGCTGAACTTCAGTGTGCACTGTGTGATGGCAGATAATGCTTCCTGACCCCTGCTAACAGGCATTGGACTCGCAGAGCACAAAGGCAGACATTGTCATTTCTGTCTTGCCAGGTATAAATGGAGAGACTCTTGGCTGCAAATGATTCTTCCAGTTTGAAAGGCAGCTAGCCCTCTGCCCTGGTAAAGAACCAATCGATTGACTGAAAATACAGCATTCTGACATGAAAATGTTCCCTGCTGAGCAGATTTCAAATAGACTATTGAGGTAATAGAGGAGAGGAAAGGACAAACTGTTCTTTAAGACAACAAAATCATTTCAGTTCATGCTTTAGTTTCAAGATATTTCATAACCACGTGAAGTGCTGTTATTTTTCATTTTCCTCTCATTTACTTCAATATTTATGTTTTGTCTTGAATGAAGACTATCTCACATTCAATTCTTTACTCTTCAATTGATACAACACATCTTTTTTCTCTCTTTTCTCTTTCTGCTGAGATCTTAACACAATCTTAAAAAAGAATCAACACACTTGCAAGGATAAAAGTATGTCAAAGAAGGTATATTGAAACATTAAATCAGGAGAAAACAGTGGATGAAAAGACCTTCTATAAAATGTTGGAAGATGTGGGGAAGAAAGTATTTATGGAATTAACCTGTCATGCTACGGGTGATCCCAAGCTCTACAGCTTTTCACACTCTGGTGTGTGTCTATTCCATAACTAGGGTGGGAAGGAGAAAGATTGCTCCTTATGAACAATTAAAATAAAAGCAATTATTAAGCTGTGCATATTTTTCTTCTCATTAAGAATTAAATGAGCAAACAACAGTTTATTTCCTGCTCATTTTTATTCTCTTCCCTTGCTAAAAGGCATTAAAAATCTTTTATACTACATGGAGAGATGGGAAGCTTAATTACAGTGCTTCTAAAGTGCCTTGAGATACTGAAGAGAAAGATGTTATTGTACCATGGAAAAAAAAAAGTTTTTTTTTTCCTCCTTTTTCTGCTAACTGCTTTACAAAGCCTCTTTTGTGACTTCATTTCACCACCTGCCTGAACAGAGGGTGGGCTTCCTATCATAGTAGCCCATAAAGTAGAATATAATCTACTGCAGAAGACTATCACTAGACATAGCTTTGTAACATATAGCCAGAATAAGACCTCTATTCTTTGGTGTTTATTAATGTCACACTGTACACAATACGAAATTTTGATGCTTCTGTAACCCAAATAACCTGAAACTTTTCTTGTGGCCTGCTGAAATATCTCACAGATACGGGATACTGACTCTGGTCAAAACAATGGCTCTATGTGATTGGACCTGATATATTCCATCAGTGCTAGACTGGAAAACTATGAGAAATAAAGCCAAGTCTTTGGATTTTAATGTGGTCTTCACCTCTGAAATAAGTATTCAAAGATTTTTTGTGAACAAGTGCAAGGGAGGACAGTGTCATCAGGTAAGCAGAAAGTTTAGTTTCTCTTCACAAAACCATGGTACTCAGTTTCATGTCTCTGCTGGCTTTCAAAAGAATTTTTGCAGTTGAGAACACTGGTGGTTCAGAGCTCTGATACAATTTTATTTTATTTTTTTCCCTTATGAGGGGTGCAATTGAAGCCCAAGCCTATACTGTTTTTTCTGTCTCTTGCAAAAATGGGTAGGTAATTTTTCCAAAGTACATGAAATTTCTGTATCCAAACATCCCCAAATCTACATGTTTGAATGTTTATAGAATAATCTTTCCTTTCCTCTTCAAAATGAAAATGCTCCCATAGCTAGTTGGGACAGGAGAGGTGTAGAGTTCTTGTAATAAGTTTCTTCATATCTTCCATGTTGGGGAATATATTATTGACCTTGGATTGTTACAGAGAAACGCCTGAACTTTTCCAGCTGAAAGAAAATTGTGTTCTGTTAAAACACTTCTGACCTCCCACCCCATCTGCAAACCTGTAACACGTCTGTACCAGGGCATTGCAACACCATCCTTCAAAATGGACAGGGAGAGAAGAAAGCAACTGCCATATGGTCTTAGATCAGTCTATCACTAGTGGAAAATGTGTATTCATTGTGCATTTGCAATAAGCCCAGCTGCCTCCAGGCATGAGCAGCATGTAGTTGGCTCCTGCAATACTTCTCCTCCTTTACAGGGCTCCCTTCTATCTTGTTAAATCATCATTGACTTCTTCACAGTCCCTCAGCACATGACAGGCTGGCGGCAGCACCCACTCAGTCCAGCTGTGATCAGAGCTGTTGCTTTGGTACATCATCCTTAGTCATTCTTGTAGGTTTCAACAGCCTGTAAGTCAAGCACACAGGTGAACCCTGCAGCTGGCCAGAATATGAGTATTAGGTTGGGATGCATCTTAACACTGAAATGATGGCACCAAAGCATATCCATCTGCATGAAGAAGATAAAGGAGACCAGCAAAGTGGGACAGCTTGGTTCTTGCATATGTGTTTGCATACACACAGAGATAGCCAGCACCACAGTCCTGTGTGCTAAACATCTCAACCAAGGATGAGGTTTTGATCCAAAAAAAATAGTGAATGTTAGAATGAATTTTCTTTTTCCTCTTCTACGCTTTTAATTTCTTCATCATTCCCCAAAGAACAGGTGCACTTTATCATAATCCTAGACTGACTGAAGAGTTCTTGAGAAAAAAAGAACCATTTTGCTATGCAGTGTTACAACCCAACTCCAGACTCCTTCCAATGCAAGATCGGGACAAGTCAGTGACACATCCTTAACACAGGGAATAGTATTCATCTGCTCATCATGTAGGTAGCACCCGGTGACTACAAGTGGGCATATGCAATGTATGACTTGGCTTGGCCAGAAATTACCAAAACTACAGGATGATTTTTGGACAATACTAGAGTTTTCCAGAAAATGTGCTAACTGTAAGCTCTTTAAGATACGGTTTAAATCAACATAAAGAAAAGAAATTATGTTCTCTCATGGGCTGGTTTTAAAGTTCTTCAGACTCGTTCTCTAACTAACATTCTATTACAACCTTTTCACATGTGATATTTTAATGGGGAATGTTTATCTTTTTATATTTTAAGAGATACACGACAAAGATCTTATGTGAGCAGATTTGTGTCCTAATGAAAACAGCCAAATCTGGGTTTGCTCATACAAAGAATTAAATTTTGCCCTGCTCTTTCCTAGAATTCTTTTTTGTTTTCCCCTTTCACATGGCAGTTGTGTTTCTGACCTTCATAAAGAAAACCAGAACAGATCCTATGTCTGCTCTCACGCAAACTTCCCTGAAGCTGAGCTGCTTCTGGGCCCTGGGTCTTATGCCTCATAGGCTTGATGGACAGATTGGCAGTCTGCAAACTGTCAGTTGCCTACACAAATTATGTGTACAGTTGGCATGTAATGTAACAGCCCTTTCAGGATATTACCAGGAAGATAGATTGCCTGGAAGAGGATGAGTCCAGCACAGCAGACTTCCTGCAGCAATACTGCAGAAAGCTTGCAGTATTTTTGATATCAAGGGAAGTGTTTTCCCCCTGGACACCCTTTGTGAATCACATTATATTAATCCCAGCTGCACTCTTAAGTAACAACAATGCAGGGTCATTCTCAAGAGTCATATTTAAAATACAAAGAAGGCAGTAAAAGACAAATACTGCAGTGGCATCCAAATGTATGTGACACACATGCTTAATTTCTGTATTTCTATTTTGAAAAGGATGGGTAAGGTTTATGTCTAGTTGCCTGTGAGCCTTCCTACCATCACTTCTTTCTCTTCACTTTGAAATAAAAGACAGTAAATATTAACTCATTAAATAATGCAAATTTGATTAGGATGTACAACAGGAGGAACAGTAAGCTACAGTCAAGAAAAAGATCCTTATAAATCCAGAGTTACCACAAAGCAATTTTAAAGAAGTGGGATTTATTTATTTTGCAAACAGAGAAGTCTTTCATGTCGTTTACAGAATAGGCATCCTATTAGCTGGGAACCTGTCCTAATTTACTCTTGTCAAAATCCTAGACAATCGTTTGATCGGCTTTAAATAAGATACAGACAGTTGTAGAATTGAGTTTGAATTTAGTAAATATTAGCTGCTGTTTTTCCATTTCATTCACTGATACATTTATTTTACCATAGTTATTACCCCGCCATTCTTGATATGTCTGCTATGAGTTTTGTCAGTGTGAAAAAATTCATGGCAAAAGAGTAAATGACATGTAAAATGGGGGGTTATTTTATTGTAATGTACTTTAAAGACTGAAGACTGATTTAGAAATAACTGACTTTAAAATTAACTACTTATTGTGTTTGGGTTTTTTGTCTGATTATTTTTAAGCATCATCGGTTGTGGAAGACATTCTCTCACATTGTGTTTATATCTTTTTGCTTGAGAAATACTTCAAAACAGTTTGGAAGTAATTTTTGTCAACAGTGAAGGTCTTTATCAAGTAAGACCTGGAGTGGTAGAAAAAATATCTTGTAACAACAGTGTAAATTAAGGAATGTATAGTTTCTCAAACTGCAATTTGATTAGCACACAAAGACAGCCCTCATACTCTTTATACACACACAGAAAAAAGACAATATCTTTAATGTTAGTGACCATTTGTATGTCGATAGCATTACTGAGAAAAATATGTTGAAATATGTTGATGTTCTTAAAAATAGATGAATTTTTTTCAAAACTAAGATCAGTTTTCCTTTGAAACTGCTACACATCTTGGTGTGTTTGTCTCTTCTGAAAAGTCACTAGTATTCAAATTCATTTAAATAATGCATATTGCATACATTAGAAGAGAATTGCTAAACCAAACAGTGAATTTGTTTCCACTCAATTCAAAGACAGATGTGCACAACTGATCAAATAAAAAGTGTAAGTATGCCTGTTTTTATAATTTTTTAATACCTGGATGGCAGTTATAAACTAAATCTATATAGCAATAATAATCTAATAAAATTTTAGGAGACCTTGTTTCAAAATAAATTTAGGCAAATTATAATCTATTTATATGCAGTTCTGGAAAAAAGGAATGACACAGAGGTGAAAACATAATTTATCAGCATTTATTTTCACAGTTCCTTCTAGAGCATTTGTACAGTGTTGACTTACACAGAATTACCAAATAACACTTGCTTTTGACAGCCCAGTATTAGAACTCTCTTGTTCCTTCTCTGTTGGCTGTTGATTTTCTCACAATTATCACTTAATCTACCTGTGCTGTTTTTGACTGGGATAGAGTTAATTTTTTTCCATAATTGCTAGTAGGGGCTTTGTTTTCATTTTGTGCTGGAAACAGTATTGAAAATTCAGGGATATTTTGATCACAAGCTGATTTTGTAACAACAAGTTGTCCATGAGCCAGCAGTGTGCCTTTCCTTGTGGCCAAAAAGGCCAATGGTATCCTGGGGTACATCAGACCTGGATATATTCAACTGGAAAATTTTTATTTCAGACTAAGGAAAAATAATAAATACACTATAAAAGTAACAAACAGTAACTCTTCATGGGCAAATGAAAACAGGCAGCCAATTTCTCAGTAACATTTGACATGTTGTATGAATCCCAAGATAACCAGTGGAATTTTTGACAATAGTACTGTGTAAGCGTTCTGTCTGTAGAGAGGATGACTAGTTTTTGTTTTTTTTTTTCAGGTATGGATGCAGTTACAGGGACCATTTTAACAGCACAGAGAAACCAGAAGTTGTGAGGCCCTGAAACCTAATGAGGATAGTCCAGAATGTTGTTTTTTTCAAGGCACAGCAAGAACTACCACAAGCCAAAGTGGCTTTCCTGTGCTGTGGAAAGTGGCATTTCTCTTCCATAAGACCAAAAGTTTCAATCAGAAGTACATCTGACAGTGTTTTGTTCTTGAGAACAGGTGTGCTCTGGTTTTATATCTCATATGACATTAACATCTTACTGACTTTGTCCAGGAATGTCTAAATGTTTCTAGCAGCCTTGAGTAGATAGTTCTTTTCTAATGGACTGGATCAGACCAAGGAGTCTGGACACTGGTAAATCACGTAGTGTGGAGTTACAAGAGTGGGCTGTAGGCAGCCTTGGCCTTGATGGCTTGCGGCTGTGTCCCTGGGAGGAGGGAAGGCCAGCACTGAATGCAGGTGTGCTGATTCCTATAACAAGAAGCACATGAGTAGCCCAAGGGATGATGGGTATAAAGGCTGTGCTGTAGGATCACAGAGCAGCAGATACTGAGCTGAGCTGGAGCTGACTGGGTGGATGCTGAGCAGGTGCCTTCCTCTGCCTGCCACCCTTTTCTGCCACTGCCTGCCTCTGGTTGCTGATGCCTGCTACCCTATGCCATGCTGGACTTTTTGGACTCCAACATCTGGTACCCCGTGTTTGTATGTATCGCGGCGATAACTGGCTGAGCCTTAGAAGCTCTTGAAAGCCTCCAGCAGTATGAGCCTCAGGGACTGCAATCCACTCGAGGGAAGTGGAAAAGCCGGCCGGCGCGTAATCCCTGGGCGGGGGTGGGCTCAGGAGAGCCGTGAGTAGCCTACGCATGTAAGTCCAGGATTGGACTGCCTTGGGCGACCGTGCCTCTGGGAAGGACGGTGAGCCGCTGTAGCTCTTGCCCAAGCAAGTCTGGGATTGGACTGCTTTATGGGTGACCGTGCCTCTAAGAGGGATGGTGAGCCGCTGTAGCTCTTGCCCATAAGGTCGGTGAGCCGCTATAGCTCTTCCCATGCGTGATTACTGCAGATGGTGCCGCAAAGTTATACTGCAAACTGTGTTGGCCTGGTGTAAGGCAATATCTGGAACTATGTTGCCCCGGTGTATGGCAACACGTAGTATCAGCACATTTGCAATGCCAAACTGCACTGGCTCTGCAGTCTCCACATCAGGGACTAGACTTTTCTCTCTGCAACATTAATTTTGTTTTGGCCTGAAACATGCATCTCCGGAGAACCTTCTTCAGCTTTAAATAACTCAGTGTTTTAATTTCTTTTCCTCACCCTAATCTGGGGTTGGGAAGGAAGTTCGGTAGATGTGAGAGTGCCCAGTAGTTTCACAGAAAGAACACTATGTAAAGCAGAAATGTCAGGAAGGAGAACAGCATATTTGCATCCTATTTATTACTATTAGCACGTGATTAAATGAAGGCTTAAAGAGCCATAGTTTCACTACATATTTGCTGGATTGCTGATGGTATGGTTTGATGCTTCCACCTCACCCTAGCCTGACATCAGCTGAAATCAAGTCTAGGCTGTTGCTCAAGTGTTAGTTCAGCTCAGCTATACACAATGCAGGATTTAGCAGTCTCAGACATTAGATAAAATGGGAAGTAAGAACAGATGGTTCCTAGAGTGTGCATAGTTCTGTGCACAAACCTGGCGGGGCTTTCTTGGCATAGAACCAGGGATGGGATTGATAATTTCTGATTTACTGTGCCGTATACACATGGAAAAATAAGCAGTATTGATTGAGTTTTTTGGAATTATGGGAAAGGAGCATTTAGATTTCAACACAGGACATTAGAGCTCTCAGTCAGAAGGAGAATTTGTGCATGGAGACCCAGGTGGATCTGAAGATGTTTGGTTTAGTGAATATTAGGAATGTGTAGTCTCTTGGTTTTGTGCTGATGGTTGTGTATGGTAAAACCCAAGAGAACTACTTAAAGCTTTGCAAGATTTCATAGAGTCCTTTACAAGGGCTTCCATAGCAACATTTTGAAGTCTTAAAATTACATATTTGCAGGTGAAATGGTTGAGTTGATTCTCCAAGAAAATCTGACCTAAAGCAAGTAAATTAGGTGCAAACTGATATATAAATAGTCTTATTTTTCTTGTTTTTCTTACAATTATGATATTTATAAATAAAACCGTATTTAAATGTAACAGTTCTTGAGACTATTTGAGTTGTTTTTGCCTTTAGCTGATCTTTATTCTGCAGTAGTAGTGCACTTTCACTATTGTGTGACCGTAGTCAGTCACATTCACAAATTGAATAGTAAAATATGAAGACAATTAATGTGAGCATAAAGTTTAAAAGCAAGTCCGAAGCCTTTTTAGAAATTTTCACATGGATGAGTCTCTCTTTAGGAAGGAAACAAAACCTACCCGTTAATGGATGAAGTAATTCCATTGGCATTCCACTGCACCCAGCTGTAAGAAAGGCTTGCTTGTTACTTAGCAAATGCTTTCTTTTACTTTCAGTTCCCAACAGTTGCTTTCAGGCCTTGGGGCTTTCATTAGGATGTCTAAGAGGGACTGAAATGTTTAAACTATATGCCTGAAACTATCAAAGAACTTCTTCAGTTCAATTTTCTACTGTATTCTTGGCAGCTGGAATGCAGCAGTGACTGTATTCTGAGGTACCCTTCTCCATCAAAAGTGGATTGGAACAGAAACTGAATCAGTGGTGGTAATTGAGTTCAGCTCTAGTTCCTATCCATTTGAACTTCGTCATAAAAATCCCAGCACAAGTCGTCCTATAAGAAGTAAAGACTACAAAAGAGACAAGGAAGGATGTGTGAAAAAACATATTTAAATTGGCCTGGAGAAACCCAAATTGTGACTGTAGCTAACCTTTGGAAGAAATTCCTAAAAATACTAGAGAATGCAAATTTAAGTGTTTGTATGATAAAACATGCAATCAATCAATAAATAGTTTCATGAAAAATGATGTAAAAATGTAGAGCTGAGGGCTGACATGAACTCACCCTTTCCATAAATGTATAGAAGAATTAGTGACAACTTTATGAAGCCAATGGTTAGGTTGAAATACACAATCCTATACTCAGTGTGGATGGTATTTTGGCTGTATTCAGGCATGAAAACCAGGTAGTGGTACTGCCTGTGCAAGTCTGACATTTAATTCATTTTAACAATATTTTATTTTGCCCATGATTTCCTTCTCCGAGTCCTCATAGACACTCAATGGTGATTACTGCATGCACTTACAAAAAGATTGGACTTTTAGTTCATTTTGTTGTTTGTTTTCATTTTGTACACAGAAGCATAGAATAAACCAACAAACCCAGAGGAGAAGTGTATGTTTATCCGTAAGGATGATTTAGTCAGTAATTCAATGACTATCTTCAGGACAACACTGTTCTTGCTCTGTCTCTATATTGAGTAGGTGTCCATTGACAGTAATGTGGCCCAAGATATCTACATTACATGAAAAACTATGCATTCAGGCATGTAAATGTTTGTTTTAGTCTCAAACTTCATCCTAAACCAGACAACTAAACCACAGCAGATGCAAACTGAAATTACCAGTTCAGTTTGCGGAAGTATCAGAGCAGACTTACCTTTCTATTGACATGGTAGGAAGAAGATGACTTTATCTGGCAAACTCCTCCTGACAGATCAATCCTCAGTTGTTTTATCAGATCCTTACAGTATATTAAGGTCAATGAATGAGAGGCCTTCAGTCATCTCTGATGGGGTAATTGATTTTACAGATAGATTTCAAGACCAGGACAAAAAGGTGCCTTGAATAGATATTTTGCACAAAGGAGCCTAATATAGAGTTTATGAATTAAAGATATACCTAAGAGATTTGACCTATCATTTCTTCTGACTGCCTTTTTAAGTGTAATGTCATTCCTTGTAATCACTGAATTTAATCATTGTTGGATTTTATAAGACCGATAATATCCCTTCTGTAAACTTTTGAACAGGAGTGAATATAGCACAAGTTTAATTTATTACAGCTACAGCAGTGAAAAAGCAGAGTGTTGGTCTTGGTTAAACTGTAAGTCAAAGCATATCTGATATATGCATCCATCAGTGGAAATACAGTTGCACCTGTCATGACCTTCTCCGTTGTTTTTTAACAGGGGAAAGACTGGAAGTTTCAGGAGTTGAATTAACCTCCAACTGGATTTAATCATGGCAGAGCAAATAAAAAATTGACATTGCAATCTGGTATCAGAGAAAATGCCACCTGAGAGAAACTCTGTTGAAGACATCTGATACAAATCTGGCCTTGTGAATCTAATTGACTTGGTTAGGAAGTTGTTCTAACTGGAATTTTGGAATTTGCAAATCCTGCTGATGTTAAATATTGTTATCAATAACCCTCTTGCTTTAATCAACAACACTGCTAATGCATAGGGAATAACTGGCTCAGATTCATCAAGATACAGACTAAACAGGAAATACTTGGATGACTTTAAAAGCTCTCTGGGAGAAAATATATATATACATCTTATTTATCTTTTGCTGTGACTGATCCTGCATCTGATATCTCCTAATACAGAGATGCAGGATCTTTTTGTGCTTAATGAGCAAAAAATTCATCTTTGGAAGGAACGAAGCTCTCAGAGGTAGAGTCTGTAGCTTATTGCTATTCAAAGTGCAAATTTCTTCACCTCTTTTAGTCACACAGAGAATGACATTTGGGCTAGTTCTTTGTAGCTGAGCTTTTTTTGACTCTTGGAAGAGGAAACATAAAGAAAACAAAGATGTTCTCTTAGCTTTCAAAGAATTCTGACTTCTCCCGAGGCTCAGGCCTGTCAGCAAACCTGACCGTACACTGTGTTCAATCGATGTGCTTGAACCACTTCCCCCTTATTTAAGGAAACGTGTTAATTTAATGTTTCTGAAGTAGGTAATTGGTGACAGTAGCAAGCTCAAATCTCTTCTCGAATTCAGCTTGGTTTTTAGTGTTAGTACAAAATGCTTTTCCTGTGTTTGAGAACCCACACACATCTGTTAATGCCAGATATAATACCTCTGGCTGTACCACTTATCGCTCCTGAGCTCTGCCAGCACAGCGACTCTGCAGAAACAGCTCTTTCAAATCCCTCTCTCCAGACTCTCCATTTGAATTCCCTGGCAAGCTTCATGCAAAGAGTTGGTTATCTCTTGGTCCTGTCTGTAGATGGTGAGATATAAGTAACTGCATGCTGGAGGGTAGAGTGAAAAATCATATTTAGCTGTCAGGTAGGGAGAGAGAAACCCAGTGTAGTGGGTCTATAACCAGTAAACCCTGAAGTTCCATAATTTTCCTTTAAAGAGATGAGATTTAGGACTTTCTATGCTACAGTAACTTAAAACTTAGCTTTTGTATGCTACAGTCTTTAACTGTCTTGTTCTATGTAATCAGTAACTGTTTATTTTTCAGATTTATGCAATTTGAGGACCTAAAACCACATATGCGTGCTCACACATATGTCTTTCTACTTTCCTGGAAACTTTGCTTCTCATTTGTTGTGTTGATTTCCTGCAATGAAAATATTCCAAGAGAAAAAAGTAATAGAAGATTACTAAATTTTCTTCTGGAGGGAGAATGACAAGTTCTAGAATGTAAATATTGTGTTATATCATTGGGTTTCCACACAGGAAACTGTATTAAAATCTGTTTTCCAAAACAACCCCAGAACAACCCTATGGAACCCTCACCTTGAGCTGTACTCTCACTCTGGTGTTTAAAATACAATATTTTCAGTTACTTCTTCAAGTGTTTTTTCCTCACACATAGCCATTAAGAAAGTCTTGGCTATATATAACTCTGTTTTCAAGAGAAGATAAAGAAAGGAGGAATGAGGGGGACAATCTAATGGAGTGAGATAATGTTCATATTTTCATATGATAAAAAAAGGAAAATGGAATAAGAGCTTGAGGATGCTGGCCATCTCTTAAGACCAATCACAAAATGTCTGGCTTCCCCAGGTATTATGTGTTAGTTGCAAAAAATCATGCTCTAATGATCATGGAGACTGGACCATGTCAGTTTGACAACAAGGAGTCTGTGGAATTTGGTTTTGGCTGCTCTGGACCAGTGTCTAGTAAGACCTGTTATATGGGGAGTGACTCTTCAGCTGAACCTGTAAATACCTCTCTGTTGATATGACCAATTCAGTGCTCGTAATTCAGTTCGGCTCAGTGTGAACTCCTCTCTCTTTGGCTCACCCTGTGCCGAGTTCTGGCTCTTCAGACAGAAAGTCAGACCAAAACATGCCGTTAGTCAATACCGTGCTCCTGACAACAGAGCTGCTGTTTTCGGGCACAGACATATTCAACTTGTCTCTGTGAATTTTAGGTTTGACAATCAAACAGGAATTCACACCTGACCAAAAAAGATACCTTTACTGCACAACATGTTTCAAGGCTTTCCTGCTTATTTCATCAGTAGCCATTTATCATTGACATGGGGAGGTCATGCACAAATCCCTGCTGAAGAGAACTGGAGGGTGTGGAATTGCAGGTGTGGGAAGTCTCACAAACAAGAATAGGTAGAGCTGACCTCTCCTCCCTGAAGGTAGAAGAGAACTTTATTGCCTTTATACCTTCTAACAGCAGGACATTCATAGACCTAGTTAAATTTTGTATTTTCTGTTACTTGGCCAATTCTTGTTGAAGTATGCTTCTTATTGGGGGATCTGCCATTTGATTATGAAGGTGCTTATCATAGGCAATCTGACATTCATTCAAGGAAAAATGAAATTTCACAAAAATTCTTAAAATTCTAGATTTTAGCTCAAGATTTAAGAAAATAATAAATTAAGCAAACACTGCATTTTGGTTGGTTTTGGTTTTTTTTGTTTTTTTCTTTTTTTTTTTTTTTTTTTTTTTTTCCCTTAAAGTGGCAGCATGAATCATTGGAAGAAAGCTAGGAGGGAAAAAAATAATTTTTTCTTCACATCTTCATATGATGTCAGCACTAAAATATCTTTACGCAAACACAACACCTGAATTCAAAAATTCTATTAACCAATTATTTGTCATTTTAAATTCATTACTAGAACTGAGGTTTAGCAAGAAATTAATAATTTTTCCTGTTGGGTAAATGAGTATATAATTAGTCAGGCTAGAAAAAAATTGCAAGACCTCTCAGAAGCACTATTGCTGCTCCCCGTGTTTCTGACTTGCTTTTCTTATTTGAGACCTTGATGATTTTAATCTTGGATCAGTGAGTGCTACAATTAGGATGGTAAAAAGAAACGGTAGTTCAAATGACCACTTATTTTAAGAGCAGAGACTTCAATATACTTTTAAATAGTCTGAAATATAAATTGTTAGTTGAATTATCCTGGTGACTTGCTCAGTAGTATTTAGGCATAGTTATTTACTGACTAGTGTATTTGAAGCTTGAGATTATAAAGATACTTTCCTCCTGAACTTTCTATATAACAGTCCTGGTTTCTTGAGTGCAAGATAGCAAAGAGTGAAATCCACTGGAGCAATTAATGCACACTGGAAAAACAAGATTTGAAGTAGAGGAGGAACAATTGATTTTAGGCTGCTTTCAAATGTTCATGGGTGGTTGAAGTGTAATCTCTGTTTAAACACCATTTTCTGTCTCTTCTCAGTTGGCAAATTCACATGCATTTCCCTTAAAGACTATAAAGACTTTATATGTATACTATTTTATGTCTGTTTCCAAGAGTTACATGCTCCTGTTTGGTCTTTCATGCACCTCTTTTTTCACTTGTTCAATATAAAAAATTCCACACAACCATGTTTTGCATGGAAAATTGCACAGTTTTCTGAAATCAACAAATATATAATCATCTCATATAACATCATGTTAATGACATTGAAATTGCTCGAGCCACCATACAACAGAAATAAACACAGAAAAATCTTTGTTCGAAGACAAAAACGTGTTTGGGGACCATTTGACATTACAACAAGAAGATGTAATGCTTCCTAGGAGCCAGATATATCCTAAACATCTAGAAGGTAGAATAACACAAGAAAAGCAGTTTACTCTTAATACACTTTAAGATAGTGGAAAAAAATCTTTATAATCCTGGATTTCACTGCACTGTTGTCTTCAAAGGTGTTTAGAAATGTTCCCTACACCCTATAATTAATGATGAATGTATATATTATAGAATCAATAAATATTTAAAGTAAAAGAGATACTTATGTAATTTGGATTTCCGCCCCCCCCTTTTAATTTTCTCAATTGTGAGTGTGCACTTCAGTCACATATGGAATTTTCCATCTTCATGCGTCAAGTAGAAAACCAGAATATCTTTTCTGTAAACCATTGCATTAACATTGTCTAGCACATTTGTCTAGTGTAGAAAATCCACTGGAAGCTAGTGCTTGGTACTTCAAGTGCCTCTGTCTTGTAGATAAAACCAATAGAATTTGTGGGCTGTTCCGAAAACTGATTTGCAAGAAAGCTGAATCCTTAATTAGATTTCTTAACTGGTTTTCCTCCTCATTTGGATTAGTATTACAGGCATCACTGTACAGTTTTAACAATCCTTTAATTTAGACACTCCTAGGATTATATTTACTCCCAAATTGCATCATCATGTATAAACTGGCACAGTACCTGTTACAGTAAAGACTGCATGCAGTTAATGACTCTGTAATTATATAGACATCATAAATGATATTGATGCTTCATGCAATGAAGTAACGTAATTAAAACTTTCGAATTTCTGCTTTCTGAAGTGGAAGCTAGGGTAATTAATGAAGCTTATTTTGGGGGTCAGATCTTGCTAATCAATAAGATCATCTGGATTTAATTTTTCATCTTGCTTACTTGCCCAGCCCTTATTCAAATTGAATTGATAGAGAAAAATTGTGATGACTAAAAAAATTTTATCTCTATGTTAAATATGTAATGAATGGCCACTCTGGTGACAGTAGGAAACATTGATTGAAGACTCTATTAAATATAATTTGAGAGATGGATTTAATTATGAGCATTGTTAATGGTTGATGTAGAAATCATGCTGCACATAACTAATTTTAGATAGCTCAAACTGGGGATTCAGAGAATGAAAATAAGAATGAACTACTTGGGAAATATTTGAGTTTCTGAGAGCATGAGAGGAGTGTATGATCCCTCCCAGGGCAAAATGATGTGGATTTCCAAATGATGATGTTTAGAATAGCACATAAAGATCTCCCTAATCAGTGCATTTTTAATGTGTTTGTTCCTCTGCCAGATGAGTCTATGCTGAAAGCTGAAAAAGAATTTAATTAGCTTAGGAATCTACAGTGTATCTACCATTTGATGAATACAGTCCATGTTCCTTAAAAAGAAGAGGTATCTATTTATTTAGATTTCTTCTTTCTCTTTTTTCTTTCATTTCCAAAGGAAGTTTTCTCTTATTTGTTGTAACTATAAACAAGAAAACAGATGTTTTCTGAGATACTCCTATTTCTTTCTCAGCAGAAGTTTTATGTTTCATCTCCAGTAACATCCAACTAGAATATTATTCAAGGTGGAAATGGGTGCGGGTATGTTAATGACAGAAGATGTGGAAAGTATTCAGTGTTTCCTTCGTCATCCAGCATGAACTGTGTAAACCATCCTGTTTTATTTTGAGCCTTTGCGATCCCCTTTCACTCATAAAACATCCCCAAGAGATAGGTGTCTTCCACACGCATGAAAATATGGATAGCATGTGAAAGACTTTTCCAATTACAGCAGTTCTTTCTTACCTATTGCACAATTTTATGTTTTAGCATTTCAAAAGTTTATTCATCTCTCTTAAAAAAATGCCAGAGGACAGTCCTCTCTCAGCCAAGGGGTTGAACATATCCAGCTCCCTCAGCCTTTCCTGATAAGAGAGATGCTTCAGTCCCTTGATCATCATTGTTGCCCTTCACTGGACCCACTCCAGGAGCTCCAAGTCTCTCTTGGACTGAGGAGCCCAGAACTGGACACAGCACTCCAGATGTGGCCTCACCAGGGCTGAGCAGAGGGGCAGGATCACCTCCCTTGACCTGCTGGCAATGCTCTTCCTAATGCACCCAGGATACCATTGGCCTTCCTGGCCCCCAGGGCACACTGCTGGCTCACAGACAGATTGGTGTCCACCAGCACCCCCAGGTCCTTCTCCCCAGAGCTGCTTCCCAGCAGCTCAGCCCCCAGCCTGTGCTGGTGCATGGGGTTATTCTTCTCCACATGCTGCACCATGCATTTGCCTTTGTTGAATTTCAGACAGTTCTGTGCTGTGAGGAACAGAGATGGAATTTAGAAGATGTAGGAAGCCTGAGAGAGAATGGCATAAAGCTGTTGGAGGGAAAATCAGGATGTCTGTGAAGGCAGAAAAAGAAGAGATTTAGCAGAGAGACTGAGCAGATTTATGAAGCAGGATGAGCCTATGTAAGACAATCAATTAAAAATGAACAAAAAATTGTAAATGAGGTAATGCAGATTCTGCATAATGCCTGTTAGTGTACTGCAGCATTTGAGTCATCATGTTGCCAATGCCACAAACGCAGAGTGCATGCCTGGTTTTTCTAAAGTATTAAAATCTTCTCAGGTCCAGTGGATCTTTATTATAAACATTTTGAACAGCTCTGATTACGGATAATTAAAGCTGGGTTTTTTGGTTACAAATAATCAAAATAATCATATTAGAAAGACAATTCTCTGAAGTAGCATTGCCTGACCTGGTTTTCTTTGCTGCTTTTTTGTAAGCAAAAGAATGACATTTATTCTTCCATAATAAAACCTTCAATTTTAGAAATGTTACTGGCTTGACCACTTCTGAATAAAAATAATCTTGGTAGAAATTATCACAAGACCGTATATGCAGTGCTGAAAAGCACAATTAAAGACATTTTCATTTATATGGCATAACATTTTCTCTGATATATAGTTTTGATTGTGCTCAGTATAATAGGGCCTGATTTTAATTGAGTTCTGGGCAATGTCAAAACATGGATACATAATGAAAATAATGACATAACTTCTGTGCTATTTTTCTTTTTGAATACTCTCAAAAAGAATGTCTCATAAAGTATTCCTTAGGTCAGACTTCTGCAACAGGCATTGCATTATCCTGGTCAAAAGCACATCTTTCAGGTCTTTACTTTCCCTATGTAAAATTTGAGAGAGATCATTTCTGTACTTCTTAAGAACTTTAAAGATAAATGGATGTAAATGGATATACAGAGAATCTAGGTTTTTCTATGTGGTTTCAGGGCAGGGTTTTTGTGGACTGAGACTGTTGTCAACACTAGATTCAGAGGCTTCAGCAAACATCGAATTGGGGTCTGCAAGGAACAAAGTGGCTATGTTAGCAGATCTTTGTGCACAAGTCTAAGCAGAAAATCTAACATCCTTAGTTTCCTCCCTAAGATGGTCTTCAAATAATTGTGACCTTTCTCTGCTTTGTTCTAGAAAAAGCATTGTCAGTCCAACCCTCTCTATTAATTTGTTTGATTTAGGGCAATTTCAAACTGCTAATGAAGAACATTACCTTGTTGAAACATTCCTTTTCAGCATACATACAAGTTAAGACACACTATTTTTCAGAAGACTACCATGTATTCTAGGCCTGTTTTGGTGCACACACATTCCACTGGATGCAAATAATTATTTTAAATCTGCAAGTCTCTTAGTATGCATGCATCCAAGAATACACCCACCATATCATTATAAGCAAAAATATAGTGCACCTTATATGTAAAGCCAACAACTTCTCATATTAATTAAATCCTAGTAATCTAATTAAAGCCAACATACAGCTATTACTAACCTAGATGCAATCATAGTACAAATTAATAAAGAAAAAACTTCCTTAATAACAGTGTTTCAAAAGCAGTTGTAAAAAAACCTTACCAATAGCTACATCTTTTCTAAAATTCCTCTGGATTCTAGGTTGACAGTACCAGTGTTCCTGGAGTACAGACTAGGTGGGATGCCACACTGAGTTGTCAATATCCTGGCTTAATTTCAAGAGCTACTGTTCATCATGCAGTGCCTAAATATATTTGCAAAAGCCAAAAAGCTAAAAAGGCAAGCTCAGACAAATCCTAAGACCTTGCACTGTCAGATAAGTACAAGGCCTACAGCCTTTATTAGTACTGGCAAAAGACATGTCTGATAAGCCACACTGGTACACAGCAAACACACCACTTCTATCCCAGTGTGTCCAACAAGCTTTCTGGTATAATGACATTAATAAATATTTCACCAAATGGCTGCTCTGAAAAGTAACAAGCATATTTACGATGGGATAACAGACTGGTAAACACATTAGTTAAAGGCTTGAAACTCCCTGAATTGTATCTCAAGAAATAACTGAAATAGTACAGTGAATGCTCTTTTAACCTGGAAAAGATACAAGCACATAAGTTTATGGTTCCCTGATATTCTCATTGTTCTGACAGGGATTCCAGAAATATATACCCGCAGATCCTTATTTAAGGCAATGCATATTTCAATTTAGGGCATTTTATCTGTGACATAATGCATTTATTTTATTAGAAAACAATGTAAGATGTTCTGTCCGGGGCATTCTTGCTTACTTATTTGTCATGACCTAACATGCTTTGCAAGATTTCCAAGTGAAGACTGGAGATACATTGTCCAAAGCCACAAAGAGAAATGGAAGAAGCTGACATTGCTTCTGCTTGGAGGAGGTATTGTTCTGTTTGTAACATTAGTGACTTTCCTTAATAATTTGTAATATTGAAAGTTCTAAAAACACAGCCAACAGTCTCCAAGATCAATACAAATAGCTCAGTGCTGATGAAAATGAACAATGAGCTGTTTTACACCTTCTGGAAGGGAAGTCCATCACTTTATATTCATGCACTTATGTACATTTTGTTCAGCAGTTCTTTTCTCTTACACGCTTTCTGTGTATTCAAAGTACTAGATCATATTATTGCTAATCCTGAATCTTGTAGTCTTATGTTCATCTCAATTGATAAGAAAAATCAGGCACTAAATACTGCTGGAACTATTTTTAAATTTACTTATTTACTCTTCTTAGAGTATCCAGGTTTATGAACAGTATAAGATCAAGATACTTTTATACTAAAAAAAAAAATCCATGTCATGAAAAAATATTTCATCCTGATTATGTCATGAACTTTCCCTAAAGATAGTACAGGGCACTGAAACACTGCTTATGCTTAAGGATATTAGTAGTTTCTTGAGTATTTTCTTTTCTGAACCCTTTAGAATTTTTATTTGGGCTTATTCAGTTAAAAATTCATAAGACCACTGTCAGTTGAAAAAATGCTTTGTAAGTGCTTACAGAACTTGATATTGGTATACCTAGAAGAAATGTTGGACTCAGAAAATCTCTCTTTTTGTGAATGCCATCCTGAGATCTGAAGAGTTATGTTAAGGTTGGGAGTACTATTCCTTTATAATGAATTCTTTTCTGTTAAAATAGTGAGCTACATATAATATAAATATTGTCTCTGTCAGTGTGATCTTGTGATATGCTGTCTAGCTTTGAGAGGTGGTTCCAAAAGAATTCAAAAGCTGGACATCTGTCAAAGTTCCAAGTTCAGCAAAATGTGGGAAAGTTTTCTTCTTCTAATTTCATGGAGACCAGGTTTCTACAAATAGTTATTACTTATTATTATACTTTTCTATTTACATTACCAGAAAATCTAAGACTTTAAAGAAGTCCTTGAAGAGGTGCATTATGAAAGACACAGCTTTTATTTCTCTGCTGATTTCATTGACTCAGAAAAAGGAATTATTTCCTTTAGTATTCAAATGTTCTAGTTCTTGCTAGTGTGATGGTATTTAAGCTGAACTTGACGAGCCTTCTTGAAATATCTTCCCAGAATATGTTATCATAAGAATCCGTTCCTTATCTAGTACGATCAGGACTAAAATAAACAAATACATAACATACCATAAACAACATATTGTATGTAACTAAATATACACAAAAAAAGCAGTAAGACATGACATTCTGCACCATCATGGAGGAGAGGCAGGTAGTTTTAAACTGAGCTTTCATAAGAATCACACAAGAAACTAAAATCAGCAAAGAGCAGAAACTGGATTCTGACTGTAGGGAATCACTTGTTAAGCTGAAGAGAAACACTGTTAAAATTTGAATTTTACTAGGACAAGTACATTTCTTAGAATTCCATAAATAAGTTAAAGGTGAGGAATCACTGTATAATGAAAGTAATTTCATTAACAAGTCTCACTAGAAAAATGGGACATCACCTAACATTCATGTATTTTTAGTATGATTAGATAACAGATGCAATGAAAAAAACAAGTGAAAAGCCAAACATATAGAAGAAATCAAACCCCTGTTGATGAACTTTATATTATAAAGAAATTAATAAGCTAATAAGGTTCTAGAACCCACTTAGGAGATTAATAAGAATGAAAAGGACCAGAATATAATATGATTTTTATTAATATTTTTTAAAATGTTTACCTGTGACTAGTGGTACACATAAAACTGAGGAAAAGGAATAGACTGGATAACATCTTGAACTTCCTTCTGGATATGCTTTGCTATAAAATAAATGCAGATTGAGATTTGACTAGGATATGAGAAGAAAACATAAAGAAAATTTAAAGTTCCAAAGATATTTGCAGAGTACCATCTCCTCTTGCCTCTGATTCATGCTGTTCTTACGACTTTTCTCAAGCAAAAGAGATGTCACTGATCTACTGTAGCTGATCAGAATTTTGCTAAATAGTCACAGAATTATAGAATGGTTTGGGTTCGAAGGGACCTTAAAGATCATCTAGTTCCAGCCCTGTGGACAGCGGCACCTTCCCCTAGACTAAGTTCCTCAAAGTTCTGTCCAATGTGGCCCTGAACACTTCCAGGGATGGGGCATCCACAAGTTTCTGGGAAATCTGCACCAATGCCTCACTACCCTCGCAGTAAAGAATTTCTTCCTAATATCTAGTCTAAACATACTCTCTTTCAGTTTAAAGCAATTCCTCCTTATCCCATCATTCCATGCCTTTGTAAAATGTCTGTCTCTTGTAATCATCTTCAGGTATTTTTGTAAGGTATCCCAGAAGCCTTCTCTTCTTCAGGCTCTACAACCCCAACTCACTCAACCTTTCCTTAAAAGACAGATGCTCCAGCCCTTTGATCTGTTCCATGTCCGTCCTCTGGACTCACTCCAACAGGTCCATGTTCTTCCTGTGTTTGAAGCCCAAGATCTGGACATAGTACCAGGTGACATCTCATGACAGTGGAGTAGAGTAGGGGGGGAAGCCAGCAAGCCCCATAGTATCATCTTTCTCTTAAAAAGCAGGTAGCGGCTTTCAACTTTCTCACATTGCTACTTCATTGTAATGAGAATGCAGACCAGAATGCAATTCCGAACAGACTGGGATGTTGGTGGGGTTAAAAAGGATGTGCTCCCATTCAGCTGTCATCAGGTGTTAGAGGAGAAAGAGTGAACAATCTTTGCAAGTGCAGCTAGTAATGTAGATAAATAATGGATACTGCTAGTGGCCTGAATGCATTTAGAGAATCCCAGCTGCTCCACTCGGTGTTTAATAGGCTGGAGGTGCAATTTCTTGCTACATAAATATTCAATATATTCGTACAGCCTTGCCACATAGGTGTAAACAACAATCAGCATAAAGAGGGACATAAATGTTTATTATAGGCTTCATTTTAGCTAACAGATGCTCAATGAAAAGGCTGAAAGTTAAGGTAAAAAAAAGGTGACTCGGGAAAACTTATCAATGACAAAAAATGCTATGAAAGCAGCTTCATATATACAAGGATTTTATTTGCAGGAGATATGTTCCAGTTATTGCAAGAAAGAACCAGTTTGCAATATCTTACATCAAGGCAAGTATCTCGTGATGGATGGGAAGCTAAGGTTTGGGTTGATATGACTTTGATTCTCTCCACTTAGAACTGGGCTTTTTTTCTGTAATTTTCCAAAACTTTTCCTTAGCATGCAGCTTTGCAGTAAACTTTGTTTATGCTTATCTATGTAGGATGTAATAAGAATATTTTCACAAATCATAAATTTAGTGTGTAATGTCAAATTTGCCTTATGAAGAACACGTTCAAGCAAAGCAAAGTGAACTGAGCATTCACTTTGTTTCCAGTTAAGCAATTCCCAGATCAGTTAAAGGAGTAGGGGAATGAAATACAGCTTAGCTGCATATTCTCTCACCTGATACCTACATACTAAGGATGATCTTTGTTAATTTTACTAGAAGTAGAGTTAGGCAAGTGCAGCCTATGTTAACTATCTTAACTGTCTTTGTCTTTATCTATCAACAAAGAGTCTTAAACTGCCCAGAGACACAGCTAAGTTACCTGCTTTCTGCTATAAGGAAATATTTTATAACTTCTCTACACTGACTCATGTTACTTGATACGGCTATCGGTGTAAGGGATCACTATCTTATCTTGATGATACAGCAGATCCAGAGTTGGTGTTGGGAGAATATTCTCCCATGCAGGAGAAATCAATTTTACAGAAATAAGTGGGAAATTTTGATATTCATATTTTTTAATAAATGCATAGTTTTTACAATAAGGAGCAAATTATCAAAGCTTCACTTTCTATTAACCACCCTTTGGCTCAATTTGAATGGTTTGTTCATTTCTCATTTGTTCTTCCATAGCACTTTTAGTCCAATTTAATTTTTCCTCGTGTTAAGTGCCTTGGTACTTCAATGCATAGCATTAGCATGTATAGCAATACCCACTCTCACTATGGAAAATTTGATTATCGTAATCCTAGAACAGACCTCAATACTTCTAACTTCAGCTGCTGAATACAAGGACCATGTCTAGAAGTACTGTGTCTAGAAGTTTGGTACACAGCAGTGGCAGCAGCAAGGCACTGCCAGGAGCAGCAGGGACAGGCTGTTCTCCCACTAAAGCAAGAGCAGTGGTACCTGGGTTTTATCTATGCACATTGCCCCTATCCAGTCTAGGGCCCAGACTTCATGTTGATCTGCACCGATTTCCTCCTTTGGCAGTTTCATAGACATCTTCTCTCCTGCCTTATTAGTAATGCTGCCTTATTAGTATGTGTTGCTGTACACCGGGGCAACATAGTTCCAGATGTTGCCTTACACCAGGCCAACACAGTTTGCAGTATAACATTGCGGCACCATCTGCAGTAATCACGCATGGGAAGAGCTACAGCGGCTCACCATCCCTCTTAGAGGCACGGTCACCCATAAAGCAGTCCAATCCCAGACTTGCTTGGGCAAGAGCTACAGCGGCTCACCGTCCTTCCCAGAGGCACGGTCGCCCAAGGCAGTCCAATCCCGGACTTACAAGCGTAGGCTACTCACGGCTCTCCTGGGCACACCCCCGCCCAGGGATTACGTGCCGGCCGGCTTTTCCACTTCCCCCAAGTGGATTGCAGTCCGTGAGGCTTATACTGTCGGAGATACTGCCGGAGACTTTTAAGGGCTTCTAAGGCTCAACCAGTTATCACCGCGATACATGCAAACACAGGCACCAGATGTCAGAGTCCAAAAAGTCCAGCATAGAGCAGGGTGGCAGACATCAGCAACCAGAGGCAGGCAGTGGCAGGCCCGAGCCAGCATCCACAGGCACCAGCTCAGCTCAGCTCAGTATCTGCTGCTCTTGTGATCCTACAGCACAGCCCTTATACCCATCATCCCTTGGGCTACTCATGTGCTTCTTGTTTTAGGAATCACCACACCTGCATTCAATGCTGGCCTTCCCTCCTCCCAGGGACAAGCCATCAAGGCCAAGGCTGCCTACAGCCTACTCTTGTAACCCCACAAGTATGTATACATCTGTCCCTATGATTTATACCAGTACCAGGTCACCAAGTCACTCTTCAATCTTGCCCAAAACTATCATTCTTGCTATACCATATATCTTTTTTTTAGGGAAAACTCCATTCTTTCACAGAGGATTGTAAAAATATTCAATTCTTGTATTGCTGAAAAAGCTGGGATTTTGGATCTAGAGCTATAAACCAAATTCAAACAATTTATACTGCTGGAGTTTCTGAATTCCTAAGAATTACTGTCAAGAAACAAGGTTGAAATAGGGCAGCCATGGTGTGTCACAGTAACAGCGAACCACGAGCTTAGGTCCTTCAACATGGAAATGTAATAGCTTTTCTTTCATCATTTCATGGAGATGATATCTTAAATGAAGTTTTTCTTAGAATATATGTTTCCCATATTTTTTCTTAGGATAACACTTACATATTAGAGAGCAGGCCAAGATAATGGAGCCATGATTCCAATACAGAGTTCCCCAAAGGTTTCAAAATATTCAGATTATGCCTTTGTTTGAAGTTGTTACAGAGATTTTGGTAAGCCAAGGAGCCTAGTCTCTGTTTGAGTTTCCATGAGGTCAGCCTGAACTGCACCTGGCTTTATTTTGGAGTCAGATCTATTCAAAATCCAAATAACTTTAAAACTTACCTCTAAGCTATAGTTAAAGAATTGGAAGGGTTTGGAGGGTTGTTGTTGTAGCATCTTTAGAATTTTATTGAATACAAAAGTCTTCGCAGAAGGAGAGGTTACTTATTTTTCCGAAGTCAAAACACATTTGTACTTACTTTACTAAGATCTGAGAAAATTTTCTGCCCATCTCCCAAAAAAGGGATACTAATATTTCAGAGATGATTCACAAAAGTATTCTCTACTGTGATGTAATTTCTAATAAAACATGCACATCTTGTTTAAATAATATAGGATATTCTGCTTGGTTAAGATTTTGCAGGATAAATAAATTTTTGTATATCAAACATGAGATCACCTCCAGTGCAGAGAGCTGATACAGCCAGTAATAATTGTTTGGTTGGTGTAGCATTACCCAGTGTGTATAGCTGTAATAAATCATACGCATTATCGTTACCCCCTCATGCCATCTTCAGCTAATGTTAATACATAATCAATTATACCAGACATCAGTCTACTCCCTCAATTATCTGTGAAAACAGAAAAAGTGATTCTGAGGAACCCTGACACAAATGTTCTTTTTTTCAGCCCTGGAAATATATTGATGTTCCTACATTTTTATGTGGTTTTACATTTATTTTGTAGCAGGCATTTCCTGATCAGTACATATAAACTCTCAGGTTTTCACAGATAACTTTTTTGTTTTGTTTTGTCTTCCAGTTAACTTAATGGTAACTGTTCATTCTGTACAACATTGTCAATCTGAATAAGATCCATGAGAGCTAATGGATTTTAAAAGCATTAAGAGCAAACACGGTCGAATAACAGCCAAGCACTTTAGTGTTGAGTGGATACTTAATTTCACTGCAAAGTGAGAGGTGATATGTTGAATGCCACTGAGACATCTCGCTGTCAAAATTAGATAACTTGGCAAGTTGAATAAAAATTAATCAGTAATTTTTCATATATGGAAACCCTGTCTGTATTACAAGTATTTCTATCATTTCATTTTTCCTGCACTGTTATTTCAAATTCAGATACATTTAGTTAATAACAATTTATTCTATATAAAACGTGTTTATAGAAGAGAATTTTCTGAGTAAATTCATGTGATACTGTGACTTTTAATATATAACGAATGAGAAGAGAAGCTTATAAATCCTTTACACAGATACAAATATCCTGACCAGGAATAGTTATAATTTAGCTTGCAGTATGTATATACATAAGGACATACTGGCGGTGTTACTATTCTGAGGAGAAACCATGACTGAGTTTCGATGAAACTTCTCACCTTTCATTCCACGAGCTTGCTTTTTTACTCTTCTGAAACTAAACCAAAACAAACAATCAATAGTTTTTTTAAAAAATTGGTAGAAAATCAAGTCACATGCTGTTAATAGCAACTGTTTTTTCAGTTCTTGATACAAATACCAAGGCTGGCTGTTAATATCCCGACCATGTCGCTCACACAATGGACACATTTATGAGAATTTACTGTAGTGCTGTTGCCCACAGGTGTACCGTACAGGCAGAGTTGTGCTGTTTGTTTGATAGTCTGCGACCAGAAATGGGAGCAGCCATTAGTTCCTCTCATAACCCCAAACACAGTCTCTCCACCTGGGGACTCATGGGGCTTAGGCTATGCAGAAGGAGAAAGACCTGCACGTCTCAGGGAGCCAGAGGGAAGTTCTGATGTGGCCACTGCCCTCTGCCACCCTTCATCCTCAGTCTTGCATGGGGAAAGCCCCACCCCTGCACTGTCCTGGAGAAACAGTGACAAGGAGACTGCAGAGGAGGGCAGGAAAGCTGGTTGAACACACAGGGCAGCACAGCAGAGCAATGCACTTTTGTCACAAGTGCAGACCATCTAGACACACGCAGCCTTGGTCTTCTTATGGGTCCCTTCCAACTCAGCGTATTGTGTGATTCTGTGATTTCTGTCAGTATTGTTCAAGAAGGAAATTAGGCAATTACTTATTTTGTATGTCTTTGGATGGTCAAATACTGCATAAAGGTAGAGTAACTTGTTTTGTGTATGCTTTTGTAATAACTCCAAGTAATAGTTTTTCCTTTGTATCAGTGGAATATCTTCTGCATCCAATATTGAAAATCCAAGAGTAGTTGGCTCCAGTGACATGAGTGAGTGCTTATTGTTCTTTTGCTCTTCTGGATTTGGTTATCATTAGTCTTATTTGGATCTGACTACCTCAGAACAACCTGGAAAATAATGATGTTAAGGAATGCTTGACCGGTGTGAAAAGTACTTTTCTATTTTGACCTAAAAAATTAGTAAAATATCCAGGATTGAACAGAGATTAAGATTATATGCTCCTAATTTTTTTTTTTATGTCAAAATCTTGAAAGAATGGCTCTGGAAAAGACAAACCCTAACCCTCTCTCTCTTTCTTTGTGTTTTTGGTTTTTTTCCCCCCTATATACAGTCCTATTTATGACCTAATCTAAATATGACAAAAATCAGCAGTATCTTTCTCTAGACCTTTGGACACTAAACTGGATCCAGATTCTCTACTTAATCTACCTCCCATAAAATTTCAGCAAGAGAAATATAAGAATATTTTGATATGATCCTCTCTTTCTGCAAAATCAGAAAACTGTAAAGATTGGGGTTTGATGGATTTATTTTTTTCTTCTAATGGAACATCCATAAAACAAAATGCATAAGCATATGCATCATGGCACAGTTCATTCTATATTTCAAGTCAAGAAGAATTTGGTACGATACAAATCTCCAATCTTCCTCGTATTGCTTCAAAAGACTAAAAATCCTTTTTAAAATTCCATAGTCATCCCTGGCCCCAGAAGTGAGCATGGCAATGTATTACTGACACAACACCTGCTCTGTGTTCCTTTACCCAGTTTGTCCTGTGCTGCCTATGGTAGATACACTCTGCGATACAAGTTGACAGCAATGCCCAAAGTAACCTCACTATCTATTAGAGTAACTTCTAAAACATTCTGTAATCAGGCGCAGAAAGTGTATTCTGTAGCACTCAATAGATCCACTAAGGCTTAAGTGCTTCTGCTACAAAGTGTAGCCTTTTTACAGTAGAAAAAAAATCCTCTTTACAACTGAAAAGCCACTGTGAACACTCTGGTGGTTAGTTAAATGTGTTTCACACTTTAAACTGTGTGCTGGTTTTCTCTGGGATAGAATTAATTTTCTTCCTGGCACTTAGTATTGGACTATGTTTTGTATTTGTGCTGAAAACAGTGTTGCTAACACAGGGATGTTTTCATTATTGCTGAGTAGTGCTTACACAGAATTAAGGTCTTTTGTGCGTTTCACACTAGCATGAGAAGCTGCAATTAAATTAAATTATTCTTTGAAATTTTTTAAATTCCTATAAAGGATAAGAATGATATATTATGGGTTCGATTATTTGAATATAATGGCAAAGACACAGATTAAATAGAATTCCTAATTATGTATTACAGGATTACATAAAGGAAATTGAAGATGTTTTGAGCTTGGCCACTAATATGGGATCAAAAGGGTAGCTTTGGCAAATTAATGGGTTACTTAATTGGTAGCATACCACTTTATGCTCAGAGAGGTGTCAGGCCTAAATCTTCCTAACAAATGACTGTTTCTGAATAACATATAGATGTGCACTCAGAAATGTAAGGAATTTTGAACCAAGAAGAAAATGCCATGTTCAGTTTTTTCTTGAACAGCTCCCCACCACCCTGGGCAGCCTGTTCCAATGCTTAACAGTCCCTTCTATGAAGAAATTCTTCCTGATGTCCAAATTGAACCTCCCCTGGTACAGCTTGATGCCATTTCCTCTCATCCTGTCATTGGTTGCCTGGGAGAAAAAGCTGACCCCCACCTTGCTACACCCTAATTTCTTTTTCTACACAGAAGAAAGACCATTCTAAACCCCTAATTTTTCCTCTATAAAAATAATTTTAGTATGCTTATTAAAAATGTTACTTTTCTCTCATTTTAACAATACTATTATTTGTAAATCTGTTTATATGTTTAGTAATAATTTAGGTAACAAAATCCTGTGGTAATCTAGACTCCAGACAAGAAATATTTAATACTTCAATCTCATTGACTTCAGCTGATGTTTGAAACCTTTCTATCTTTGTGGATCTAAATGCCAGTGTTTTCTTCTACCTATAATAAAGCCAGATTTCCGTTTAAGATTCAGCCACTCACAACCTTAACAGAACAAAATAGGGACCTCAAAAGGTGCTATCAGTACTTCTCAGAAAATATCATCTACATTTGTCCTGTTCTATTCATTTGAATGAGTGTTTGTTCAGCTTCTTGACATTGGCAGCAATTTGCAGATCAAGAACAGGTATTAAATTGTTTAGATTTTTTTTCTTTCTCTAGGACTCACTGAGATCATTGAACAGAAGCCATTTGCTGAGTGAATTTCAGATGACATAGAGTCAGCTGTGTAATAATTATGTCATTGCAGAATGGAGGTAAGTAACGCTGAGTAAAATTTTATACTGCCCCATTGAATTAGCAATATTCCTTAAAACTCCTCAGCATATTAGTTTTATGTTATTACTTGTTGTAGATTTGGTCATGGATTTCCCCTGCTTTTTATCCAAACACCAGAACTAATGGGGGACCTGGAGCTCTTTTATTCTTTTAACTTAGAGCATATTAATCTTCTGAAAATATAGTGCTTCAGATAAGGTGGCAGTTCCAGACAAAAGATACAATCACATTATTGTAACTAATAAGGCAAACGCTGCTTGCATCCAAGATTTCTGGAGAAGTATATTTACATATCCTTTAATATGAAAGCTGACTTGACATTTTTCAACAAAATGAATTACCTGTTAACATAGTTCTACACCAGAAATGACTCATACTCCCAAATACCCTGTTATAAACTGAGGTGTAACTACCCACAATCAGGTATTTGCCATTTTTGCAATCTGCTAGGCAGGACTTCAATGGAAGTTTTCTGAAAAGTTTTCTCCCACTAGGAGATTTCAACCAATTTTCATAACATCACAGTACATGATGGAGGAGGCTGAGTGTGTAGTGCTCTGGATTATTCTCACCTGTATGGAGACATGGAGCTAGAAGAGCAATTTACAGGTAGCTGCTGGTTTGAGAAGAACCAAACTCTTAAACCACCCATCTACACAAGGAGGCTTTCTTTGCCTGCTCAGTGTCATTCAATTCTTAAGCAATATTTTCTGCAGCATCAACAATTTTTTAATTGAAGTTTTTATAACAAAAATGGGCTTTTGATGGAAAGACAGTAAATGGATTTAAAATCTCTTTCTAAAAATTATACAGCTTAGGAAATAAAAAATTACTTTTGTCCATATGAAATGCATTTAACCTGAAGTACAGAGACACTTGGAGAAAATGTGGGTTGGCATTTTTCATTTTGTTTCCACCTCATTGCTTTCACTCTTAAAATCTGTGTCGGGGACCATATTGTTAGCTGTGGGTAACACTTCATAGTATTGTAAAGACTTATTGAAGGAGTAAGTGCAGAAAGTTAATATGTGATTTTTGCATGTCTGAGACTAATTTTCCACTGTTTTTTATCCCTAAAATATGTGCAATCTATGTAATTGCATCTGATAGGAGGGATTTGAAAGAGAAAAGAACATGCTGGGTTAAGGCATGTGTTTCAGGTTTAAGAGGAAGAATGGCAGAAAGCTTAGATACAGGAATAAGAGAAGGAAGTGATAATGACTTTAGCAAACAAGCTTTCCACTACCCAGACATGATTCCTGTTATATGTCAAATACACCCTACTCACAAACACGCTCCCTCCTCTGCTTGCATTTTTCTTGGCCTGAAATACAACTACATCAATGAGGGTAAACGGATATTTGCATCTCCTTTGTTCCAGGCCAGCTTTAGTCCTTTTAAACTCACTGCACTTTTTAAGTGCTGTGGTAGTGTGGCATAACATATTCAACCCAGCATGATATTTCTAATATGAACCTCTCAAACTGTAAAACTTTAGGACTAGCTTCTATGTCTGGGTTGAAAGCAAATTTTCTGAGTTGATCTTTCTTAATTCCAGGATAGCTTTGGACAAAATGCTACCTGAACATGTTATGTAAGTTCCTACTTACTACTGTTTTTTCCCCTCACTAAATCCTGGGATTTGCAAGTAGAGCAAGATCAACTCCAGATACCCAGGCAGCTCCTCTCACCATTGTGACAAACCTTTGTACAAATTCTGCTGATAAGTCCAAACCGAAATTCCAACATTGTCTTTGCCTTAAACGTGGAGTTTTGACCTATTTCAATTCAGTTTCTCCTGAAAGAAAAGCCTTGTTCCTGTATCTGCATTCAAAGCATTTGGTAACTTCTCCAACAGTGCATCTGATCTGCCTTATTTTTGTTGGGTTTTTGTTGTTTGGTATTCTTTTTAGAGCAATTGTTCTGCTGAATTGCCTCGTCAAGTCCTGACTTTAGTTTCCCGGTTTCAGTGAATTACACTTCTCTGGAATAACAGCTAATGCATTTCTGATCTAGCCAAACTTAGTTTTGTGTGACTCTTGCTAATTGTTTAGGAAGCTCTGCAGATAACACAGAACAGATCTAATGATTTTTGTATGATTGTCCTTCAGTACAGGTTGTGAATGTGTAAAGCCTTTTGGAGCTGTGATCTCCATCTCTTGTAACAATCATTTAAGATAATCATGACAAAGACTTGATTGTACCCACTTAGTGGAAACTGGGTCCTTGCCTCAGATTGTGAGCCATTCCATTATTTCCAGGTTAAAACCTTTAGGGAAAAACATAAAGAAAAAATTGTTTGTTACATGTATTGAAAAAGCCCTTATTGATTTCTGTAAGCATTAGTATGATGTACATTCCAGTTGGAACATGAGATAGGTAATGACAACAAATAATTTTAAAATCAATATTTTAAAATGAAAACAGCAAATTCCTTTGATTTTTCAAAAGTATTGTGATATTTTTAAGTACAGGCCAGTTTCCACTCCATGACGAGACATTTTAAAAAACAACTCCCTCAGGCTTGTGTGTTCAAAAAGATTTTATTAATTTTAAAATCAAGCCAAGTGTGTTGTCTATTTATTTCTCCAAATATTTATTTTCCAGTAATTTCTATGCAACCATACTAAAATTTTATTGTGCGGTTTATAAACTGATACAAATCATCCTGTGAAATTAGAGCAGAACCATGTGAATCACCAAATTAAAAAATATTTTTAATATTTACTTACATTTAGAAGCAAATATTAATTTGCCTTTTTTTCCTATTTTTCTATAAATATTGAATTACTTGATCACTTTTACATCTGAAAAACTTAAACACAAAAGGTTTATCTTCACTAGTTTCTTATGTTACTTTTCATGTTATACGTACGATCAAAAGCTATCATTTTTAATATTCATTACCAGGTAAGCCATACAACTCATACAAGTCATCCAGAACACTAGTAGGGGAATTTAGGGAAAAAAAATTGAGAATTATACAATAAGATTCCTAAATCATAGAATTATAGAATCATAGAATCATTAAGGTTAGAAAAGATCTCCAACACAATCAAGTCCAAACTTTGACTGATCAACACCTTGTCAACTAAACCAGAGCACCAAGTGCCATGACCACTCTTTTCTGGAACACTTTCAGGGAGGGTGATTCCACCACTTCCTTGGGCAGCCTGTTCCAATGCCGGGAAAACCGTTTTAGTGAAGAAATTCTTCCTGGTTTCTAATCTGAACCTCTACTGGCACAACTTGTGCTATGTCTTCTTATCTTTTAGAAAACACAGTCATCTTCAAATATTTAGCAAAATTCAGAGCCCACACATAGAAATTCATGGCGGGGAAAAAGGTGAAATACCTGTAAAGGTCAATGCTTACCTAACATGTTTATTGCTGCTTCAGACTTATCTAAAGACAATTACATAATGCAGGGGAATAAAAAGCCAACCTACATTTATTCCTTTTATTCTTCGGCATAATTTTTCCAAAGTTGTCTTTGCAAAAATTTGACTGCGTGAAGTGATAGCAAAGGTATATTGGCAGAGTTTGCCTCTCCCCTTCACCAAAACAAAGGTTACTCAATAGATTTACTTCTGATTTCTTATGAACAGGGTTTCTGTCCTCTGTTCTTAAAAAGGATAATTAATGTTTGTCCTAATAAACCATGCTGGTTTCTTGACACCTGTGCAAAAATTTATTACGTTCGATTTCATCTCAGTGTTTTATATTATTTCCAAGAAAGACTTAAACCCAAAATCAAACAATTAAACAAACAAAACACTCTTTTCTTTGACAATCACACCATAAATTGGAAATAATTTATCAGAAGGTAAAAAATCCACTGCAGCATTTTTTTGGTGTTACTTGATATTACAGAGTTACGCAGAAATTAGTGTTCAGTTAATTATATTGTGGAACTTCTGAAGAAGTTTTGTTCTAAAATAAGTCACAAAAGGATTGTTGGCGGACGCAAGGACCACATAGTTCCAGATGTTGCCTTACACCAGGCCAACACAGTTTGCAGTATAACATTGCGGCACCATCTGCAGTAATCACGCATGGGAAGAGCTACAGCGGCTCACCGACCTTATGGGCAAGAGCTACAGCGGCTCACCATCCCTCTTAGAGGCACGGTCACCCATAAAGCAGTCCAATCCCAGACTTGCTTGGGCAAGAGCTACAGCGGCTCACCGTCCTTCCCAGAGGCACGGTCGCCCAAGGCAGTCCAATCCCAGACTTACATGCGTAGGCTACTCATGGCTCTCCTGGGCACACCCCCGCCCAGGGATTACGCGCCAGCCGGCTTTTCCACTTCCCCCAAGTGGATTGCAGTCCGTGAGGCTTATACTGCTGGAGGCTTCCAGAGCTTCTAAGGCTCAGCCAGTTATCACCGCGATACATACAAACACAGGCACCAGATGTCAGAGTCCAAAAAGTCCAGCATAGAGCAGGGTGGCAGGCATTGGCAGGCATCAGCAGGCATCCACAGGTATCAGCTCAGCATCAGCCAGCAGCAGGCTGGCCAACTCAGCTCAGTATCTGCCCTTGTAATCCTACAGCACAGCCTTTATACCCATCATCCCTTGGGCTACTCGTGCTTCTTGTTGTAGGAATCACCACACCTACATTGAATGCTGGCCTTCCCTCCTGCCAGGGACACAGCCGCAAGCCATCAAGGCCAAGGCTGCCTGCAGCCCACTCTTGTAACCCCACAAAGGATAATTAGTGTGATGTTACGATCATGTATAATTTGTTTTTATAATAGCATATTCTATATTTTAAATCATGGAATCATGGAAAGGTTTGGGTTGGAAGGGACTGATTAGGTTGATATAGTTTTCAAGTTATGAGCAGTAATGCCTTAGTGCTGCGTGAAAATTTTAGCTCTGTTGTTGAGTGTCAAGATTTTTTCTGGTGCATTTGACATTTTTGGATCACTGTTTCTGTACATTGAAGGGACTTTTGCCACTTTTCTTGATATTTTAGATTACAAGAGACTGTGAAGTAGTCAATAAGAAACTATGAACTTATCTCTGAACAAAAGAGAAAATTCTAGGCTACAGTGTTTGGTATTTTAGTGAGATCACACTTGTTATTAAAGATTTAATTTGCTCCAAAATCAAACAAAATTTAAAGTTTCAGAGATATTTGCAAAATTCAATCTTCTCTTGCCCTTTATTCATTACATTCTTTTGACTTTGCTCAAGAGAAAGGGTTGGCGCTGACATAGTACAGCTAATTGAAATTTTACTAAAAATAATCAGACACACAAATTCATAAAGTGTTCCATATTCTTTAAAATTTGAAACAAAGCTTGTGGAGGGTCTGGAGTACCTATTTCGTGAGGAATGGCAGAGGGAGCTGGGGTTGTTTAGCCTGGAGGAAAGGAGGCTCGGAGGCGACCTTATCACTCTCTGCAACTGCCTGCAGCTCTCCACCCTCTCATTCCCCAGTCCATACACACCACCAGGGTTGCCCTATTCCAGGTGCAGAATCCAGCACTTGCCCTTGTTAAACTTCATAAGTTTGGTTATTGCCCAGTCCTCTAATTTTTCAAGGTCTCTCTTCAGGGCCTCTCTGCCCTGAAGGGTGTCAACAGGTCCTCCCAATTTAGCATTGCCATTGTCATTAAACTTTCCCATGAAGGCCTCTCGGCATTTTTTCTGACTTCCTCTTTGTTGGGATGCTCAAAAGCTCAATTGAGCTTGGAGATTGGGTTCCTTGAATATCAACCAGCTTTCTTGGGCAACTATTCCCTCCAGTGCCACAGTGCTGCATCAAGCACATTCCAAAGGCCAGAGTTTGACCTGTTGAAGTCCAGGGTAGTGAGCTTGTTGTAGGCCCTCCTCATTGCCTCAAGGATCTTGAATTCCATGATTTCATGATCACTGCAGCCCAGGCTGCCCTTGAACATCACATTCCCCACTTGCCCCTCCTTGTTGGTGAGAACAAGGTCCAGCATAGCACCTCCTCTCTTTGGATCCTCTATGACTTGGAGAAAGAAGTTATCATCAACACATTCCAGGAACCTCCGGGATTGCTTATGCCCTGCTATGTTTTCCTTCCAATAGATATTGGAGTATATGTTTGGTAAGCTATAATCTTCATTCATTTATGTTGTGCATACACTGTACATATCTACATTTTACATAAATAGCTGGACCTAATATATATATATATATGTATATATATATGTAGACATATATATATATTTCATGCGGTTTTTTGCAAAATCAGGACAGTTCTGTTGTGCCTTGGGAGATAGGATTGACCTACAAGAATATGTTTCTTAGTGGAAAGGTGTTCTGCTGACTTTCTCTGAGATAAATCTTCCCTTCCTCTCTCTTATATTTACCCTGGTGCTACCTGTCTTAAGTTCTAGTCAAAAGAAACATGTCAGTAGATTGGTTTGTGGTTTGGAATCTAGTTTCTAGATTTATCATCTGAGAAATTAGGTAATTAGAGTTTGCATCTTGAAAAGGGAAGTTGCTGTTGTAAATTTTAATGTTCATAGAGCACTATGTGGTTATTATGTAGAGGGAGATGATTCTTCAAAGAGAAAATAATTTTTTTTTTCATTTTGATTCTAATCAAAACGGAGCTATTGTCATGAATGACTCAATAATTCTTCTGTTTAAAAAATCATATTCCTTTTCCTGTTCAAGTGGTAGAGTTTCAGATGATGATAATAAAACAATTCCAGGCAAGAGATAGAATCAGAATTGGAATTTTATATTTTGCGTTTAAGATTCAAGATGCTCTGCAATGCATGATAAGAATATTCTTAGCTGGCATCCATTTGTAGCTCCTAAGTTAGAAAATAGCCATTTTTTTAGTTTTGTAGGGAAATAAAACTTGACAAGGAATTAAATCACCTAGATTACATAGGGACACCGCAATTAGAAAAACCTGGGGAAGACTGGTCACTCTTGGCAAATTCTAGAATGAAGTCAGCCTGCTCCACAGTTTCCAAGCTTCCTTTCCCTGCAGGCTTCCCTTTAGGGGAGGACCAGAAGGCATTGCTCTTTATTTGTGTTTCGGTCTCTTTAATCAAGTTTCTGTGGCAGCAGGAAATTACTTTCTTGAAGTAGTCAGTCTGGTCAGAGTGGAAGGATTTACATAAGACTCAGAATAAGCTTGAATGGTTTCTACTCTGTGTTGGGGCAGCTTGTTAATTCTCTTTCTCCATCCACTTATTTGTATAACTTTGCAGATACTACATTTTGATTTTCCTTTGCCATTACTCCAGCTCTCTGAATATTTTTCATGTGTCTAAACTTTCACTTCAGGTTCACCTTGCACAGATTTTTCTCCTCAAATCTATTTGTATAAAGAAAGCAATAGGTAAAGCTAATGGCAAAACTTATCATTTAAGTCTTCTGCTGGAAAAATATAAAAAGCTAAGCTCATTTAAAATTGTAGCTTAATAATATATATAGGTATTGGACCAAAATTTGATAGTTGCCTGGGTTCAGTTGAGATTTTTATTTGGTGCATCATGATCAAATGCCTTTAGTCCTACTGAAAACAGATTATTCCACTACAGAGAGGCATTTAATCACCTGGGACTGATGAATCTTGATGATAATATAAAAATTTCAGGGAAATGAGAGAGAGCCTTACCTTGGAAATTAAGTTGTTACCCGCAGAGGTATGAGAGGAAGTTTTTCATCTGTCATTAGGACAATTCAGAATATAAATTACTAGTTTTATGACCAACCCATGGTTGTTCTTAGTCTTCTATGGGAGCAAAATTTTACTGGTAATTACGTTTACTTTTGTAATGGAGGTTTATGTCATTTAATCTAATTGTCTTTTCTAAAAACAAGTATCACTATTCTTAGGAAAAGAAGAAATAGTCCTTCTTGAGCCCCTTAAAAATAAAATCAGTTCTAAAAATCACATTGACAGAATTGGCACAAAAGCTTGATGTGCCTGATTACTCTCCAGAGTAATTATCTTTTTCTTCTGTGGCACTTTTTATACCTCCCTTTATTGAAGAGTTGTGAAAAGCACAGAAGTTTTATCTACGTCTTATGCAATCTGAAGATAACTCAGTTCTTCCCAGGTCTTACCCTGGTCATGTGGATTAGTAAAAAAAGCTTATATTCACCTGTTTTGCCCTATATGCTCTCTTCTCTTTTCAAGTGTTGAACTTTTTGTCCTTCTTTCAGCAGTCCACATTAAAGCTTTTCCTTGTCCCTCACACCACCCCACATGTTTAAGATGTTCTTTGAGGCGATGGATCTGCCTTATCTCTTTATCTTCAAATCAATCATTTGAACAAAAACTTCCCCAAACTTAGTTAAATTCACATTTTCTATTTCAAGTCAAACTGAAAGGTATCAGTTAGAGCGTCATATTTTGGCAGTTGCTGAAGAAGTTTTGCTCTCTTTTTTAAAAATAAATATGATAAATGAACTTATGAACAAGAGTGTTAGGCTTTTGTCACTTTTATATTACATTTTATGACATTGAGTCCACCAATGCTCTTCCTCCGCCTCTTTTTGCTTAAATGTTATAACTAGTTGAAAAATTAGTATTAGAAATTCCCATGAACCCAGTTCTGCTATTTCATCACTAAGAGGAATATAACAACCTATAATCTTGAGACTTTCTGTTCAATTGCATCACTTAATTACTTTTTCTTTTGTAGAGATTTTTATTTATTTTTAACTTAGCATATTTATAACTGTCACTTAGAACCTGATTCCAAAAATGCTTTTTCATGTGAGAAACAGTTAATAGAGATTTTCTTATAATTGTTCTGTCTACAGCAAAGAACTTTTCTGCCCGTCTTTCATACTTCTCTTGACCTGTTTGTCAAAGCCATGTTGATATCTGTTGTTCATTCTCCCTAAGAATCTCCAGAATATTCTGTTTCACCCCCCTGAGTTACTTCTTTTGTCTTATATTCACTTTTCTTCAAGAACCTAAAGGGAAACTGCAGTCAAATTATCTTCCTTGTTGATTGCACTGAGCTCATCACTCTGATCCTTATATATTTTTCACTGTATTCCTTTCCTCATCATGTGAAATTCAGGCTTCAAAGGTCTCCTTGTGCTTCCAGCATTACCCACCACCCTTTGTTCCTGCCTTTGTCCCATTTTAGTACCTTCCCCATGGAATTAATATGCCACACTCAGTGACACTTGGACACCATCCACTTATTTAAAGACCTCTGTGAACCATCAGTATTTCATACTCCCAAAACCAAACACTAATTTTGCTTTCCTTGTAAATGCAGAAGTCCTTCTAGAGGGCCATATCTCCACAGATTGTGGAGTTAAACCTGTTAATTGATATTGCACTTTATCAAAACAGAAAACATCCATCACACTTTGCTTCTCCAATTCTTGAAAATCTGCCCTCCATGTGGAAACCAGTCTTTGTTCTCCTTGGAGAACAATGGGCTTGGGAAGAACTGATATAGTTGGTTTCAGTTGAAAGACTATGTTATTTGCTGGCAAACTTTCAAAGTACAACATAATTTCTGGGGAGGACATCAAACGTACTGCAAAATGCCTCTAAGTCAGGTTTAACTATTTTTTGTGGTTTTATGATGCTTTCTCCTGCTTTGATGGACACCACATCCTTCTCTGGGAATTCTAACTGAAGTGAGCTGAAAGAGTTTTCTAAACACAGAATTTTAAGTATTTACCAGACAAGACTGGTCTTGAAGATATCTTGCTGGATATTTACCAGAGGGCTTGTCCTGTTCCACGTTTATTGTGCTTATAATTGGGGGATATATACATGCATTAATCAATTGGAAACAAGAAAGAATTGTTGTTTCCATGAATTTATGAAAGATATATTCGTAAAATTAACATAAAATGTCAAAGAGATAAAAAAATAATTTTAAAAGGCTTATTTTTTGTTTCAGTAATGATAAATTATCATTACTGAAGCAGGGTGTAAGTCTGGGGTTTGCGAAGAAAAAAGGAGAAATTACTGGCAAAAGAAAAAAAAGGAAAGAAAAGTGGAAAGAAAAAGTTCATATTCAGTAACAGAAGACAGAAACAGCTGGTCTTTCTAATGAAACAGGTTATATAATTTATTCTTGTTGTTACATCAAAGTAATGACACAAGTTTGGCAATATTGTTATCTTACACTAACTTATTGGTCTACCAGAAAATGAAAATATTCTAATGCTACTGGAAACTCTTTTAACACTGCAGTCATCTGGTTTGGCATCATGTGCAGTATAAAATCTGTTCATGTGAAGATTTTAAAGTTCTGAAGATTTTGGATGTGTGCAAACTTCTACATATTTCTGTGAAAAACCTTCTTAGCCAGCTCTTGCTTTCACTAGCACTTAATATTTCCTTATGTCACCAGGTTTCCTTGAAATAGAGCTAAGAAAGTTCGTGCAGCTTTGTTTCTGTCTTTATAGAGAAGTTGTAAAAGATTTTGTTTCTGAATATCTTCTTAAGGGTTTAATAATAATATTTGATAATGCAAAATATATTAAACAGAAGTTACGTGAGTCCAGCTGTAAAGAATAAGCCAGAACAACTGAGTTTGGAATTCAAGATACTGAGCTTTTCAGCATATGTTTCAACATCTCATAACTTATTACCTACAGAACAGTTCGCCTCACTCTGTTCCCATCATAAAGAAGGCTATAAAATGAAAATATATAAATCATTTATCTTTCAAGTTGTCACAGATGTAAACCTTTGAACATCTGTGCATTTATGGTTTGACTTGCAGTCTCAAAGCAAATCTCTTCATGAAACTTACTCAGCATTGCATTTCTTTTATTCTTATGTGCACAAGTACACATAAATTTTTTACAAAATTTTTTTTTTCCAGTAAGCTATTCTTCTCTAAGCAAAGCTGCAAAGGTGCTTTCTATTGATTGTTTAAATTATGAACCAAGAAAACAGATATCTAAATATGGAAAATAATACTACCCATTACTCAGCAAGCACATTGACTCATTTAGTTTGACATTTTAGTGCACATATCTTTCCTGTTTTCATAATTGTCAATACTTTTATCAATAAAATTACACACCAAAAAGTAAAGACAATACCCAGCAATAATAACTATTGGAGAAAAACTGCTGGAAGCAATTTGCAAAGAAATGTGAAGTAGCACAAAGAAAAATATAAACTCTTGACTACTTTCATTCTATTAGGGAAAAAAAAAAAGAGTATACTGTATAACTGTGAGCAGCACAACTTAAATTTTGCATACTCTCATGAGATACCTGAGAATAAGTTTAAAATTGAAGCTGCCTGTAGAAATTACTCTGTACAGCCTTTAAAGGATAAAAGTTTAAAAATAGCACTGTGTCAAATCTTTTTTATTCTTTAGTTTGGAAATTCTTTAGCTTTTTTCTTGTTCAACTAGTAAGACAATACTAAATCTCTTGTATAATAATGAAACAGTGAAGCTAAAGAACAGAGAAAAATCATCACTGAAATTTTTAGCCTTTACTAGATATTTTTTTTGGACTTCTGTGGGACAAAGAGTAGCTGAAAATGATACACCTTAAAAAATTATAATAAATATGTATTTTCTAACAAGAAAGAAAACTATAAAATTTCTGAGCATTTCTACTGAATTTTCAGAACAGTATAACTGAAAACAATTCAGAAAATGGGATAGTCACTCTACTGTTAGATACTTTCCCTGTTTTGCAATATTTATTATTATGATGTTTCCTTTTCTATTTTATACATCCATTTCCCTTAACTTTTGCCCATTCTTGGAGTGTTCTAAAATTTAATTACTTTTCAGGTGGTGAGCCCTTTTACCCCTGAGCCAGCTGTAGTCAAAGATGACAGTAAGGAGTAAAGAATATGGAAATTGGGATTTCTACCCTTTCGGATGAGGTAGAATCTGTGCTTACACATTGTAACCCTTCATGTCACTCAGCAGGTGACCTGCTCCTGGGCTGCTGATGCTTGTGATTGCTTGGTGTAGGTGTCTCATCTTCTGTCTAAGTCCATGCTGTTTTTCCTTGAGGCAGCCTATGCATGTATAGAGGCAATTTGGTGTGCTGTTCCTTTGGCTGCTTTTCTGACAACAATACTTCCTTCTTTTTTAATCTCAAACACGCTGTATAGGATCAATGTAGATATTTGCATATTGGCCCATGACGTATTTATCTAGCACATTATCTCCTAAAAAGTGCAGTCAGCAAAGCTGACTCCCATATCACCTAGAATAAGACATTTCTCTTAAGAGCTGTCGTGTTGAAGGGTATCTCTGCTGCAGATCATGCAGTTCTCATATCCATACAATAGTATTGTAAGTACATATATTTTATGCTTTTAGAAAAGTATGTAAATATAGGTGATATTCCACACTGGCTTTGTTCTTGACTCATAAACTGGAAAAAAACCCCATCCTTACTTGCACCTATAATATTCTTTACTGTAAAATCCCACATCACCTTGTTTATTATTTCTCTGATTTATGTTAGAGCAGTACAATACAAAGCAGATAACTGGTTGAAATACTCCGTCCTTTTTTGTGGTCTCAGGCTGTACACCAGTCTCTTCATTCAGGTGGTATATTATCGTTTTTGTGGTGGATTAAAACCAACATAGTGATAAAGACAATATACTGTCATTATTACATAATTTGTGATGAGGAAAGAAATCTATAGCCTCTGCCAATTGAATGTGTCCTTGCTTTATGGAGGTGAATGACTCTTGTCTTTATTTTTGTAGCAAAAGTTCAATTTCGTCTTTGATAGAACCCTGTCATATATACTGTACAGCTTACACAAGTAGGTGATTAACTTAATGTGCAGCAAATTTTTGCTGGCAGCTATTGATTTTTAAAGCATGCCATAGCAGCGTAAACCAGGAGAAGGCAATTTTGCACTGATAATAATCTGAGAGTGCTGGACTTCCACTGCATACTGAAGCTTCACATTGGTGATATTTAGGAAGTTGAAATGAAAATGAGATTTTTTTATAAAAGATAAGCACAGTTCTGTTATTTATATTTCCATTTATTACATTAACTTTATCTGAAGTGCAAAAATTGTGCTTCTTTGAATGTGCAGCTAACATCTAATATGAAGTTTTTCTAGCATGAATGGTTGGGTTTTGCCTGTGGATTAGTTGGGGTTTTTCCCTCCAGTTCTAGGAAAATTATGTGATGTTTTAATATCTTATAACTATGAAATTATTTGATCCTGCCCTCCTTTTTCCTTTTATCATAACCTGGATTGTTCCAAAGAGTATGCTTCCTAGAGATTTGTATAATCCATCTTTAAATCATGCAAACAAGAGGAAGTTTCAGGAATTTTCAAGTAGTCAATTGTGTTTAATTAAGGAATGCTTCCCGACGTTCCTCCACATCTTGCCATTGATCTCAAGCCATATAAAAGTGTATCATGCTCCAATGAGTTCATAATCTTATTAAGTTTACCTTTTCACTGTTCAGGCAAAACAGTACTTAGTATTAATTTTTCCTTAAGAAGTCACTTTGTATCAAACCCAATAGTAATACATCAGTAAAATTTCTGGCAATGGATGGATATCCAAACTTTTGCCAGCAAGCACTCAAATTTAAAAACTTGCTTTGTCATAACCAACTCTCATAGGCTGTCAGATTAAAAATCACTAGAACTAAAGTCAGCTAAAGTCAGTTTTTGAAATGGATGAACTCGCCTCCTATGACTGCTAGGTAGAGCATTCAGGCCAATATAGACTTCAATTATAGTGTCTATTGAAGAATAAATATTTAATCCTAGTAACTGTGTCAGATAGGAGTTCATATAGGGGCTCTGAATTCAACTGAAACTATTTATGACAAAAAAAAAACCCAAAGAAACAAACATAAAACTACAAACAAACAACTTAAGAAGGGCATTTTGAATTCCAAAAAAAGTATTCTTTCCTCCAGTTATGTAACTCAGTCTCAAGCAGGTCACATAAGAAGTTGTTTTCCAAAGCCTTACTTCTATCTTTGTCATTTGAATGTCCTTAGTTGTTAAAATTAGGAGATCTGAGGAATTCTGCTTGTTTCAGAATACTTTGTCTATTCACCAGTCATACAGTCATAGAGTTGATATTTTGAAACTTTTGAGACCAAAGAAATAAATTGGACTATGTAACAAAAAGTTGCAAAAGCTATCAGTGAGTCAACAATGAAAGTGTGGTATTAGTAGGGCCTGTTCTGCCTCATCTGTAGGCTTTTGTAACAGCTGCACTTTTGAAAAGAAGGAAATGTTTTGACAATTAGGGTAAGCAAATTGCAAAAGGAAATATGGTACTAAGTTACCAACGTAGTCCCTAAATAAAACATGCCATTTCTAATGTAGTCCTAATGCTGTTCAGCCTTCCATTAGCAGAGACCTCTGGATAGCCATAGGCAAGCATCAAATATACAGTAGTTTATAATGGTAATTCATACAGTGATAAAGCAAAAACATAACTGTGCACTGGAAAAAGACCAAAATTTGCCTCTAGGCAAAGCCTTGTTTTCCATAAACAAATTAACGTGCAGACTTTACTTCATTGACGTATGGAGCATTTAGTTACATATTTCTTTTCTTCTTTTCTTGCTTTTTCTATATGATTTAGAATGAAGTACTGGTCTATCTCCCGCAAATAGTCAGGAATGTGAATAATGGACCTTAATGTATGCTGAAGTATTACTGACTTTTGCAGTGCAAGAAATGATTTTCATGTTCAGAAGGAAAACAAACTGATGTGAATATAATGAATATACTGCAGGAAGGCAAATCTGTTATATTATTTACAGTAGTTGCGGTGCAAGAATCCTGCTAATAATGGCTTATGTAAGCTATATAACACAAATAAGTTCTCTTACATTCAAGGAAACAAGTTAAATGGATGCTTTTGTTTCTGGTTTTCTTGTTATTTGAGTGAGTGAGGTTTTGGCTCTTTTGTTGTTGGTTCGTAGTTTGGTTTTGATTTTTGTTTTAATTCCTTTTTTTTTTAATTTGTTTTTTAAACTTCTGACCAAACTAGTGAGAAGGGTTTGGAGATTTCAGTCGTTCTTTGAATGACTCCTAGAGCAGCTATTTGTTCATTTCTAAATAAAGGCATTCAAATTTTGTCCTGGATTTCCCAGTCTACTTTCTCTAATGCCAATATTTGTCATAGGCTTTAGAAATACAAGACTGTCATACAGTGCCTTATGAATAACCCTCAGACATGAATAAGTAGTTCAAAAGAGAAGACTGTTCAGTCTGCTGACAATTAAATCTCAGACCATTCACTGAAATTACAAACTGCCATATCATTGTAAGGGGGAAGTAAACAAAACTTGTCTGAAATAAGGAATTCTAGGCCAATGAGTCACCAAACAGCTACATTACAACAGATACCATGTTGTGGAAATTTTGTAATCATGGTGTGAAAGCATCAATAATACAATACTCTTTCAAGTTACTTAGATATAAAGCTTGAAGTTTTAAAGTCTTCAGAACTTGAATGAAAAATTCTGTACTTGCAGTTAACCCATTTATCTCATATTTAACACATTGTTAAATTTAATTACTTTTAATCTACAAATATATTTGTCCCAATATACACCTGTTTTTTAAAAAATATAGATCTTAGTCTTTGTCAATCTGAACATTTTTCCATTCTTTGCTTCAGCACTCACTGCCTGCAGTCTTTTGAATGAACAGGCTTTTGTCACTCTCTTAAATTATTAATGTGTTTTCGTGATCAGAATGTTGAAGTTTCAAGTGGTGGGACAAACCTTTTATGCAAAGGCTAACCATGTTTTTTTCTGAATACATGCTCTATATGCAAACTATAAAAACAACTAAGTCACCTTCTTCAATCATAGAAGGGCAATGGAGAATTTGTATTAGGCTATCTTCTAGAGGTTTTATATTATCATAATGAAATTGAGATGCCTACAGAGGACCAATAAGTAGAAGGAATTAAACCCTGGAAATGCTTTAAAATAATAAGATACATCATCAACAAGCAGCAAATAACACTTTCCAACTGACAGTCTTCAACTGGTGAATAAGTACACATACACCTAATTTGTTGGTAAGCTTGTTGTTAGTCAACTTCCTATGAATTTTCTGCAGGTTTATGGCTGAATTTTCTATCAAACTGAAGAATTGAATCTGGGCATTTATTTTGTAAAACTAAGTCTTCCATGGATAGCTATCAAAGAAAGGAAGGTTGCAGCTGGCAGGAAGAAAAGATGCACTGACAAATGCATTAAAGCTGCTTGCTCTGAGATGAATGAGAATGCATGATGAGTTCTCTTTGATATAGTTGTGGCTATGCTAGTCAATGACTTTTAACTTCCTATCCTGTTCTGCACCACTCCTTAAACTGACATTTCTACCATGGACAATCTCACCTCTCTGATCACACAGTTCTTTTGGGACATTTGTGGAGCTCATTATATGGAAGCTTATAAGATTGCTAAGGAGACAAGATGATTATAATTTCAGGTCTAATTCCCTGCCCACAGCAACAATGATTGAATTCTAGTGGTTAGTAAAGATACAGGGTGGATGTACATAAGATGTTTCAGCTTTAAGTGGTAAAAACTATTGAGTTTTTGGTATTTGAGATTACTTGAGACTGAATATCTTAGGGACAAATTATACTTGGCAGAAGATATTACAACTAGAGTGCTCATAGATACCGAATCCTTGGGAAAGAAAACATGCCATGAAAAACTATAATTTTAGAGACTTTTTTGTTTATCAAATAACAGAAATAGGAAGGACTTCCTGATTTGGAATTGCTCTATGGATCACAGCTGGGATGTTCAGCTGAGCTTGAACAAACCCTTGTTCAGCAACAAGAGTTTGAATATTAAAAATAAAAGCTTGCACTTCCAGAGAGCTATTTCGTCAAGCACATTGGAAAAGTAATTGAAGAATGTAAGGAGGAAAATTGTGCTAATAAAAGAACTTTGAAAAAAAATTCATGCTACAAACATACTGCAAAAATATGCTTTGTTAGGCCATTTGTATGAACAGCAAGTGATTAATAGCTTCAAAGGCACTGCAATGAGACTACTTGAAGTATTGAATCCTTCTCCTGTAAAGACATTTCTTCTTGCTTTCTGAGCAGTTTCTGGGCAGTGCTCATCTGAGATCAGCATTTCAATCCTCTTTGATGCATTATCTTCTATTTCCCCCAGTACAATCTAATTCAGCATAATAATACTGATTATTTTCTAGTTATCTTTTCAATAATGTATGAATCACTGCTTTTACATGAACATTTACCTGGACATAAATTTATTAAATACAGTTAGTGAGTATGAGATGTGTTTATACCTGCATGAGATCTAGGCCTCTCCATTGTTCAGGAGTACTTTTTGTGACCTTGTCATAGTCCCAAGTAAGAATATTCAGGTATTATGGACCAAAGACATCAGCACGTTTTTTTAAATCCCCACATACCATGAAATTTTGGTAGTAGCAAAATCTCCCTAGAAAATTATGTTCCAGATTAATTAATGAGAATATGTTAATAATTATAGTTGGATTTTGTTTGCTTTTTAAATAAGATATGAGGGTAGGGTACGGGATTTCATATTTTTCTAATGACTTGAGATCTCAACTTGAATCTACATGTGGAATTCATCAAACAGGCTTTAGTAACACTTGCACATTTCCCCTTTTAGTAACTGTTTCATATTAAGCCTGAAGGAAGCTGAAGATGATTTTTCCTGTAATTTATGATATTTGTGTCCATTTGCAACAGTTGTAAAAATACTGTGTAAACAGAAACATCATAAAACACTCATAAAAGAAGTCTTCTAAAGCCAGAAAAAGAACAGACTTTCCATGGCAGTTAATGATACAAACATGAATTACCCCCCAGATATGATGGCATTCAGCTTTGTTGCCTTTTTACTACTCTTTTATCATGTATTTATGACATCAAAATAAAAATAAATTAAAAGCTATATAAAAGGAAATTTGATGTCATGGTATTTCCTAATTATGGGGAAAGAGAGATTTAAAATTAAGGGAGCTAATCTGTGATGGAGGCTATGCAAACTCATTTAGAAGGGATGATTTCATCAGCCTTGTTGTTTCTCACAACTGAGGAATGTTTTTGTTACAAGCAGACAGTGACCTTCTCAAAAAGGCAAACACTGTTTCAAAGAAATCTCTGAAAAACTTTAATCAATTATTCTTTTTTCACAGGTCTAACGGTGTAAGCATTTTGCTGTTAATTTTTTTTTTTTTCACTGTTGAAAAAGCTTCACTGAGTCCTGGGTTTTGTTATTTTCTTTTCTTTCTTCCATGGCTGTAGTCAAAAATTTCCATTTTTAACACTGCAAAAGGCTGTTAGGAAGTAATAGTCTGAGAATTAAGCTTTATCCATTTGTACTCTTTTTTAAGAATGACGTCTTTGTATTCTACCAGGAGGACAAGAGCAGATTTTAATTCAACAAGCACTAATAAAATGTAACCGAATTATCTGACTAGAAAAAAGAGAGACAGAGGAAGAGAGAAGGAGAATGAAAGAAGAAAAAAAAGAAAAAAGAAAAGCTACCTAACTTATGCTCTAGATGATAGAAAAAAAGCATGATGGAATAGGTGGAAGAGAGCAAGGAACAGAGATAAACACATTCCTTGATTTAAATAATGAAAAATAAGAGGATTTGGAAACTTCAAGAAATGTACAATGAGTCACCTACTGAGCCTGTTACAAACATATAATTGGATTTCTTGAATTACTCTTAATACTTGGTGTCTTATTTGCATCCAAGTGAATGTTAAGGTTATTTCAATTTGTTTACCAAGCCATTCTTGGAGTCTTTATTGAAAAAGCTCTTTCTCTTCCTCTGTGAAACTGCAAAGCCCTTATAAAATCAAATCTCTGGATTGACCTAATGAGGGTTTCTCAGCAAAGGGGTCTGAACATGGTTTTGAAGCAGCTCCAGTGTAAAGATGTTAAAAGCAGAAATTATTGTTTTCTTAACCAGTTTGCAAATGGGTTTTATTCCTTTACTCTGCTTTGGCAGAAGTACATAGCTATGTTGACAGATTTCAGGTTTGTATATTCAGACAGATTTCTGTTTTACTAACTAGTTTTGGTCACTGCTGACCTATTCAACCCCTGTACTTATGTACAAGTTGGGCTTCTATCACATGAATATATGGGTTTTTTTCTGTACGTTTGAGCTGTTCTCATTGTGATGTTGGCTGTCTCCTGCCATCTCATTTCTCTTGTTCTATTAGTATGAATGTCATATTTTTATTGAATGACCTTTTCTTAATTTGTTCCTACATCTCTGGTGAAATGTAACACAATCTGTGACTATTTCGTGTTTGAAAGATAGACTTAAAATTTATGCTAAGGAGAATAAAATTGCTTTAAGTTTTTTATATTTTTTTTTCTTAAGCAACTTTACAAATAAACCTGCTGTGTACATAGAGGGCAGAATAAAATATATGAAGTAGCAGCATAGTTCATTTTTTTTTCCTAAAGGGACATATTTCAATGAAGAAATGTGTATTTTTAAAAAATATTGTAGGAAGTTAAAAAAAAGTCAATGTCATTTTGAAAGTGACAATACCTATACCTGAGGCCAACTCTCTTTTGCAGAGAGTTATAACCTTTATTTTTAACATCCATTTGAGTCACTGAAATGACTTATGTTGTTTATAATCAGTGTTTTGTGGTCTTGCAAGACGTAAGAGAATTCACAGTTCCAGGGTTAGAGTCAGGGTTTGAAAGAACTGAAATTGGTTTCCATATTTCTAGAGGCAGAATATTTCAAGAGTTTAGAACATTGCAGCATTATAGTGAGGGAAATAGTAGATTTGAGTGAGCTCTTTCACAGCAGAATAATTTTCCTTCATTAATGTTGCCTTATTCTAATGTGGAATTTCCTTGTTTTAACATTAAATTCTTGGACATGAAAACACAGGTTACTTGGAGACCCTTCATACAGGTGTGTCTGAGAATTGCTCAGACAAAAGCCATTCCTTTCCAGGATGTCTTGTGAATAATATTGAAAAAGGTTTATGACCCTCTTTCAAACTCCTGCGAAACATGCTCAAGAAGCCACAGGAATTTGCAGGCTACCAAACTTAGAAGAAATTCAATATAGAGACCAAAAAATTAATTCAGCAGCCACTGTCATAACAAGAAATTTTCCCTGGTTGCACATTTGTTGCCGTTGCACATTGGTACCATATTTGTAAGTCTGCTAGACTGTTTTTTATACACAGTGTCAATGCATACGAGCCTGTCACCCTTTGAGGTGTAAATTTATAAGACTAAATCTCAAGAGAAGTGTAACAAAATTATTTCACGCCAAAAATGCATCTAGCTGGAGTCTCTACCAGTTATCTACTCTCACTCATCTGAAAAGAAAATTCCAAAAGCCTCAGAGTAAGAAATTATAGACATGTCCTCCTGACACATATTAAATAGTATTTGAATTATGAACAGAACTGTGAGTATACTTCTTTCCATTTTTTACATTATGTAATTATGCTATTTTTCTCTAAGTGTTTTCATTATCCCATGCGGTACCTAAACCTTATTAGAGTCCTTGGTTTCAGTATGGTCAGTAGCTTAATCGTACACTATTTAAAGAATTATTTTCTGACCTTTTGACTTCATTCAGTGCTACTTACGAACACACATTCACAGAAAACATTTACATATACTACATTTTTATTTTTTAATTATTTAAATTATAAGGAGAAATCCGGTAGAATTTAATCAAAATTACTGTTCAAGGCTTGTAGTTAAAAAATGGTAAAAACTAATCATAAATTTTATTTATATGCAGAGAGGAAGAGGACCTTTTCAGGGAGAGTGAGAGACTTGGATTAGAAAAAAGAATATCTATACGTATAAAAAATATATTTATGCATTATATATTTATGCATTATATATTTAATATGTACATGCAAGAAATTATTCTTGACTTACTCATCAAAACAAAACAAAACCAAGTAATTGGAAAGCATACTGGATTTGGTCCAAATTCTCATTTGCAGTCTTTTCTTTGTTCAGATGTCAGTTGTGCTGAGTATTTACATTGCAGAATATAAACTAATTTATGGCACTTACATCATTACCTAACATGCTGTTAATCATCTTTCATGCTGTGAAACGTTCTAATGTGTAACAGCCTTCCTCTGCTTTGGAATATCATTGATTCATTGCTTACACTTTTCCTTTAAGGAACTGAGATGGATGCTCTCAAGATGCTATCTATATATCTAATGTGACTCTGACTTGTAGAATAACACAAACATACTGTACACAGATGCTTCACACTCTTTTTGCGTTGAATTCTCTTTAGGGTCATTTTATTTCTCTTAGTAAGATAATTGCTGTAACAAATTGAGGGGAACATTTTATTCACACTGATTACAAATGTGATGAAGAACATCACAAAGACATGAAGTAAGTTGGTTGCATAGTGCACCACGAAATGCAAAAAACATTGTTTCAGAGAATAACACAGTGAAAATCCTCTCTCCTGTATTAAATGACGTAAATAATGGTTGGAAGCAAAGATTTATGTCCTGCAATATTTTATTAGCTGTGAGTGTTGTTTATGCTGGCTTTACCCTCCCTTAAAATCTATACAACCTTCATCGTTCCTTCTAAATACAGTTTTTGGAGAAATTATCAGAGAATCATAGGATGATTTGGGTTGGAAGGGACTAAAAAATCATCTAATTCCAATACTCCTGTCATGGGCAGATACACCTTCCACTGGACCAGGTTTCTCAGAGCCCCATCGAGCCTGGTCTTGAACACCTCCAGGGATGAGGCATTGGGGCATCCACAACTTCCCTGGGACCTGTTCCAGTGCCTCACCACCCTCACCATAAAGAATTCCTTTCTAGTATCTAATCTAAAGCTATCCTCTTCCAGTTTGAAGCCATTTCCCCCTTGACCTGTCGGTCCGTAAAGCCCCTCTTCACCTTTGTTGTAGCCCCATTCGAGTACCTGAAGGCTGGTAAAAGGTGCCCATGGAGCCTCCTCCAGGCTGAAGAACTCCAGATCTTTCAGCCTGTCTTCAAAGGAGACGTGTTCCAGCCATCTGGTTATTTTTGTGGCCTTTCTCTGGGCTTGCTCCAATAGGTCCTCATCCTTATATTGGGCACCTGAGAGTTGGGCACAGCACTCCATGTGGGGTCTCACAAGAGCAGAGGGCCAGAATCACATCCCTCAACCTGCTGGCCGCACTGCTTTGGATGCAATCCAGGGTGTGGTTGGCTTTAGGTGAGAAGCTAAAGACTCTGGAACTGTAAAGTATGACTAGGTTTGATGGCTTAGTCAGTGATATCTGTGCTCTTTTTGCTATGACTATAGTTGCATGCACATTTTTTCTTGATTTTTTAATACTTCTGTACAGATTTCAGACTTCTGATTCTAAGACACTAGATAGCTATCAGTGCAAAATCATTCCACAAAATTCTGCGAATAAAGATTTTTAATATTAAAGATATTTCTAGTATTTATTACAATCACAATTATAGTATTAATAGTTTAAAAAAAACCCATAAGTCTTTGTATATGTTAAGGTATTCATCTCGCCCACCTTACAACACTGATGCCAATGCAATCTTCCACTGATTTTATTCTTAATCTTATGAATTATCAAAATTTCGGGTTTAACGTATAAAAATTGCAGCTAGCAGTAAACGTATTTCTGGAAAGCTGAAATTTTGAGATCCCATCATGAAAAATGTAATATTTGGCCACAGGGAAGAGATGAAGCAGAGGATAACAGTAGGAAGGAAGGAAACAGTGCAGAAAGATGCGATAAACTCTGCTGTCACAGCAAACAAGCAAGGAAAGCCAGATGATGCTTTTTGATTTAAACATAGCTAACAGTATTTATGGATCAATAAATATCACAAGTCAATTTCTGAAAGAGTGTGGAATGCTTGTAGGACTTTTCCCTCATTTCAGCTTGTGATAAGTTGCTCTGGTTATGTTAATTTTCCTATTTTTCATCTAGAAACTGCATTCCAGTGGTAGTTCTGCCATGTGCTACACAATCTATCCAAAAGTTTGATGACTTTCATTAATAAATTAAGTAATTATCCTTTATAGGCTTCTACCAGCCCCTTAAAAATCTCATTTGGGATTTTTAGTTATCAAAGAATAATGAATTAGCATCTCAGATAGCATAAGTCTTACATACTCACATTGATTGAAATTAAGTCCTTACTGAGTGAAAAAAAAGTATTTTCACACTAAGTAACCAGCTCAGTTTAGTAGTCTCACTAGAGGGATGGAGCACCTCTCCTATGAGGAAAGGCCAAGAGAATTGGGTTTATTCATCTTGGAAAAGAGAAGGCTGACCTAATTGCAGCCCTCCAGTACCTGAAGAAAGCCTACAGAAAAGAATAAGCTGAGTTGGAAGGGATCCACAAGGATTATTGGGTCCAACTCCTGGCCCTGCACAGCACCATCCCCAAGAGCATTGTCCAAACCCTCCTTGAACTCTGTCAGGTTTGGTGCTGTGACCAATTCCCTGGGGAGCCTGTTCCAGTGCCCAACCACCCTCTGGGTGAAAAACTTTTTGTAATATCCAACCTAAACCTCTCCTGACTCAGCTTCAAGCCATTCTCTTGGTTAATGTTGCTGATCACCAAAGAGAAGATATCAGTTCCTGCCTCTCCTCTTCCACTTGTGAGGGTGTTGAAGACCGCAATGAGCTCTCCCCTCAGGCTCCTCCAGGCTGAACAGACCAAATGGCCTCAGCCACTTCTCATACGGCTTTCCCTCAGGGCCCTTTGCCATCTTTGTTGCCTTTCTTTGGATGTTCTGTAGTAGCTTTACATCTTTCTTATATTGTGGTGACCAAAACTGCAGACAATATTCAAGGTGAGTCTGCAACATTGTAGATGGAGAGAGACATTTTACAAGAGCATGTAGTGACAGGACAAGGGTGAATGGTTTCAAACTGAGAAGAGTAGGTTTACATTAAATATTAGAAAGAAATTCTTTATGGTGGGGGTGGTACAGCACAGCAACAGGTTGCCCAGAGAAGCTGTCATTGCCCCATTCCTGGAAGTGTTCAAGGATGGGGCTCTGAGCAACCTGGTCTAGTGGAAGGTGTCCCTGCACATGGCAGGGTGTTTGGAACCAGATGATCTTTAAGGTCCTTTTCCAACCCAGGCCATTCTGTGATTCTATGATATAAAGTTCTAAAAGACACAAAAGAGATAATTTTATCTGAGTACAATAATTTTTAAGAGTATAAACAGTTGACAGGCAGTTTTTTGACAGGATAACTGCTGTGTTTCTGGTGTGTTAAGCTACATATCTCAGAATTTTAAAAATGCATTTCTGTTTTTAATTTGGAGGAGTTAAACCAATCCCTGACACTACTATTTTTTTTTTATTCCTGAGGAGAGCATGTGATCCTACTCTTATTAATTACAAGAACCAAGAAGAGGATGGCAAATGTCAAAATAATTTCCTATCTAGGTACCATTATATTCAGAAAATATGAAGTTCTATTCTTTGAAATTTAGTAGCTTTTTTTCCTAAAAACACCAGTCTTTTTAGAAGTGAACTATAGCTAGAAAACTTAATTAAACATCTATGGACACCTATTGACTTATTAGCCAATCTGCTCGCTACCTGTCAAGAGAAACATGGGAGCTAATGAACTCAGAATTTAATGGCCTCTGAAAAAAGAAGGAAAAAAAAAGTCATATAATACACAGTATTTTAAATAACAGTAATGATGTCACTTCTAGATTTATACTTGCTCTTCTAAATATTAAATGCCATTGGACCCAAACAGTTTCAGTAACTGGAGTCATCATTCTTAGAAATAAATTTTAAAAAATAAATGTCTAGAACAGGCCCCAACCCCCTTCTCCAACATACAGCTCATGCTAATGAACTTCAAATTTTGCTTTTGTACAAAAAGAAAAATCTGCCGCTTTTGAGGCAATTCTGTGAAGCCATAGATATAACCATGCAAACAATAATTGAGATCAAATAACTTCAACAATAAATAAAACTTCTAGTAGTGTCCATTCCATATTGTGGTTTAGTAAATGGAGAAAAGGAAATAGGGAAGAAAAAAAAAGCATTGGAAAGATTCCTCATAATCTTTTTACTCTCACGTCCTTGTAAATCTACTCTATTAACTCTTCTGCCATAAAGCTTAATTCAGTCTTTTAAAACATATTGAATGAAAAATACTTCCTTTACTACTTTGCTGCAGACAAATTGCTGGATACCCATGGATACCAAAGCAAAATCGTTGTAAGGAATTATTTTAACAAAATGCATCTTGCAGCAATATCTGGATGATCATTTGGGTCAAAGTCTTGTTTACAATAAACATGTAAGTTATGTTTTTTCGTATTGCCTTGAAACTATAGTTTTTGTTATTGTTCCAGACCACTCGTACATAGAACATCTATTAGGCCTTTCATTAAATGCATACATTATTTTGGCACTCCTTTGGTCTTGTTACTGGATTTATTTACCAAATGCTTACGTTCTAAATTTATACCCATTCTTTAAGGGTTTATATAACATACATAGACTTTAACTCTGTTAGAATTCTCTTACCTTTCTGTTTGAACTTGCAGAGAGTTTCTTTACACTTTATTTTCATTTCATTTTCTATGCTCTTCTAGGCACCACTCAAGGCAAAAATTACTAAATTTCCACTTGAAAACCTCACTTATAGTTTTTGTTTCTGAAACTAAAGAGTAGTTCTGTCTGTAATGACCTAAAATAAACCTTGGGCAATTCTGATGTTATAGTCATATGAACTCATTAAAATTTTGGTAATTTTTGTGGCCCTACAGGAATCTGTAAGATGTTTAAATCTTTTACATTTTTGTATCAGATTTATGAAGTTAAAGGGGAAAAAACAAAGGAGGACTATGAAGAAACTCAAAAGAACATCTAACCTTCCTCCTGTTCAAAGGTGGTTTAAGATTGCCTAAGGTAGATACTTATCAATATGCAGTTGAAACCGTAAAGGAAATTCTTCAACCTTTCTCCTTGGTTCATTTCCATTCTTTGGCCTTTTAGGTAAAAGGGTTTTTTGTTACCTAAATTTTATCTAAAAAATAAAAATTAAAAAAATTCGTATCTACTTGGGCAGAGAGTACAGGAAATGACTCCTTTTTAATAACAGCCTCTAAATATTTAAAAAATGTTTTCATGTTTTATTCTTGTAATGTAATAATTTTGGGGGAGTTTCATATTTGATTTCCAAGCCTTCTTAATGACAAAATTTAAGTAATGAATTAGCAAGGATACTACTTTGCTTATTCTTCATGTACAGTGGTATTCAAAAAAGATAATCTGTTCTGAAAGAGAGAAAGAGGTTATTTCACAAACCCTACATGACTTTCTGTGTGTTCATGATTAAATATTTCAGAATAGTCTCTGCCATACATGGCTGCAATGCTCTGACTGAGGTCTCCACACTACTGAGTAGAACAGGACAATTTATCTTCTCGTTCTTTATCCTCCTAATGCATTCCAAAAAGGTACTTTTCCCATTACACTGCTGTTCTCTGCTTAGCCCTTCTCCACTGCAATATCCATATTTTTGTCTGATTCTCCAAGTATTCTGTTTTGTATTTATGTATCTGATTCTCCAGGGAGTAGTTCTTTGTATTTCTGTTTATTGAAGTTGTTATGGTTAATTTTTTGCTCACTTCTCCAATTATTAGAAGGGGTTTGAGTTCTAATCCCATTGCTCAGCATGTTTGCAAAGGTTTTTTGCTATCATTTGAAAAACATGTAGATTAATTTTCAGTTTCAGATTCCAAGTTATTGTAATATCTCCATTAATATTAATTAATTAAAGACATTAATGAAAACTTAATGTATCATAGCTTAGCTTATCTGGTTTTATCTCTTTAAAAAAAAGCTACATGAATTTCTAAATAAAAACTGGATAGTTCAGAATGCTACATATAAATGAAAAGAAGGAAAAAATCCCTTTCTTGAAAAGAAATGTCAATTTTTCTAGCACTAAGAACATGTTTCATCATAGTTTTCAGCTATATCTTGAGTATTGAAGTACATTTTTACATTTACTGTGATTTTACTTTTTCATTGTTTCTAAGTGCTGATAAATGTTATTTCACAGAATTGTGACAGCTGACATGCAAACACAGCATCTATTCATATACATGAACACAGCCTCTTGTGTACTACTTGCAACAGTAGCATTTGAAAAATTATGATTTTTAAATCAAAATGATTATTTACAGAAATCTTCAGTCATTGCAGAAAGTTCTGCTTTATTGTCAGGTTATTCTCATATGGAAAAATTGACACAATTCATTTAATATAAAGCTAAGATTTTTTTCTATTTCTTTATGCACCGTACTTATCAACATAACTCAAATCCTCTTCTGTTTTCTTGCACATGAGGACTGCATGATTGTAGAAAATCAGGCTCAAAGGGACCTCTCAGGTCTTATGTAAACAAGTTTCATTTGCCCATCACAACTGATTAGTTCCTTGAAGCACCTCCCAGTCGAAGGCCAATGATTTCCTCCGAGTCATATTGCTCAGCATTTTCATGTAAAAGGCTGCCATATGGGCTGAAATAGGCAGCTTAAATAGTGAACTGCTGCTGTCTTATTCTGGGTGCAGTGGGGTGGTGAAGAACAAGAGCAGCAGAGCCCGGGCAGATCTGAGGCCATGGAAACCTCTGGCAGGAGGCAGCAACACACAGCTGGCAGTGGGTGAGACAGTAACATCTTCAGCTGACACAGCTGCCTCTGAAAAATGATGCATGAGCAAGCCATAAATCATTCTTGTTGCAGAGGAATATTTAGTAAATACCTTTCAAGGCCTTTATTGCTTCCTCTCTCTAAGAATTACATGAGTAAATTGCTGTAACAGAGTTTAAGTGTGAGGAAAACCCTGTTGAAGTATTTAGAAATATGCGAACAGTTTTTCACCCAAGCAAACATTTCCACTGGAGGGACTGACTTTTAAAGAAACATCCACTACTCTCTTACAACCTGTTTACCCACACATATTTGTTATTTTCTACAACATTTTTATTTCAGCTATGAGACCAAAAAAATTCCTAACCTGATTTATCATCTAGAATGTTTTGTTGACTAAAGATATTGTGTGAGTGCCTGGGACAAGAAGTTTTGGAGTGAAACCTATCCATCAAGGATGAAGGCAAATGTTTTGCTGTTTAAAAGGCTATATTAAACAAGAAGTAATGAGGTTTAACTACTTGCTTTCTACCTCCAAAGCACTCCTGAGAGGATCCAACAAGATCTAGGTGTGTCCTTCATAATTTGCCCAATAGAATGATAAGCCTGTTCTCATTGTTAGCAATTATCTAGCACTAATTGTACATATTTAACATATAGTGCACATTAAGTCACTGCATCTAATAACATTTCAGTGTGCATTGCAGAGCCATTCCCTATTGTCCTATTATTACTAAATAAGTATTACTGTTAAGGCATTAGATGTGCATTATATCAGCGAATGTATATTCAGACAGAGCTCTAGAGACTGGTGTTACCATTCAGTCAATCTTTGATCAAAAATAAAGAAATATATAACTTTGGAGTTTTGTTCTTCACACACTTTTAAGGTATTTATTTTTTAAATTGGCTATATGATATATCTGTCTCTTTCATTGATATCATTCTTCCATTTACAATTGACTTATCTTTTAAAACACAAATTATGGTAGTGGAAATTAGACAGTTCTGTCAAGAATGAAAATCAGAAATACATTCTCCCCAGTAAAGAAAATAAAATCTGTAAATCTAGCTTCATACCTGCTGTTTCCAACTCCATATCCTAGCTGGACTCTGAATGGCAATCAGCCATCGACAAAGCTTAGCCCCCAATGCCTACACAGTGCAACCTTTCTGCAGCAAAAGTTACTATTCTCTAGGTATTTTCATTACTGAGTTTAGAAAACATGTATAGGACATCTGAATGACCTGCAAGAAGCAGTGCCTGCAATGAAAAAAATATAGGAATAACACATTACAGAAGTACAAAGATGATTTGAAGAGAAACGGGGTTTTAAGGTATATTTGCTGACTGAAATTCCTTTCTGCTGCTAACTCAAACAATTTTGCATTCTTTTTCAATTAACTTGTCAGCATTTTGGAAGAGATGATGAATAATGAAATGAATTCAGAAGAAATTTCACGGAGCAAGAAAGAGAGGAAGGAAATATCTTCAAATAGGAATAACCTTAGTCTCAGAGCACTTGAACCTTTACATTATTAGTAGTAGCAATATTTCATGAAAAGTACGGCCAAAGCATTGGACTCAGAGAGACTATTTCTTCTGTAGATACCATTGCTCCAGAACACACATAAGAAGAAAGAAATCTATTGCTTCTGAATATATTCCTGCACATGTTCCTTAGGTACGAAATGGAATGGAATCTGTAGAAGAGAAAAAAAATGGTAAGGAAAGGGGGATTGAGAAAAAAACAAACACAGTCTAACAGGACTGCACAAGAAACAGGAAACCAGCTTGAAATCCCCCTTCATAAAAAAAAACCACTTTCACAGTTCCTCCTGGATTTGTCAACTCAATTAGTCCACACAGATTAAGGTCTTAAAGACCTTGCATAGGGTGTCCTTAGTTCTCCATTAGTAAGATTGGCTTTGCTGTTGTACAAGCCTTGCTGCTAAAATACAAGGTAATTTCGCATGGGTACAAACTAAAAATTAAGTCCTTGATAGAAGGGGGAATTGGACATCTGAGAGTAGGAGCTGTTTGATGATAAGACATAGATGCACTTTAGCATCCTGAACTGTGGGATTGTGTGTGTGTGCTGCATACATTCTGCAATTGTTAGCTAAATGTAGACACCTACAGTTTGAGCATGGGTGGGTAGTGACAGCAGAACAGACATACATATGATGGATGCTACAGAGACATTTAACCATAAAAGAGCTTTAAACACCTAGATTATGACAAAACCCCATCTTTTTCTTCTATTCACTTCACTGCAATGAGCTTGTCTTTTTTCATTTTCAATGCATTTCCATTTTCAGTCCCACGCTTCCATTTTCTGTGGGAAGGTTCTGTAAAATCTAAGGTAGATAGACGTCTTGTGCACACAATTTGAAGAAATAAAGGAAAAGGTGCTGTTCTCAATTTTGTAAATAGTGTGTAAGTTTTATGATCTGACAGTTTCCTTAAGATGTGTATTTCTCACAGGAGATTTGCTTCTGTGTTTTATCTACACTCTTATGGTGAATGATAAATACTATTTAACAAGTCCAATGTTCTTGCTTTTGCTATGTGCCTTTGGACTACTGAAGAAATACAAAATCATGGCAAAGATTTCTGAAGAAGGTTAATAACATGCAAAGTGTGTCAGATTATTTACAAGGAGTGAGGAGGGCTTGATATAGTAAATAGTTGGGGAAAACAGTTATTTAAAAGTTCATGTATTCTATTTGTCTCTCCATAACCATGAATCCCTGTATCTCTGTATAGCCAATGGTGACATAAAAATTGAAAGTATAAGGTAAAGTTTTGGTTACCTAACTAGGAACTCAAGTGTTCTGGCAATTGTAATAAATGCTAACTCTGAACAGTGGTTAAGTGTTTTGCTGGGAGTATCTCTTCAGGATTTATTTTTCTCTTAGAAATTTAATTTAATGCCTTTTTATCACCCCAAAATTCAATCTGTAAATGCACTTTCCCCTAAAATTTGTTTCTGCCACATAAGATGTTGAAACAAATTACTGTAAATGCTTTCAGGGGATGTTGTCTGAGAGAATTTCTAGCACTTTAGTAGAGGGATTGCTTTTGGACTGTATTTCTACAGTACCAAGGAGATCTTTGAAAGATTTAATTTAAATGTAACACCAGAAATTAACATGATACTGCTTTCTATTTAATGTTTGGGGGCTTTACACTATTTTCTTTCAAGGCAAAAGATGATGTGTTAATTCATATGCGTGAAAAAGTGTCTTTATGTTTGTGTTGAGAGAGTTCCCTACACAGGAGTATGGTGGGGATACTGCCAGAAGGACCATGAGATCAAATTGAGGTGACGGATATTACATGTACAAGTGCCTACAGGAAAAGCCACAGCAAGATTCCTGCATCCTGATTTATTCTATGGTTTATCACCAATAAAGCTATTATAAGAATATTGGTTTAACAGAATTTTTTTTTAGGTAATTGGGTCAATTATGCAAATGAGTGTCTAATTAACCATGGAACATAACTAGATTTGGGAATACAAAAAGATGCAGATATGGAATTAAATCTTATCACACGGTTTAAAGAGAAAGCTTGGCCAAAATGTAAAGCTCCAAGGTATAAAAAGGGAGCCAGTTCATGGTCAGATTTCCATATGGAGTTCTGTTTAATCTAGGCAGACAGAAACCTTGGAAGTAAAAATGATATATCAGCACAAAAGAGGAAATAGGGTAATTCAAGCAACAAAACCCTGTCATTTTTCTGTAACTTCAAAAGACAATATCTGAGTCAAAAGCTGTCTTAGTGAATATTTATAGGATGGCTTAAGGATATTTCCACATAGTTTCTGCAAGAAATAAAAAGAAAAACCTCAAACACATCATAACACTTTGAGATTATGACTGATTAAAAGCATACCATTATTCACTGTATTTTACCTAATTTCCTAATGCTCCTCCATTCACTCGTATGCCCCCTGTATTTCTGTTTATTCCCATTCTCTCTTTCTTGTATTGTGGGCTGTGATTTCCTCAGCCTCCCGTCTTTCATTGTAAAAGAGATTTGTGACCTACATTAAACAATTACCTCTGCTTTTCTTTCACATCCTTTCTGATGGTCTGCATTTTCAGGCTGCCTCTGTTACTTCTCTCACCACATTATTAACTCCCAAGTAACTACTTTCCCTACCGCTGTTGTCTGGTCTCTAGAGTTTGGAGTGGGGATTTCAGTTAATGCGTTGTAAAGCCCTGATTGCACTATTGTGGATGTACTGATTTCAGCTGAACTACAGAGATTTATGCCAGCCCAGAGAGCGGTCATTGTGTATCTGAAATAGCCCAGGTTTATTGAATTAAATCTATTTACAAAGGAAAGTATTACTCCAGTCCTGGTTTGAAACCTGTAAATCTTTGTAGAATCACTTGACATGAATGATTACAAAAGTATTTGAAAGTTCATGCCTGTGGATCACATTACAGCATTCATAAAATACTAACATTAAATTTTAAGTAGTGTAGAAATAAGGATTTTAAAATAAACAGTAATAGAGTGAGATGCCTTTTTCAGAGAGAAAAAAGAGCATTTTGTCTTCTCAACCTATTGACATCTCTTCATATCTTTAGGCAATGATCTCCCATTGCAATTTATGATCCAAATTAAAATTTGTTATAAAATGTGACTAGCTGATTCCAGTCAGGTTTTTCAGTTGTTAAACATTGTTTCTTATCAATAGATCATGATCTTGATTAAAAGATAGAATAAATAATGTCTACTACTCAGCAGTAAGATATCATTTCATTTATCTGGTGCATGAACAGAGAGATTGACAAACACCTAAATTGCTGATAAGACATTTACATTGAATATATTTATTATTTAAGAATTCTTTCTTACCTTTTGTTTATTTTTTTGTTAACATTTCCTTTGTACAGGGATAAATCCTTTCTTTTTTCTGTTTCTGTGCTCTTTAACAGATGCAAAACCAGCTATTACAATATAAGACTATTTTTTCAAATTAGAAAGATAAATACACAGCATCTATCAATCTCAGGCTGTGACGTTTTCAGAGCACAATGGCAGCATTCATGGAAGAGTATAGCACAGTGTACCCAAAGCTTTCTCTTCCCATGTGTAGTTTATACAGCTGCAGATTATAGATATCTGAAGAAATATTCACATAGACTAGAGTGAGATCAAGATGAAAAGAGGCAGCTACTAAAGAAAGACAAAACCTCTGTCAGATTTCCAGCGGACAGGATCGTGGTGACACAGCTGAATCAAGTGCTCACCTCCAGTCTAACCATGGGTGTCTAGTGACTGCCTACCAGACATGCAGAAACCTGGGCATCTGCGCATCTAAAGGAGTATCTGGTAACTACGAAAATTAGCATGGAAATCTATTTGAAAGGGACATGAGATAGATCTAATCACTGACAGTTCTTGGCCTCCCAGTCCTTTTTTATGTGATTTGCACAGGTAGACTGCTAAATCTGTAACTTCTGCAGTTTTTTTAAACATTCTCATGGACAAGGAGAAAAGATGAAATTAAGCAGCTTTATCTATACTGCAACAATACGATCCTCACCCACAATTATAGTACAGAATCCTCAATATTTTGTGAGTGGCACAGTCTTTTCATCACATGTAACAATAAGTCAATTTTTTTTTTCAATTCCATTTAAGATATTTTGGGGAAAAATAAATCATTGCAATGGAAGAGAAAAAGTCCTCAAAATAATTGTTTCAGAGTGGAAGGAAGTTTAGTTCTCATGGCTGTAGTTGCCAAGGAAAGAAAAATGACAATAATAGGTTTAAGGCTTTTATGCTTTTTATACTGATATACTGACAAAGCTGATTATTTTTTAAAAAATACACAATCATCTGCATACCCTCACAAGCAACATTTCCATACATATTCATTTAAATATTATGCAGCCATAATTTTCAAAACCTGTGTATGTTGTCACTTATCTCTCCACTGATGGTAGGATAGGTGTGTAAATTCTCTGACTTAATAAGTAAAACTTCAAAGGAGAGAATTCAGAAGAGACATCTAACCTTTTTTACTACTCCCTACTTCTAAAAGTACTTCTACATCCTTATAATCCAAGGAAGTCAAATATATCACAGAGATGTCTGCAGAAGAGTCACTCTTTCATTTAAAAATTATCTCACCTGTTTGAATATAAATATTATTAATTTAATTTTTTTTTTTTCAGGGTAGCAATGATCTTTGTACTTGGCGTGTGTGTGGCCTGTTTCCCTGTACAGGAAATAGAATGAAATTGTTGTTGTTTCCAAGAGGGTAAAATTGTTTTTAAATTGCCTCTTGAAAGAGAAAAATTGTCTTAAAAGAATAAAACATCATTGGCAACAAATGAAACCTAAGCATTTTTTCAGATTATGTACCTACTTTTATAATTTTCTTTTTATAGTATTTTTTTATCCATGTAATCCTACTAGGTTTTTAGAAACCAAGTAAAATTTGGAGAGAAAGAAAGCGTCTTTTCTGATTGATTCTCATAGTCAATAAACATACCTTTGTAAAAAGCTAGTGGACTATAATTAAGTAATTACTACAATTAATATTATTCTAGTTTTAGTGATATATTTACCTGAAGCAGTCAGAGACACAGCAAATAATAAACTATGAGCATACAAATGAAAAGCCACCAGTAATTTCCAGCTGTCATGGTATATGTGTGTGGAGAGCTTAGCTACATGCGAGAGGCGAGAGAGTCAAAGTACGCTCTTTTTTCTGTAAAAGATCTTCAGACCTTACTCCAGTAACTAATGTCACCCTCAACTTAATCTAGTCTTCTATGAATATAAGACCTGATATTATCTCTCTGTGTATAGAATTTATATCCTCACTTTACTGTCTGATATTACAGCCAGTAATAAAGATGTTCCTTTAATAAGCAGAGTAAAAGGTCATGAGTTCATTCCTCTTGAGGGTCATGATGCCTGTAGAGAAAAGAAGTTATTACACGCCTAACAAAATTGCCTGGCTCTTCTTATTCCCACAGATTTCTTGCTTTGGTGTTGATCTGAAAGAAAGATGGGGGTGAGGGAAGAGAGAGAAAAAGGTGGCCTGAATTATGCCTAAAATGTTTAACAGTGGGATTCAAAATAGCATAATTAGTACAAGAAAAAAAGAAAAGAAGTTATTGTAACCACTATTTGGGTGATTGATAGAAAGTCAGTGTGGGATTAGGAAATGAAAATTTATGTAATTTTACATAAAGAAAAATTTCCATTGTTTGTAATGTGGGAGAAGTCGTGCAAAATCCTCCCTTGCCAAAATGACATCAAACAGCATTTATTTTTTAGTTTCACCAGGTTATTGCAGGCATTTCCTTACACATTACACTTTGCGCCAATTCACGTGCACAGATATGTGTCAGGAATGACAGGAAAAATGTCTGGATCATAAACAAATTAATTCATAATTGTTCCAAGTAAGGATCCCTAGCCTTTGCTGCCTGCTCTATCTGCTCTAGTTCTACCTCTGAGTTGAGAGAGGGAGAAGATGAGGGCCAGGTTGAGCAGAGAATACTGCAAGATGTTGTTTTAGAGGTGTCACAGGAGATTGTAGAAGGCATCTGGAAGCAGTTTTGACCATATGTATAAAAAATGAAGTTTGATTCACTATGAGTTTAATTTAGTCTGGCATGGTTATGACTTAGAAATGCCCAGAGTTCTGCTGATTTGCAAATCCCAAGGTCTTCAGCTGTTTTGCCAATTGAGTTTCTTATTTCTAAGAGAGCATCTGAAAAGGGACAAAAGTGTTACGAGAAATTAATTTAGAAAGCAAAGGAGTCCCAGTGACACAGATTGTCCCACTGGGTGCAGCGAAATCAACCTGTCAGAGAAGGACACAGCGCACTGGCCCAGACGTGTTTCAGAAAGGGTGGTAGCCAATGGTGTAGGATGTACACAAGACCACATAAAGGGGGAAGCAGAAGGAGATGTGAGAGAAGACACAAAAACAGGACATGAGGAGAAATGTGAAGAGGCCTGTCTTCAGAAATGAAATGGAAGAGGAATATGTAAGGGGACATTGATGGAGATATGCTGGAAATGCACTCTTGGTGTTGCTCTTTGGCAGAGAAGGCACTGTGACCCATGGGCAACCCATGCCGGATCATGGATAGCCCTGAGGGACTGGGCCCAGGGATGAACACACAGCAGGGCAGAAACAGACCTACAGAGAATGCAGCCTGTGGAGGGACTGGGGTAGTGACACCCTCAGAGGGGCTGGGGCACATGAAGGGACCCTCTCCAGGGCACAGTCACCCTGAAGCATAAAGCAGCCCAGTGAATGCTCCACACTGGAGCACAGGAAATAATTAAGAAGTGAGAACCAGTGGAGGAAAAGAGTAAGATGCAAATGGCAGCAGAAAGAAATGGCTGTGCACTGACCTCAGCCTCTTGCATTGCCCGTTGCCTCTCCAAAGGGTGTGGGAAGGATTGCATGTACTGTGCTACAAAAGCAAGGGAAATTGAGACTAGAAAAGGGGGAAGGAAGGTGGTGGACTGGTGCAAAACCTGAGAAACAAGCAGAAAAAGTGGGGCTTTTTCCTGGCTAACTGTTGTCTTTCCTTTTTAAATATATGAGACCATAACTAAAAATTTATGTTAGTTTGCAACAAATGAAACGAAGTGATATTCCTGGCATCAAGATTGTTTTGCCCATGGCAACTGAAACACTGGTTTATAATATTATTTGAACTAAAATAACTTTTATCTGAGGGTTGCTTGAAGTTCATGTTGTGCCCAAACTGATTTATTTATGCTTGGCCATATGCAAAGTCCATATCTTTTGCTTAGGTACCAGTTCATCCCTCTCATAATGCCATTTTCAATGCTCAGTTTATTTCCACATGTCCCACCAATAATTTAATGTTCCTTTGTGTATCTTGCTCATATGGCATAAGTGAATACATAGGGGATATACAGATGCCCTTCACTATGATGTGCTTCTTAACCACTATATGAAGAGAAGGTCAATGTTTGAGAGAGAAAGAGACTACGAGGGCAGTAAAATCAATGAACTCTTTATTTAATTTAACTTGCAGGATGACCACCAGCTGTTACTGCATCAAATCAAAAACCTAAACAGACACACAAAGAAATGCAACAGAGTTTCCATGGGAACTGCTGTGAAATACGTAATGACAGCACTTTCTGTAACTACAAAATACGCAGAATTGACTTTTTCTAGTCACGAACTAATTGTTTCTCTTAGATACAACTTGAGAACCAAATCAGTTTTACACAGCAGGTAATTTCCGGAATTCACGATATTAAATATTTGTCTAGAGAGTGTTGTGTATGAGTATATATGAGAGACAATACAAAAAAGCAATTGGGTTGAAAATCTATATGAATTTTTACAGTAAATCTTATGCAGTACTGACGTAATCCTCTCCCTAATAAATATTTTAAACCTAACTAGTTTGGACCAAAAGTTCATTTAGAGACACCTGCTACTTGCTGACCTACTGTAGTGCAGTAACATACCATCCTGAAAGCTTGGATTTAATGGTTTAATTTGTTTTGTCTTAATGTGGCAGCTGTAGGGAAGCAGACATACTACCTTTCTAGCACACTATCCCCTCTTTGATAACTAGAACTTGAATTAGAGCAGTGCTCTCTCCTCATACACAGTTGGAGGTGAAAATCCCTGAAACATGCAGAACCCTTAGCTCAGAATTTTTTTTCTCTTTGGTGGTCATTTTGCAGCATTGTATGCTAATCCACATAAAAGAATAATACAGCTAATCTAGACATAGAACAGCTTCGTTATCATACCAATTAAACAATAAATGACAGAGAAGATACACTTATCACTGCTTTCTAATTTATAGCAAATAACTGAAAAATACTGATACTCAGCATATTTTTTCACATCTCATGATTTTATGAATGAATATCCTTAATGTGTTGCAAAAGTATCCTAGAAGTTTCTTCTGTCATTTTAAAAAGAAGTTGTTTCAAGATCTATCTTCAAGTATCTCTGATGTTTCTATTTGTTTTAAATAGCAGTTGATTTTTTCAAACTGGAAGATCCTTATTATGTGATGAGGGAAGTAGGCTTGGCTTGTGAAGCACTTTGAGGTGAAAAGAATTATTACACAAACAGATGAAAAAGACAACTGCATTTAGCTTCCCAACACTTTCAACTATAAAAGATTAATAGGATTCCTTGAGAAGTGGTAACATATCGGTTACTTACACTACATCTGAAAGATTTTCCAAGAAAAGTCATCAGGCTAGAGAATTTCCCTTTATTTCAAACTGTGTTTGTTTTTCGAAGAAACCACTTATATAGGCCACAGTTCTCAGATGCTTAATTCTTAAAAAAATGTTGGGAACAGATCAATCAAGTAAATAATGGAAATATTTAAACATAAAAGCCTAATAGTAACAAAAGAAACATGGGAAGATATTTACCTAGAAATATGTGGGAAGTCTGGGGGTTCCCAGGAGACGTGTGAAGTTGGAGAACTTTTGCTAAATCTTTAGTAAGATTGGGGAAAAACACCACCTCTATCACTTGATTAAACATAAGAAAGATTCTTCTAGGAAAGGGAACTGTATGAAAAAATATCTTTCATCAACAGAATATGTGGAATTGATACATATGAAATAAAGTCTCCCATTGACTCAGTCGTAGCCACTCACTCTTCAACTTCTACTGGTGAAATACTGAAGAACTGAAAGAACTTTGTTTAAACTTAACTCACAGATGAAAGGTTCTTAAAGAAGCAGAAACCAGAGATTATTTTTGTTACTTTACATGCAGAATTGTTAGGAAACTGTATGTGAAATAAGTACTTTCTAAAAGATATTTTAGAGGTGCATGGTTAACCACACAACATTAGGACATACCAATTTAACAGAAACTTGGAAATTTTCTTCAGCTTCTGGTGTGTCTGCATCACATTGCAATTAAAGACTGCGTAATCATGTATATTTTTTTTGTGAGTCTTCTTACCTCTCCTGTAGCCCCTTCCTTAATATTTTCTATGATATATCAGCAGTTAAGGCAAAAGGCAAACCTTTCAGAAAAGCCCCATTCAGGGGAACTGTTCAGGAAATGTACTTGCACAAATTGCAGATATTTGTCTCACCTCACTGACTTTGTATCTCTGTTTGTGTGTGATTATTTCAACAAAAAAAATGACCACTATTCTGTAAAGTAATATTTAAAAGTAAGACAGACAATCAAGTGATATTTGTGAATGTCCTACATGTTCCTTTTTCTAAACCATTAGATTGGAAACAGCCTAGTTTAGAGACTTGGAATGAGATTCAGGGAAAAGATGTTTTCTTTTTCTGTCACTGAACTGACTAGCCTTAGTCAAATTGATTCTCTTCTCAATGCTGCTGTTTCTGGGTTAAATGCAGAGAAGACAGTGACCTCATTAATGTGGTTCGACCCACTAATGAAAACCTGTAGCTATTATTCAGTGTTGTTATAAGAAAGGTTTGAGGAAAACATGACATCTGCCCCTCTGGAATAGCATGTTTTGTATGTATCCTAAAGTGCCTGCTCTGAAAGAGATTATAAGTAAAAGAATCCACATTATATTAAAAGCAGTTTTCAGAAGAAAGGAACGACGTTATGCTCCTGTTCATTTTTAATGAAGTACATGAACTTTAAGGCATATTTTACTGTGCATGAAGAGAGTGTAGCATTTTGGGAAATTATTGTCAGTGGTTAAACTGTATTTATGTGCACCGTGTAATTTTTTTTTTTAATACTACCTAAAGAAAGTATTATTTCTTATTCTTATAAATAAAAACCAAAGGTTACTGAAACAGAACTAAAGATGAATAAAGATTGAACATAAATACAAATTTATTCTTCAAGCAGGTTGAACTAAGATTTTGGCATGGCTTTATAAGTGGAAAGTCTAAGGCTTTCATAGACTCTTTTCCAGGATAGCATGGGTAAGGCCGTGGAAAAGTCTATCAGCTTCCACTGATTGTAGAGAGAGGTTGTATTATTGCAGTCAGAATAGGTATCTCACTTTTAGATAACAAAAATAAAATAAAGTGAAACCCACTTTCACTTACTTCATGTTCTAAAGCCTAAAAGAAACTTGGAATTTCCTGTACTTGTGCTCAAAGTACAACTTGCTTGCAAGAGAAAACAGAGAAGGAGAAATTGTTTACATTTGCTTGAGAAGAGTCTTAATGAAAGTCTGTAAAGCTTCATCTGCATTACAAAATCCTGACTAGTTCATTGACTGAAAGGCTAGGTTTGCCTGAATAGCAGCAAGATTGTACAACTTGAAGTATGAGTTGAAGAGCCTGTTATCTAAACCTTTTTATCAGATTAAGATGTATTCTTACCTTATGGAATGTCATTTTATTGTGCCATACTTGGAGAATTAACATCGCACTTAAAGGCAGCAAATGATTTTTCTTCAATAAAAAATAAATACATCTCTGTTACATTAAAATTTTGCTAGCTTGGTTTTTAAACAGTACTGAATAGAAGTAGAAACTGTCATTATACTGTTGTTCCTGTAGAATCTAAAAGGTTCTCTCAAGGGTATGACTATGACAATTTGAAAGCCTTGTAGGGTGGTGGATATGGCCATGATGTTCATTCAGATGCTTCACGTGGCTGCTATTTCATTACATCACTCAGAGATGTATTATCTGAGGCAGTATTAAAACTGCCTACTGTCCTTTGATCAAGTCTGTATCATTTCTGCACAAAAGACAGACAAAAAAACAGAATAGAAGTAAATATCTTTATGCAGAAATCACAAAGTGACTAAAAATTACTGAAAATACAGGTTCAAAGGCATTGAAATCTTATAATCTGTGAGTGACAAAAGCTAGTATGTAATATTCCTGATTGGTGAATGGCTGTGATTTATCAGTGCTATGCAGTCATGAGAAGGAATGAGTCTCTTCAGTCTGTGCTACCCACCCCCAGGCTTGGTATCTCTGGGAACATCCCCACTGATACGGTGCTGATATTAACAAAAACATCTTTCTGCTGTTACTTAAGCAAAAAAAACATTAAATGTAATCATGAAGGAAGATCTCTTTTCTTCTCCTGCTTTATTGTGGAAAAATTCTGTCCCATGTAAAAGAATGGAATGTAAATGTACTTTTAAAAACATAACCTCTAACAAACTAACAGAGGAAAATTGCAATAAAAATAGGTGAGCGTAAAGATAATGGTGATCTTTGAAAGTTTTTGTCTGACTATTCACTAACAAAACCGTTGCAGGGAATCTCAGTCTGGTCAGGTACAGTGAATCTTTCTGGGACAGTATTTGGCAGACACAATGAGAACACACATAAAAATTAATTGTTTTATCCCTGTTATATTTAGTACAGTTATTTGGTAAAGTAAAAATTATGATCCATAGCATGGCAGGATTGTTAAATCACCTTTATAAACTGTCTGGAGAATAAGAATTAATAATGCATGTCACTTTAAGATGAGTAAGCTGAAGTACCTATGTATTTCTTACAAGGCACACTACTGCAGACCTCTGCAGACCTACTCATGTTGTTAGAGCTCTCAGTACTAATTTAATCACCAAACTGTTCTCCCCCATTTATCTACGAAATTCACAGAATGACATTATAGAGGGAGGACTGTAACCTTTTGTGGACTTCAAAAAGTGCTAACAGTATTTTTATACATTCATGTACTGCTTCAACATAAGTGGGGATTTCCTGCTCTCAAACATTTATTCTTCACTTTTGATATCTATAGATACTTATCTCAATGACCCTGAGGTCCACAATTTGTCTGTAGACATAGAATCAGCAATTTCATTATGACAGTTGACATCAAAGATGTATTTACATGGCCTTGAAAAGGGTGTTTTGCTTTGCTTTGTATTTTATTGGTTTTGTTGTTTTGTTTTTCTGGTTTGGTTTGGTTTGTTTGTTTGTCTAAGGTTTTTTGTTTGGTTTGGGGAGGGGGGTTATTTTGGTTGGTTGAGGGTTTGTTTGTGGGGTTTTTTGCAGATTAGTATCCTAAATTAAAGGTTCAAGTCTGGGAAGATAGGTCTGGAATACAGCTACTTAGAAAATTGTTTTGATGTTGGACCCTGACATTTTTTTATTTAAAAAAGAATTAAATCAACTTTATTTTTTTCTTAATATTTAATAAATACATCTAGTCTGAGTATATTGTTGCCTGCATATTTAGGTCAGTTTTTGACCATTTTTTTTCCACTGAGGAGCTCCATTATGCTTTGCAACCAACATTGAATTAGAATGAGTACACTTGGTTAAGTTGAATTCACACATGTAGACATTATTCCCACTACCTAAGTGATTTTAATAATTTTACAGTTGATTCAACTTGTTCAGATTTAGAGTTCTCTTTTAAAATATACTTTAGTCAAATTGCAAATGGTTTATCCCATTGCTACCCCACCACAAAGAAGGTCCATAACCAAATTAGTTTCTCAAACAAGTTTCAGAACTATATATATCTATACTATAGCCAAAATGAAATATTTTGTAAAGAAAGAACAGGTGGATTAATAGTTAGGCATGGAAAATAATTCAGCTGTGTGACAGTTTGCCTTAAACTTCAAAAATATATTTTTTACCTACTGACATTTAAATATTTGGAAGCACATAAGTTTCCTAAACTATTTGATATTTGAAATATTCAGAATTTAATAGCATTTTATTGGATATGTTGATGAGATTTCAGGTCCAAATGCTTTTCATTACTTGGAGCCTAAATAAAATACTAAATAAGGGGATACAAGTAAAATTAAAGATCCAGGCAAAAGAAAGAGCTCCCAGAGTTAAAGTTAAAATTCCAGCTTTTTCCACTTTAGTTTGACTGAGTTAGCATTGCCAAGTCTCACTTGGCGGGAATTCTTTTGAAGTCTCTTGGCATTGCATTTAAAACCTTTACAATATACTTCCCTTAGAGATGTAAAATCTTTCTTAGGGTCTTAAAATCTCACTCATGTAAATAATTAGAGTTGGAGATCCCTGAGGCTTCTGAAGTGTTGCAGTACCTTTGTCTGGGAAAACCTCTGGAAGGGATAATAATGACTTAAACGTAAACAGTGTTTTCCAAGCAGAAAGATCTGCAAGTGACAGAACAGCATAGCAAGGCTGCACAGCCTTTCAGAACAGAAACTGAAGAAAGAATGTGCTCAGTTCAGTAGAAAGATTCTGAGCTCACCCCTCTCATAGCTTCAATCCAGATTCTAATATGTGTGCCTGTGGGCATTTCTGTACTGCAAAATGCAGGATAGACACCATTCATATAGCTTTGAACCAACTGTAATTCTTGCTAGTGTAACATCAGTTAAAATTACAATAGATGTATGTGGGTGATTTAGGCAGCACTAATTAGTACCATGCTGAGAGTGCTCTATAACTCTTAATTCAGGCATTAGCTAATTCGGCTTTGAGAAGCTTTTTACCATTCTGCCTGGCTTATTCTGAAATGGCTAATATGTTTCCATGTTAGGTTAATACTAAAAAATCCCTTCATATTTGAAACTGATATAACTCCATTGGAAATAGCTACTCCAGTATCCCATTCTAGACTGTTTTTTGAAATAATTTATATTTTGCTGAAGGCAGGCAGAAGACAGAATACCACTGTATATCACTGTGCCAATACCTCATGTACATAGAAAGTACAAAGTTACATCTAATGTAATAAGTTCCTTAGAAAGAAATATCTGAAAAAAATGCAGATAATGGAAAAAAGATTCGTCTTACCTAGCATTAACCATCAAAAGTTAAACATCTCATCTAAGCTATTTTGCTTATTTGCTTTCCTCTGTAATCACTGGAAAGACATAAACACCTAAGTCATGACCTAAGTTGTTATCTGCCCATACCTCTATTATTAGGGAGTTTAGGAAAGTGCTTTAAGCAAAATGGCTGAGAAATGTTAGTGTGAAATGAGCTCCAGCTGTTACATGTTTTGGCTGACATTTTAATGATAACTGGCTGGTTTATCTGGAACTTTGTAATGCTAAAAATATTGAAATAAAGGGTTTTGTTTCTCACTGGCTGTTTGAACTAATTGGCTTGTGACTGGTTTAAGTTTTAGATGAAAGTTTGATTAATTTATGACATTTTCAGTAATTTCATGTTCTTTAAGAAGAAATTTTTTTCTAGTAGAAGTGAAGAGCTGATTTGATGTATTCATGAAATGGACCCAGTGTTGTATCTTCTATTCTATATAAATAAAAAGCAACCCTGACTGAAGATGATCTTCAAGAGTCCTGGTCATATCATTTGAATTTATACCTGTTATTGAAGCTCTTTCCTGCATTTTAATGTGTAATGCTTTAACTACGACTGTTAATTATGGTAGGTTATCATAAATGGCAGACATTTTATTTGACAATCGTTATCTAAAGGTCTTTTTTTAGTGTTCTATAACACGGCTGAAAAAAAAGAACAGAGCATCAGAGTATTCATTTGCTATTCTTTTTCTTTTGCTTATTTTGCCACATGAGATGGGTCTGGGGCAGAAATTTCCTGGGCAGCCACTGTGCTAATACATACAATACAGAGATAGTAAGTTGACTAGATTAATTTAAGCCAAACTTTTGCCCATTTTAGCATAGAATCTGAAAAAAAAAACTAGCCTTTTCTTCACAATGAATGCTGCACTAAATTGATATAGCAATGAAAAATTTGGTCAGATGAAAATTATTTGTTCATTGGAAACAGCCCTATTTTTAGATTTAGCAAATGATTCAGGTTTTTCCATATATGATTGTTTCTAATAAACACATTCAAATTGATAATAGTGCAACTAAAAAATATAAATAAATACAAATAGTTCCATGGTTCAGAACTTGGGTCTTTTGCAAAGATTTATGAATAAACTTAAGAATGTACCAGCAATACAGTTTTGATGAGAAGCAACCTTTCATGGATACTTATCTTCCAATTCTGCAGTCATTAAAATTTTAACTGTTTCACAGGAGCATTTTCATTTCAGGCATGAAGAAGCACCATACAATACAGAAAGTTTATAAAAAAGTTTTTTTTTTGATTTCAAAATCATTCTGAAGTTCAGTTAAAAAAAAAAAGACAAACAAAGAAACAAAAGAGAGGCATGGATATAAACTCATTCCAGTAAAATTCAAATAAACAAAATATTAATGTATTAATGAAGAGGTTTTTTTTATTTTACCTTTACTGGCTTAGTTTTCTTGACTGTCATGCAAACCACCTGCCACACATATAGAGTGGACTTGATTCTGTGACTAAAGTTTTGTAAAAGTCCACATAGAAAGAACAGAACAGTACCTACAAAACTGAGAACTGAAAAGACATACTTCAAATTATGGTAGCTTGAGGTACTAAAATACAGAGACAGGAGGGGTAACATCAGTATTCTTCAAGACTCACAGAAAAATCTTGACGTGAAAAGAAAAAAAAAAATTGTAAGGGAAAGTATAATTACATAGCCATACTGCTTGTAGGTATGGGAATGGAGGTGTAACATATTGAGCAAAGAGAGTTCTGGGTTATTTCAAACTTGGCATTTTAAAAAAGTAACAATTTCACTGGACTTCGTTATTTTGCACATTAGAAACAATGCTGGGAATCACAAACATTTGGAAACCACCAGAACAGCTTGCAGATAACTAATAGCAGCATCCAGGACTTTTAGTAGCTATTTGGCACAAAGAGAAGAATTCACAGTAAGCCTTTAGAGCCCTGTGCAATTAATTATATTCATTTCAGCCTGTTTTTTACTGTGCATTTTTACATGAGCTTTGCCATAAGTATCTGCATGTTACTAGAACAGGCTTAATTATCACTGGCTGCTCCTTCGTGTGAATAGGCACAAGCTATTTAAGCAACACTCACACTGAAGCCTGAAGGTGCTCATCCCTGCTGATGGGCCATCACGGGCCATAATGGACTCAACTGCACTGACATAACGAGCAGCTGTAAAGACTTAGAAGGTGCAAAAAACTCCTGAAGTGTCCCTGATCCACAACATTAGGTCATTCAGTGTGAAACACCTGCCCCAGTGGAGGTACCAGGGTGTTCCCATTGAACTTGAGCATAAATATTAACCCACTGAATATGGTGTTTTGTGGGTTTCTCCTGCAGCCAGATGAATCCAGTCTGTGACCACCAGTTTGACCAACAGACATCAAAAGTGCAACAACAAAGGTGTGTGAGTTCCCCTGGTGGTGACATCTTCTCTAGTTTTATCCTTTCTTCCCTTCTATTTTTCCTTATACATTTTCTTACTTTTATGCTTTATATTGCTATGTTACTTTAGCAAATGATAACTAAAATGGCCACATACCTGCATTCCATTGCAACCAAATTGTTCTAAAATAAACCTTACATATGTTTATATTTACAAACAGTGATCATTCAGTGTTGTTTCACTTTAATCTACCCCAAGGGATCCATTAACAAGAACCTGGGCTACCCTCACCTTCTAGGGTGGAGTGTAACAATATCCTAAGTGAATTTCAACCAATTGGTTTGTTTGTGGGTTTCTTCCTGACACTGGACATTGATTGGTAGCTGGTATTACATCTTCACCTCTGAAGAAAGTAGCATAGACACAGGCACGATGGTGATGACAAAGGCAGCATGATGTTCACAATTACTTGATAGATGTAAAATAATGCATAAGGAAGGACTATATACCCTGAGATTAGCTCAGTTGGTTACAACGTGGTGCTAATAACACCAGGGTTGTGGTTAGATTCTTGTAAGGGCTGTAATTTGAGCGGTACTTGATGACCTCTGTCTAACTAAGATGATCCTTCTAACTAAGAATATTCTATGAAATCAAGAATGGTTCCTGTTGCACAAACCACCTGGAAGGGCGGCAATAGGCTCCTTGCATCACATTGGCTAAGCTTTGATTCTTAAATGAACTGCTCTGTTTCATGGAAGGTTGTCTCTGGGCTCACTCCCTTCTTTTGCTCTTGAAAATGTGAATTTTTAATCTCTTTATGCCTTGTGCATTGATATACATTTTTTTTAGTGTTACAAAAGATTCTGTCTTGAACGTAAAACATATTCTATTTCAAGATAACAAGTATTTTGCCACTTAGAGGTAGCCATTAATAGGTTTAGCACTGAGTAAATGAGAATCCTGTAAGGATTTACCTTATTTTGCTGCCATGGACACAGATTGAGAAGTCCAGGATGGAAGATCTTTGAAGATTTATCATCCTACAAACCATCCACCAACTAACTTACGTGGATAGATGTTCTGCCTCTGTTTTCAGGGAACCATTCCTAGCCTTACTAAAAGTGACATATATAAAGAAAATGGTGCCATCTAAATTAAATAAATGTGTGGCCATTTCTTAGATGTTCACAGTCATAAAGGCAAATGTACTCTGCAAGCTGCCTGCAGAAATTTTGAGCCAGTCCAGTTCTCAGAAGAGGAACGTCCTCGAGAAAAGAAGTCAACAACACGACTACTGCAGGCAAAGTGTGCTAGGGTGTGTGACTTTGTGTTGCAGCACTAAGGATCTAAAAATATAACTGAAGCAATAATTTAATAAAACTTATGTAGGAATTTCAGATGTCTGAGAATAACTCTTTTCAGTTGAGCTCTGGCTGTGAAACTTATCAATACTTTCCAGTTTTTTGTATTCCTAGTACAGGCCTTGTCTGTGTATTCAACAGTCACTTACTGTGAATCAGAGTGTTTTGTCTTAATTCTTGAAATAGAGTTGAAGCAGACCTCTGCAACCTTTCAAAATTAAGCTGACTGTAGTTAATTCTCTTGGACACTACTGTTCTCTGACTATTTCAGAGGATGAATCAGAAAAATAAAGTCATCAATAATTTAGCTGTATTGGATTAACAGAGCGAAAGCTAGATAAAAAAAAATACAAATGAGAAAAGCTATAGACAAAATCACTTCAATTAAAGTGGAAGAAAACATCACAAAAGAATAAGGAACCTTATATGCTACAGTTGAAGTCTATAAAAACACTTCCTGAGAAATGGAACAAAGGTATTTTGACCAAGCCTGGTTGGAGTCTTGAATATTTTGTCACAGATCATAAGAATAACGCTACCAGACTAGAGCAAAGACCCAATCAATTCATGATCTAGCCTGTCAGAATGGCTAAGCCTAATATCAAGAAAATTAGAGGACTTGGCAATTACCAAAGACAAGTACCAGATTTTGCACCTGGGATGGGGGAATCCTGAATGTACTTACAGACTGGGGAACGATGAATTCGAGTCAGCAGTGTGTCCTGGCAGCAAGGGCCTACTGTGTCCTGGTGTCACTGTTGGCTGGCTGAAGGAGGGGATTGTCCCGCTCTGCTCCTCACTCGTGCAGCTGCACCTCAAGTACTGTGTGTAGTTTTTGGCACCACAGTATAAAAGGATATCAAGCTATTAGAGAGTGTCCAAAAGAGGGCCACAAAGATGGGGAAGGTCCTTGAGGGGAAGCCATATGAGAAGTGGCTAATGTCACTTGGTTTGTTCAGCCTGGAGAAGAGGAGACTGAGGAGAGACCTCATTGCAGTCTACAGCTTCCCCATGAGGGGAAGAGAAAGGGCTGGCACTGATCTCTGCGTTGCAGTGCTCAGTTACAGGACCCGAGGGAATGGCCTGAAGTTTTGTCAGGGCAAGTTTAGGTTGCACAAGGTTCTTTACCACATTTCTGGAAATATGAGGGACTATGTTCTTGAAAGAGCAACGTTTCAAGAAATCTGCTTAAATTACTCCTACTCCTTTCCTAACCCCTGTGATAATTATTTGAAGCATGAATATTTCAATTTATCTTTCTTACTTTTCCTCACACTGAACAACAAAAAGGAGAAACTATGGGATTTTTCTTCACTTAGAGTAAAAATGTTCCTCACTTGCTGGACGTGGCTTAAGTGAGGAAGAAAGTACGCTCCTACTGTAGAGTATATAATGAATGCTGTATCATTATACATCTCCTCTGGGAGGGAAGAAAGAAAGGGATGAGGTGTACCAGACATAGAAAACCACAGAGATCCACAGGCTGCAGGTAGTATAGCTTGTGTTGGTATCCAGGAATCGTGAGGGACATCAGAGCATTTATTCATGTTATGGATTTTTAGTTGTGAAATGGACACTTTGTTGGTTACTGTACGTAAGATTCCAAATGAAAACTCTCACCGGTAACACTCACTTTCACCTGTAGGTGGCTAACCTTCATATTAATCTGTGATTAGTTACAGTGATAAATCAGCAGGAAAAATGTATTAATATGGAAGATTTCTGCTTTACAATGTTTGTCAAAAATATCTTGAAGGAAACATCTATATCAACCTTAGCTGGAACTGCAGTCTGGCTATTTTACAGAAAGAGCATTTGACAAAGTTAGCAAAAATTAAAATATCTTGAAAGCAACTCTAAAATACAGCTAATTGGCCCTTCAGTTGGAACTATACTGAGAGGCCATTTGGGTTTTATTTGCAAAAAATCAAACCTCAAGGATATTTTGTAAGACTGTATTCCCACTCCTAAGGGAAGCATTATTATATTTAGAGGCACACAAGCAGTGTTCTGATTGCACTTTTGCATACTCATTCATGGTATGAAAATAATCTTTGAGTCGATTTTTTTTTTTTCAAATGAGTATCTGTCATTTCTGTAAACAACTAGGTCACTAATAAAGAAACTGGTATTACTTTTTAAAATACTGGTATGCTCATTATTTTTCACTTTTAATTTAAATTATTTCAATATTATGAAGCATGGCAGAAACGTTCTAGATTATGGTCCATATAGGTCTGCACTGATAAAGCTATGGGACACAACAACTGCAGATATTAATCAGCTGCTTGTTACAGCCGGTAAGAAGGCTGATGTTAATGACTATTTTTTGCCATTGCAATTCCGTATACTTCTATGAGGGTCCAGTGCACTGAGTGCTAAATAAATTTGCTAGTGGAAAAAAATAAAAGAAAAAAAAAGAAAACAGAAACCTAGCAACATAATTCTCACATACCAGGCATGAATTTGTAAACTCAATGTCGGCAAGAAGCAGAAAGAAAATGGTAGTAAGAAATATGGAAACTTTTTTTTTTTTTTTTGGGTGTATTTAATTTGCAAAGACCACCACAAGGTAAGAATAGCAATCCATGTCCCTCTCCATAGTGATTTGTAATACCTTGGGGAAAATGGATCCCCAAAGAGTTCATGAAGTTACTCATGAACTGAGACCATGCTGTGAGCATCTAGTGGCTCCATAAACCCTTGATGTGGTCAGGAGATACAGCTGTTACACATCTATCTATTTTTATTAACAATTGCATCTAACAACGGTCAATTAAAATAGTCTTTCATGCAAATGGAATTTTGTCTACGACTTAGTAGTTCATAAATACTTCTAATTTTAATTTCTGATCATTGTATTGAGCTTTATTAAGCTTTCTTTTTTCTTTCTCATGTTCTTTAGCAGGGATGATAGCTGCTCAGTTTATGAACTGTGTAGTTGCACCTGCAGTGTGTAACATTGCAGAGAATCACCCCTTGAGACAAACATCTTGCATGGTTCCTTCTTTTCTGAAGGGGTTCTCCACTGCTCTGCTGGTTTGGTTAAGGCTTATCAGAAACTCCTGGAATCATAGAGCAGGCCCGAGGAGGGGGAGAACGTACCACCACATGCAGACAGAAAATTACTCAGGTGGTCTGCCCTTACTGGAGAAGCTTCAACAAAGAAGACAAGATCCACTGAAGCTCCTTGAAGTTTCCTACTTCTGAAAGCAAGCTTAGCTGTCTTAGAGCTGGGAGATCTGTATGAAGTTTCACATCTGCATCTGAGGTGTGGGGAGGAGGAAGGGGAGAACAGCCAAAGCCACAGATACAGATTTAGCAACTTCAATATCAGCAGATACATCAGTGGTCTTGTGCCCAGGAAGTTTTCTTTCAGGCACACACAGTCAGTCAGCTATGGCTATCTCATGCTCTCTGGTCAGCTTTTTGTGTTGTCCTAATTGCAGTGTGAAGGGTTGACCTTGTATACAGGGATAAAATTTGCACAGAACATTGTATCAATCAGTGTAAGTATTTGATTACAAAGACTATGCTAAAATCACCAAATTTACTTCACTAGTGCTGCTGCACAACCTCTTCTCTGTATTTCCATTATAGTTCTGTGCTTATAGCACTGACTAAAGAAAGTACTCTCCTAGTGGAGAAAGCAGTGGCAATGAAAGAAAAAAAATCATCACTTTAAAGTGAGAATCATCTTCTCTGGGATTCAGATTTAAAATATTTTAACTATTACCTGGAGCAAACTATTTATCTAACAGAATATTAGTGCAAAAGGTTTCCATGCACTCTGTTAACTTCAGCCCTGAGCAAAACCCATGGACTAAAAAAAGATTTTCAAAAGTATTCATATAAGTATCCACAGAGAACTCACTTCATTTTTTTCTTTTTATGATTATGAATTATTTATGGCCTCAAAATATAAGGAAATTTTAAATCTGTTTAATTTTTAATTAATTTTTTTGAAATATATATGTCTTCTGGTTTTCAGCTGTTAGTACCAATTAGATTTGCTTGAAATGTGAACCAGTTTTTTCCTTTGGCTGCTATTCATTGCTGTCATGTTCAGGTTTACTGTTATGGATCAAGAGTAACAAGACACTAGTAAATCTAGTGTCCAATAACACATCAAAAAGGAGAAAAATCAACAGTGGTATTAGTATCCAATTTGAACATTAAAAACCCCAAATCAAATAAAACCAACCAACCATCCCTGTACATTTAAAACATAATTATTTAGCATAATGCCCACAATCATGTTTCATTTAAATTCCTTTTATGACTCTATCAGAAACTGAAGTGAGAATAAGGTAGCAGTCAGCTCCTGTCAAAATGCACACAATATTAAAGGTCTTTTTGAAACTGACAATTCACTTATAAGACAGGCAGCTTTATTAGCTCCAATATTTGTAACAGGGGACTCTTTCAGCTGCTCTTTTTGAAGTGAAAATTAAGCTTTAGAAGAATCATATAATTATAGAATTACAGAATATCCTGAGTTGGAAGGAACCCAAAAACGTCATCGAGTCCAACTCCTGGCCCTGCACAGGACACCCCAAGAGTCACACCATGCGCCTGAGAGCATTGTCCAAATGCTTCTTGAACTCTGGCAGGCTTGGGGCTGTGACCACTTCCCTGGGGAGCCTGTTCCAGTGCCCAGCCACCCTCTGGGTGAAGAAGTTCATATGGTTGGTGGTTGCCCAGACCTCTAAGTTGTCAAGAACCATGCACTGGACTAGGCTAAGCCAAAATAAATGAAGAGCAAAGAAATCACTTAACGCAGGGAACAGCAATTGTGTTCCAAAATGCAACATGAGGCATTTCTGTGGAAATTAAAACTGAGTAAGCCTAGCAGGGGTCGCTAACCTTGCTTCATAAGTATTCTCAAGAAGTCTGGTTGTTTGTTTTTCCTAGATTAATTCCAGGTCCACTGGAAATTTTTGTCTAGTGCAATTTTTTACCCTCACTCTGTTTAGTGGAACTTGCACTCCATGTTATATTTCTGTTATTCTAATCGGGATATTAGTACTTTAAATATAATTTTAGGTTCCCATGATACATTCATTTTGTTACAAAAAATTATTTTGTAACATAATTTTGCATAATATAATACATTATTATACATTATTATAGAAATACATACAATTGTATGTAAATCATATGTATTATATGTATATTGT